>JAJMEC010000001.1:0-232281 GCA_030573955.1 Yamadazyma triangularis
TCTCTATCTCTCTATCTCTCTATCTCTCTATCTCTCTATCTCTCTATCTCTCTATCTCTCTATCTCTCTATCTCTCTATCTCTCTATCTCTCTATCTCTCTATCTCTCTATCTCTCTATCTCTCTATCTCTCTATCTCTCTATCTCTCTATCTCTCTATCTCTCTATCTCTCTATCTCTCTATCTCTCTATCTCTCTATTACTCTTCTACAACATCCTTAAATGTCTATGTTTATAATATCTATATACATACATTACCTATTACTTCTTCTTATTCTTTTGACTCTTAGCCGACCCTTCAAATCCTGCTCTTTTCTTCTTATTTACTATCCCAGTAAACTTCTTTAATTTAACTTGATTCTTAGATTTCTTTCCCTTATTTTCTCTTCTTTGTTTCAAATTTTCTTCTCTCTTTTTACTCTTTGCTGCCATAGTATCTTTAACTACTTGTTTTCTATCTTTCCATTCAATTTCACTTCTTAACTTTTGTTTTTCCTTTCTTTTCAATGCTTTTTTCAATAATTTTTCATCATCTTTAGGTTTAATTCCTTGAGCTTGATTCATTACTCTTTGCCATTTATCTTTTTCTATTTGTTTAGCTCTTTCTTCAGGACTCATTTGGGCTAATTTTTGTTTCTTTTTTTCTAATTTTAATAGATGTGCTTTAACATCATTATTAGCTGGTCCTTTCTTTTTACTTTTATCATTACGATATTTACTTAAATCTGATGTTGCTCTAGAACCATCTTGAAATACAATATTTCCAAAAACAACATTGCCATTAGAATCGTTATTCTCATCTATTTCATGGTCTTCATCTATTTTATCTTCTTCTTCTTCATCATCTTCTTCTTCTTCTTCTTCTTCTTCCTCATCTTCATCCTCTATTTCTTCTCTTTTTCTCTTTAACTCTTGTCTCTTTAATTCTTCTTTTCTCTTTCTTTCATCCAAAATTTGATCCCGAGATTTTGGTGCTTTACCATTTTTTGATCCTGGTGCCTTTCTCTTTTCTCTTAAATTGCTTATTTTATTAGCCAATTTTTCTCTTAAATTCTTTAAGTTTTCTTGTTTCTTTAAATTTTCTTCTTCAGTTAACTCTTTTTTGCCATTGTTGTTTTTCTGTGGTTTGGGTTCTTGATTAACTTCATTGTCTTCGTTTTTATTAACCTCATTTCTATTAACCTCATTTCCTTCATCATCAAATTCTATTTGTATGCTTTCGTTTTGAAATGAAGGTTGTTCATCATCAGAAACATCCATATCAGGTATTTCAACGTTACTATCATCGTCATCATTACCACTGATATTATCTCCATTTGAATAATTTTCTTCTTCTTCTTCTTCTTCTTGTTCTCCTTCTTCTTGTTCTTCATCATCATCTTCTTCATCTTCTACCCCTTCTGAAGCCTTTGGTAACGCCTTGGGAAGCTTAACTGGTTTAGCATCCTTAGCTTTATTTTCCATCACCTCTTTAGCATTCAAATTAGAATACTTTTTGTTGTTGAAATCTTTGGAATTTGGATCCAACTTCGCCTTCTTATTACTTTTTGATTCTTCTTTACTACCTTTCTTTTGTTGCCATTGGTCTTGTGTGGCATCATCATAATAGTATTTAGCAGGAATCAAGGAAAGAAGTCCGTCAAATGCCGAGGAATGAGTCTTTAACCGCTCCTTAAGTTTTTGTTAGTATTTACAACCTTTTTCCATCAATTATTCTTTATACTTTACATACTTCAAGTGTATTACTCATCACTATAGTTATATATATTATGTCTTTAGATAATCTGAAAAATTTAGAGCATCGCATCATCGGGGGAAAATGGGGTTGTGTGCAGGATGCTACCATAATGTTAGTAGAAGTTATTATTTGATATTATCCGATATTCTTCTACGATTATGAAGAAACAAATTAATGTATTGATAAGTTATTGATCACAAAAGTATTATTTTCATAATAGTTTATAGAATTAACACCAGTAACCCGATTATTATCATAGATATTGACAGTCTCAGCGTAATTCTCAAACCGGTTTCTATACCCATTTCATGCTCACATTTACTGTGACACAACCCCCAAATATCACCAACGCTCGCTCATTCAAAACCTCCTTTAATCACAAATATCCCATTACTCCAAGGACATTATGGACCTGGTTTGTAAATATTTAGCACTTTCTTTACCACAATCGGTTGATTCAAGAGAATGGTTGGAAGAGTCATTTTTTGGTGGTAAAATCCCTTTGACTGAATTTAAACTTCCTGACTTTCAAATAGGAACTTTAGATTCCTTAGTTCAAGAAAGTGAAGAATTATCGAAATTAGATGGTCAATTAAGTACTTCTATTGCTAAAGTAGTTGAGATTTTACAAGGAGTGTTGGATTCATCAACAAATCTTCGTACAGTCAATTCCAAGCCGGTAATGAATTATGCTGAAACCTTCCAATGGAATAGTTCCAAATATAGATTAGATAAATCCATTAATGAATTAGTTAATCTTATTTCCAGTGAAGCTTTAACTATGGATAATGATGTTAGAAGCAGTTATCAAACTTATCAAAATGCTAAATCGAATTTTTTAGCTGCTGATAGGAAGAAGAATGGGGATTTATCAATTAAATCTTTACATGATATAGTTAAACCTGATGATTTTGTTTTAAATTCTGAACATTTAACTAGTATTTTGGTAGCTGTACCCAAGAATTTAAATGATGAATTTAAAAAATCGTATGAAACTTTAACTCAATTTGTTATTCCAAGAAGTGCAAAATTAATTACTTTTGATCAAGAATATAATCTATATTCAATTACATTATTTAAAAAGTATGAGCCGGACTTTATTAATGGTTGTAGAGATAAAAAATGGCAACCAAGAACTGATTTCACTTATGATGAAGAAATATTAAATAATATGAGAAAAGAATTTGATTTAACTAAAGCTAATGAATCTAAATCTAAAAATGATTTAATCAGATTAGCCAAAACTGCCTATTCAGAAATTTTTTCTGCTTGGTTTCATATAAAGGCTATAAGAATTTATGTTGAATCTGTATTAAGATATGGTTTACCTCCACAATTTGATAGTTTCTTACTTAAATTTAATTCTGAAAATATCAACAATGTTGAAAAGGGTATGAAAGAATTAATTCAAAAATATTCTTATTTAGGTGGTGATGGTTTCTCAAATAAATCAAACTTAGCTGAATATGCTTCATTAGTTGATCCTGATTATGAACCATTTGTGGTTTATCAAGTAGAGATAGTTTAAACGAAGCTTTTAGTGGTATATCCCTGGTTTTTATTTAGATACTTTTAATTCATTAAGGCAATGGCCTCATATATACTTGCAGTAAAATAAAATAATTTTATCCGTATTCATGGTGTAAATGATAGATATAGTATATTTCTTTAACATTAATAGAAGAGTTCATGAATGGTGAAAAAAACAAAAAATGAGCTCGCACTCAGATTCGAACTAAGGACCAACAGATTTGCAATCTGCTGCGCTACCACTGCGCCATACGAGCTAATTTTCTTCCTTTTGCCTTGAACAAGGTACATATTATGTATTTGTTATTGTACATAACAAATTAAAGCTTTTTGTTTCAATGCTTTTCAATGATTTATGTGAACAGATACTTTCCTTTATATTTTCAGCAATTTGTTGAATAATTCCATCAATTACTTATAAATTGGAGTAACACAATACTCTTCGTCTTACTCTATAAAAACTCTTCTGTTATCTCTATTTGCAGCTTTTCCTAATACACGTACATAGTTATTATAAAACGAACAATCACTAATTCGTCCAATTTGAACATAAATAAATTAGTGAAGAATCTTTCTAATTTATTATTCACATTCAAATCCTTTCACTTCCCAAAAGTGTTGTAACCAAAGCTTAAAAGACTTTAATCTGAAGTTTAATCTCTAAAGTCTTCCGCGCTAATCTAATCTTTGAATAGAGTCTTAATAGCATGTCAGACGAAGACGATTTCTTATCAGAGGAGTCATATGAATTTGAATTCGAAGATGATGATGAAGTAGAACAAGATAGTAATGATGATAATATTAATAAAAGTGTTTCGGCTCAACAGAATCAAGCGATTGAAAATGATTATTACGTAGCAAAATCATTAAAAGACGAAGATTTAAAATTAGCAATAAATCTGTTTGAAAAGTTAGTCGACTATGAAATGAATGATAATAATATTGAATGGATTTTTAAGTGTTATAAACAAATCATAAAGTGTTATTTTTTCAGTCATGAATTTGACAAAGTGGTGGAATATTTTCAAAAACTTGAAATGATAATTCCCAAGATTAATAATAAAAATTATTTGGAAGATTCAATTAATAAAATGTTTAATACTTATAGTAATACTAAGAATAAAGAATTTGAATTGAAATTTTATGATAAATTAATTAATTGCATTAATATAATAGGTCATTCAGTATCCAATGATAGATTATGGATTAAAATTAATCTTAATAAGTTTAATTTATATTTAAATAAATCTGATTTGGAACTTTGTTCAACTATAGTTAATCAATTGAATGAAAAATTGACTCAGGTGTCTGAAATGACTCAAAATTCATTTTCATTGGAAGTTATAGCTGCTGAAATAGAATTACTTTCATTGCATAAACATATTGATCTTTCCAGATTGTATTATTTATATAAGAAAAGTTTAACTATTACTTCTCCAGTAACCCATCCTAGAATCATTGGAATTATTAAAGAATGTGGTGGGAAAATATATTTTTTCAAACAAGATTTTGAAAAGGCTAGATTAAGTTTTTATGAAAGTTTTAAAAACTTTGATGAGAGTGGATCTCCAGAGAAGAAGAAAACTTTGAAATATTTAATCTTGTGTTCTATAATAACTGAGAATGAATTTAATCCATTTGAATCACAAGAAACCCAACATTATTCCCAATTACCGGAGTTTGAAAATTTACTATTGATTATTGAATGCTATAACGAATTAGATTTAGAAGGTTATAGGCAATTATTAGATAGATCATTACAAACCAATAGTGATAATGAAAGTGACGATGGTGATAACAGTTTCTTTCGTGAACCAATATTCACAAGTGCATCAAAAACAATTGAAAAGAATTTGGTTGAAAAAATTATTTTAAATTTATTCAAAAGTTATTCTGTTATTAGATTTGATTACATTGAAAACTTATTGACATTATCAGAAACACAATTGAAACAAATATTATTTCAATTGGGTAATGCAGGGAAATTGATTAATGTTAAAGTAAATTTTGCTGATAAATTAATTGAAATTAGTGATGATTCCAAAATTCCAAATTTACCAGTAACTTTAGATTCAGAGTCTATATTGAAAAATTTCAAATGCTTAGATATGATTGGTACTGATTACAATAATTTAAATGAAAATGATGACGATACTGAACTTAGTCATCATGAAAGTGATCAAAACATTCATCATGGTGATGAAATGAATATTGATAGTCATCCAGTAATGTTACCTAAAACCAACAAAGCACAAAAAAATTCCTTACTATACAAAGTTTTATTTGTCAATAATGAACCTACAAATGACAAACAATGGATACAAATAGTAGATGAATGGTTTGAGTTGATATCAAAAGCTTTTCCCATAGAAATCAAGAATGAATTAAGTACTAAAGATCAAATATTTACTGAACAAAAAGCTGAATTAATTGGAAATACTGATGTGTTAAATAAAATAAGAAATGACCTTGATGAAACTCAATCACATGTCGACCATAAAATAGAGAAAATAGGATTGTTACAATCATGGTTAAAGCACTTGTTTAATTATCGTCACAGTTAATGCTGCAAAAAGTGCGTAAATATCATCCCAGATTCAGGGTTTTTAAAGTGAGAAAATATCAACTTTTTTTAAAACTTTTCACTATTATATTTTTTTTTTCTTCTTCTTCTTCTTTCTTACTTCTTCATACCCAAAAATGTATGTATATAATACTCAGGAGTATATATGATTATTCAAATATGCGTTATCGTCATGATTTTACCTATTTTAACAATGTCTTCAGGTTTAATTTGAAATGAACTAACACCAAATGATGTACTCTATTTCATAAAGAGGATGTTACTAACAAGTTTAGAAATAAATGAATAAAGTGATTTTGACGAATGTCATGTGTTGGGGTTTAATTGACTCATGACAAATATTATTTGGTTTTTACCAAACGAAGTTCCTTTTTATGGAAAAGTTACTCAGAAGTAGTTCTGGAGTCGATTAGAATTACAAAGATATAGGTCTGATAAAGTTAACTTTTTGGCCTAGTATCTTTGTTTTTGCATCTAGATGTCTTCTGATTGTTCATCCGGATTTGTTGTAGGTTTTCTTCTGAATTTTCACCTAATTCTAGTTTTTGGATCTCTTCTGTGTCTTATACTTTCACCTATAAATCAGAGCTCTCTTCTCTTCTAGTACAGATTTAGAAAGACATAATGATTCATTGGCACCTGTAAATGACTTCTACCATAATTAAAGTGTCTTCTATAATACTTCCTATTGTGAATATAGTGTAAATCTAACTAATATCTTGTAGTCTATGGTATTCCTTGTACACTAATTATCACCACTTTTCTCCACTAATAGTACCTAATACTAAGTACATCTATTATTGGTTTATAATTAGGAAATTATATTCTACAATATGAATGTATGTATGTATTTGTTGTATTAATGAATAGTAACATCTCCTATCTCACATTGTAAATTATAATATTTGCGATAATTGGAACATATAAAATCAACTTTAAATTTAAAATTTTTTTTATTTTTTATCAAAATGTACCAAATAAATTCCAAAAAATTAATATCCAGACATATATCTATTCAAGAATACATAAATAACAGAGGAAACAAAAAAAATCTAACATCATTGTTAAAATATGATTTTATCACTGTATAAATCAAACTTTTATTTGCAGTAAATATAAAAAAATATGCGTACTCCCGGAATCGAACCGGGGGCCCAACTATGGCAAAGTTGGATTTTACCACTAAACCAAGTACGCTTCTTGTTAGAGTAAAAGTTAGTATAGTAGAATAAGGGTGGCGGCATTATAGGATCTAGATGTATATATCCGTATATGTATGTATATGTATGTATATGCAAAGGCAGATGGACATCACAGAACAATGGCTGCAAAATCACATTCTGATAAATTATCTATATTCAACACAAAATTTACCAAATAAATACACTAATTATTAAATATTATAAAATCACTTTTGTTTCTTTTCTCTATTACCTTTAGGAACTCTAACCAAGTAATATAAAGCTAAAGTCAACCCAATATTAATAAACACAAAAGCAATAAAGATCCCATAGTTTCTCCATCTTTGATCATAAATAATAGAAACTGAAGCCAAATAGTCATCAGTAGTTTTGACAGGACAATATTTACACATGGCAGTTTCAGCACCATCAATAAGATATCCACCAGCAGCAGACATATAATCGGATAAATATTCACTACAAGTAGCACCATTTGTAGGGGCAAATTGTAATAATTCACTATCAGAACAAATAGCTTCAGCTCTACCGACATTAGCAGCCATCAAACCTTGAATCAAATAAGTGAAAGGATTAGCTCTGTACATGAATATCCAGAATCCTGGCATGGCGTCAGCAGTAATAAACACACCACAATAGTTGAATGCCATAGTCAAGAACAACATACCAAGATTAGCAGCATTATCACCAACTTCATTGAAAGAAATACACACATGACTTAAACTAATAGCGAAGATGTAAAAAGCAGTCATAAATAACCAAGATAAAGCCCCTCTTTCAGCCACAGCATCATTTTGAACGGCATTATGATAAAATCCAATAGGATAGTAAGTAGTAAGGAAAGCTAAAGTCCCCATAACGAATTGAAATGGAATCTCGGCTGAAATCTGGGATAAGATAAAGGCTACCCAACTATAAGTTCTTGAAGGAGATTCTCTAACTTCATAAACACTTCTATGAGCTATGAAATAAGGAATGGTTTGTTGCAACATAGTAAATAATGGAATAAATGACATGAAAATAGCAAAAGTTTGGTTTTGTAATCCTTGCATACTTGTATTAGCATTGAAAAATGAAAACCCAACGAAAATACCTGTAGAAACGGCTAAAAAGGCCTTAGAATAGATATAATTAGGAGATCTCCAGAAACTTTGTAATACTCTCCAAGTAACAATAAAGTATTGAAATACAACCGAAGTAGCATATTGATCATGCATATCATTAGATTCTTGTTTAGGAATCTTAACCAATTCAGTTTCCATATAATCTAATTCTTCTTGAACTTTTTGATATTCAGAAGAGTTTCTCCATACTTGGAAATAATCTTGATTAGCTTTAGAACCAGGAGCAGCTCCAACAACATGTAACATCCATTCAGCAGGATTCATCTCTTTAGGACATTCATGAGCTCCATAACCTTCAAAGTAATTAATTAAAGTAGAAAAGTTTTCACCCAAATCACCAAAGTATACGGTTTGACCCCCTTTTTGTAAGAATAATAACCGATCAAATTCTTGTAACAAAATGGCTGAAGGTTGATGAATAGTACATAAAATAGCTTGACCATGGTTAGCTAATTTTCTTAACAATTGACAAACAGACCAAGCAGTTTGAGAATCTAAACCTGAAGTAGGTTCATCCAAGAATAACAATAACTTAGGCTTAGCAGCTAATTCTACACCAATAGTTAATCTTTTTCTTTGTTCCACATTTAAACCTTCACCAGCAACACCAACAATGGCATCAGCATAAGCAGACATTTCTAATAAGTCAATAACATAATCAACATAATCATCTTTTTCTTTCTTGGATACTGCTTTTGGTTGTCTAAGATAAGCAGAAAATTGTAAAGCTTCTCTTACAGTAGATGTAGATAAATGAATATCTTGTTGTTGAGCATAACCAATAGATCTTTGGAAAGAAGAATCTAATTCATGACCATTAACCATTCTAGTACCAGAAGTGACAACACCAGTAGTTAACCGTTCAGATAAACAATTTAAAAGAGTGGTTTTACCAGCACCAGAAGAACCCATTAAAGCTGTCAATTGACCTGGTTTAACCCAACCATCAATATTATTCAACAAAACCCGATCTTCAGATTTGATTTTGACTTGATAACTTAAATCTCTCCAGTGGAAAATATTCCGTTCTTTATCAGGAGGAGGAGGAGAAGAAGAAGAAGGACTTGAAGACTTTTCAATGGCATAAGAGGCTTCAGTTTTATCCTTCATAGTAACATCATCAGTACCGGAACTTTTACTTTCAATATCAGCAGGTTTATTTTCAGTTTTGAACTTCTTTAAAGCTCCTCTTAAGAACACAACTTTTTCACCTTTCAGTTGATGACCTCTGTTAAGTTCAGTCAAAAGAAGATAAAGACCAAAAAAGAACACAGCAAAGGCTAAAACAATCCCCCAATTTCTCCATTTATGAGAGTTGACATAATCATAAGCTATTTGAATATGTTCATCACCTTGAACAACACTACTACCAGGTTGAGCACCAACAACATTACAAACACGAGATTCAGCAGGAACATTAAGATAACCCGGACCAGTAGGAACATAAGTAGCACATTCAAATTCTCTATCGTGGAATTCATTAGCCATTAATGCTTCAAACCCATAAGCAATAGGATCCAAGTAATTAATCCACCGAGACCATCCCAACATAGAAGGGGTAGGAAGAGCATATCCAGCATAGATAACTAACCCCACCAAGATAAACGTAGCAGGAGTCATGGCCCCAGCAATGGAACTAGTAACAGCACCAATGGATCTAAATACATGAGACATGGCTAAAGTACAAGTGAAACAAGTTAACCAATAAAAGAAGAAACGACCAGGATCCCGTCTTAAGTTTGAAATAAAGTAAAAACTAAAGTTGAAACAGATTGACATTCCAACTTTAATAGGTAATTCACTTAATACAGAAGCAAAAGCATCAGCTGATGGTCGATATAATGCAAAAGCTTTATGTTTTTCAACAATAGGACGAGATTCAAATATAGCCAAAATTTCCACCAACGAAGCAAAAGCATTAAAGAAAATCGACACAAATACCGCCACAGTTCTAAGATTCATATTAGAAGTATTAGAATTCAAATTATAATAAGACGAAGAAATAACCAACCCCATAAACAATTGAGAAAACACCTGAAAGAATGTGATTGTAGGATCACCTTTCATACGAAGAAAGTTTCTCTGAACAACGTATCTAGTTTGCATCCAAAAAGAAACGGTGTAGGGAGATTTTGGAGAAACATGGTTAGCTTGTTTAGCATTATGAGCATCATGATAGATTTGTTTGTAATTAGTAGTTTCACATTCTTCAATATATTGATCAATATCACCGATTAAAGCAGCATATTGAGGAGATTTCTTCCAATAATCTTCAAATTGAGCTGGAGTCACAGGAACTTTCTTTTCGAAACCTGGTTTAACCACTCTTTCTGAAGGATTAGTAATAGAAGTTAAAAAATCAGCTGTGGTTTGTCTTTGAGGACATACATAACCCATATCCAAAAAGTATTGTTTGGCTTCACTGGCTTTACCATAGAAAATTTGATACCCTTCATATAAAAGAATAACATTATCAAATAAATCATAAGCATCTTGAGAACATTGATAAATGGCAATTAAAGGAGTAGCATCTAAAACAGCAGCCGAAGTTTTCAAAGCTCTAATAAATTCTAAAGCAGTGGCAGCATCTAAACCTCTTGTGGCATTATCCCAACATTGGACACTAGCTCCAGATAATGAAGCTTCAGCAATAGAAACTCTTTTTCTTTCACCACCAGAAACCCCTCTAACAAAATCATTACCTACATTAGTATGTCTAGTATGAGATAACCCATAAGTAGCCATATAAACTGCAGCCATATGTTTAGCATAAGTTTCACGATCAACATCACCTCTATTCTGAGGAGTTCTCATTCTAGCAGCAAATTCCAAAGTATCACCTACAGACAATTGGGGGAAATGACTATCGACTTCAGCAGAATAAATAATATCACCCCGATGTCTATCATTGATATCTTTAGGACTAAGACCATTATAAGTTATATGAGAATCTTTACTGATATTGAAACCATAAGTTTGGGCGGCTATAGTTTTCAATAATGTAGTACAACCAGAACCAGGACGACCAAGAACCACAGTAACTTCACCCGGTTTCATTATAGCATCCATTGATTTAAGAATGTTGAAATATCGAGATTCATCAACCCTATAATTATTAATGAAATCTTTAATCAATTTATAAGGACCATTAGTAACAGTGGCCAAATAATCAGATTCAGCAGCAACTCCAGAAGCTACCAAGTTCTTATAAGCTACACCTAAAGAACTAGGTTTATAATAATCAGTATCAGAAAGACGAACTTTCCGAAGATTTTTCACCCAAAATTTGGCATCAAAATCATCGGAATCGGGGTTTAAACGAACATCATCATCATCATAAGGAAGAGTTCCAGGAACATCTGACATATGAGTTAAGTAATTAGTAAGTTGATGAGCAGAAGATGTATTGGAATAGGTTCTAGCCAATTCCTTAATCTCTGGTTGAGCATCATCAAAACCTCTATATTCCTCAACAGAGTTATCTTCTGACATGATATATTAAACAAAGATAAAATCTGAAAAATTAGGCGGATTTTTAAGGAACAAAGCCTAATTTTATATTGATTAATAATAAAATTACGATGAGTTTGCAGCTTTAAGTGCGGAAACACGGCTAAAAAAAGACATCCGAAATTGCGGGCTAGGGCGGAATTACCAGTCCACGACTCTTTATTATAAAGGAGGGAATGAATGAGTATAGGGTGTGGTTATTTAGCCATTGGAGTGAAAGAGAAGGTATTGAAGAGGTTGAGAGTATTGGAGTTGGTTTAGTGTTGGTTTAGTGTTTGTTTAGTGTTTGTTTAATGTGTAGTGATCCTGTTAATATCACCTTTGGTCTAGATTATGGTACCTTAGAAACACCGGGTATTTCCCTATAGAGATGTGAGTCAGAAAACACTTCTGGTTGCCACTCGGAAGCTTTTTTGTCCCGATGCGCCGTAATAGTGGTTAATTTCAGTATCAGCGGCCTTTTTCTTTTTCCTCATCCAGTAAATGACTAATAAACAAAGGGCTTTTTTCTCGCCAAAATTCTTGTTTGATTAATAATCGTCTATTGTGTAAACTCTGCCTACTTTGACCAAGAAAATAACTTTACAATCATTACGTTAATAATGTATGAGTGCTTAATAAATAGTAGTTGTGATTACTTATTAGATTGTAGTTTTGTTATATTTTCTGTGTGGTTATCGTAGAAAATCATCAGGCGTAGGTGTACAATTGATGTAAATCTGATTAACCCAAACTTAATATGTTGTGAAGTTGCCCTTTATGTTGGCTTTAAGGAGCTGTTGGGTTCCTGCAGCATGAGTGGTTTTTTGTTCTTTTTTGGTTCTTTTTTTTTATTTTTTTTTTATTTTTAAAGTGCTGCGGAATATGTGATATAATTACCTAATTTGTTTATCTAAGGATCTATCTATGAATCTAGACTAATAAGATCAACAAAGTATAGAGATAATTCTGAGGGAATGGGTTTTTTTTTGTTTTTGATAATGGATTTTATTTGTGTGGTGTTATGTTTGTGGAGGGTATATATCTGAATGTTATATGAACGTTATATGAACGTTATCTGAACGTTATCTGAACGTTATCTGAACGTTATCTGAACATTATCTGAACGTTATATGTCTGAAAATTATCTTATATATCTGTGATCGTTATATATCTCTGAAAATTATCTTATATATCTCTGGAAATTATCTATAACCATCACTCTAAACATTCCTTCTAATTACCTATTTCATTATCTCTTATCAACTCTCACTCATTCACAATTTCGCAGCCATTTCTTTAACCACAAACCACAAATCTTAAGTAATCATGTTTAAAAGACTTATTTCTTCAAGAGGTTCTTCTAGAAGTAAACTGGAAGGAGATTCAGAAAATGTTTCTTCAACTTCAGCTTCTCAATCAGAAGAGTCTGAAATTGTAACAAAACTGGAAATTCCTAGCTTAATGAGAAGACACTCTTTTGCTGTTCCTTCTTCTTCAAAGCTATTTGATTATAATGGTGATGATTGTAGTAATGGTGAATTAGATAGTACTCTTGATCCTTTTGATAGTGCTTCAACTTTAAGAAAAAGTAAAAGTTTCCAATGTATCAGTAAAACCTTTAGTCTTACTAATTTGAATCAGACTTCACCAAAGAAATCCGTTAGGTTTAATGAAGATATCCCTAACTTGAAACCTCCTTCAGGGTTAGATTTTACTAAGACAAATGAAAATAATATTGAAGGTAAAACTACTAAAACTAATGAAGATCCAGATTCCTCCAATTATGATTATAGTCAAGATACTTTACTTTATAATAAGGACATCAATATTAACAATTACAAACAGTATCAAAACCAATTTCAAACTCAATTTAATGAAGATGATTCAGGTTCTAAAGATATTGGTGGAGGCGATGGAACTGATTCCAAAGATAAAACTTGGTTTGAAACCATTACATCCGATCTGAAACATTTAAATTTAATGAAACATAATGGTGATGTAGAGTTAGACACTAACCAGCCTTCTACTAGTCTTAAACCAATTCCAGAAGGCAACAATGAAGATTCCACTAATGATAATTCTCAAGGACTGATAAAATCAATTATGAATTTCCAACCATCTTCAAATAGAGAAATAACTAAGGAATTGGTTGAAGAAATCATTGAGGAATTGGAATTACAAGTCACTTTAGATAAAGGTGTGATTCCCGTATTGGAAAAAGTTTTGGAGAAAACGAAAGACATAAAAGATACTATTTTACAGAAAGATTTAGATTTAGCCTTAATGATGGGGAAAATGGAAACTTTTGATGTTATTGAGAACGAATTAAAGATGCTTCAACAAGAGCACGAGGAGTTAAAAGAAAATGATTCTCGAAACACTAATGCATTAGATCAATTATTTTACAAGGAAGAACAAGCATTAAAACAGGTAAACCAATTAACCAAAGAAAACCATCATTTACGTGATAAAATCGATAATCTTAATGGAAAATTAATGGTGTATGATATTCAACAACAAAATGAATTAAAAGTTAGGAATAGAATTGGTGAAATATTAGGAACAGGAAATGATATTGAAAAGTTAGAAACAAAAGTTAAAGACATTATTCAAGTGAATGAAGAACAAAAAACTCAACTTGATGAATTAATCAACAATTATAAAGAGTTACAAAAAAACCAGGAATCATCTGAGAATAAAAATAAAGAATTAAGTGAAAATTTAAACACAATAACAGAACAAAAGAATCAACTTAAATCTGATTATACAAACTCAGAAACTAATTTGAAATTGGAGATTGAAACTAAGAATAGATACAATCAAGAATTGCAGCAACAAAATGATATTTCCCAAAAGGAAATGGCTGCGAAAAAAGAAGAAATCACAGTATTAGAGAATCAGTTATATCAAGTTCAATCACACAATATTCGGTTGGAAAAAGAAAAAAACACCTTAAAAGCATTTAATCAAAAGCATATAGATGAAATTGAAAGGTTAAACAGGAAATTGGATATTAGTACCGATAAGATTAACCAAGAAACCAACAAGGTTAATGGACTTAATGCTCAGCTTAATGAGGTGTATTCTAAAAAGAATAACAGTTTAGAAGAGTTGAAGAATAGAAACGTAGATATTAATGAAAAGTTAGAATCAACAAAGAAAGAATTGATGACAGTTCTCCAAGATTCCATGACCAAAGAAATTGCCATTAAAGAAATGAGTATGAAACAAACCACTTTGGAACAAAGAAACCATTTATTGGAAGGAGAAAAAGATTATTTGATTAACAGAAACAAACAGAGTGACAGCCAAACTAATAAGATTATTGGAATCTTGAATGATTTAAAGGGACAATTACAACAATCTGGTAGCCATAAAGATACCATTTTAGGACAGATGAATACATTTTTCATATCCAATAAAGTGACTGCTGAAGGACTTTCACAATTAACCAAAGATATAATTGATAGTTTAGTTCCAGTTCTTGATCAAGACTCCACTCTTTATATTGAGAATCTCAGCAAAGGTATTACCAGTACCAAAGTGTTTAACGAGAACCATTCTGAGTTGATTACCACAGTTAATTCCTTTTTAGTTAAAACCGTTAATGATACCGTTACCCGTCATTTAGAGAATGAAAATCTCCTCAAAAGAGAAATCCAAACCAGAGAAGTCAATTATAACAATATGATTGACCGATTTGGACAAGTTATGCTTCAAAACTTGAAACAAGTCAATCCAAATATTGATGTAACTGGATTCCCTGAGTCAACATTTACAGAAGCTTTGATTGAAAAGTCTTTAGATGATATACAATTGAAGAAGAAGTATCGTAAGTCAAAGAAGACATAATATGTATATCCATAGATATATACATAGATATATATATATATATATATTTATAATGTATAAGTCAATTACTTGGATCTCTTCAAACAAGTATCCACATAATTAAAGTCAGTTAATAAACTAGTCATAACTCCAGGTAGAATTTGAACTTGTATAGGTTTAACAGGATAGTTTTCACCATCAATAGAAAGATAATGATGAGACATATTTTTAAGTTTTGGGACTAATCTATAGCCCAAGACTTTAGAATGGATTATTCCATTATCATTAACATGTTGACCCAGACTTACACCTAAAAGAGTCATAGCGTTCTTAAACATTGATCTATTGGTATCAAGGATGATTAAGTCCATTGCACCATCATTAGGTAAAGCAGCGGGGAAAAATTGGGCATCCTCTGATACATAAGGCATATTCCCAACATAAAAGATAGATAATTTATCGGTGACATTAGAATCGATTTTAACCCAATTTGAAGGAGGAGGTTGAGATAGTTTAGGTCCTGATAACTTTAAAACATCTTCAGTTATAGGATTTACTGGGGCATGAGGATCATAATTACGACTATAATGATCAAAATGACGAACGACATCGGAATTATTTTCACATTTATAATCAACATAAACATCACAAGGGTATTTAGCACTGGTTACTACTTTATGTAATATACCCAAATCAAATCTTATAGGACCCATCCATCGTAAATGTTCAGTACCAATATCAGCATCAGCAATAGTACCAAAGCATTGAGATAAGAAAGAAAGATGAATTGATTCATCATCAGAATTTTGTTGCTGTTGTTTGAAAGCCATTAAATCGATTTTAGTTCTTCCAGCTTTTAACATCAAAGTAGTAGCGGCCAAGGCATCATTAGTTCCATGAGTACTTAAAGAAAGAGCATTACCAGAACCACAAGGTAATTGAGTGATAGCAATGTTATTAAAAGCTTCCACACCATGATCAGAACGTTGATAAAACCCATTAATAACTTCATGAGGAATTCCATCACCAGAACAACAAGCAATAATATCATAATCATTAACATTTAAAGTTTTCGCTATATCGGTACCATGACCAATGTAACGAGTTTCTTGATAAGTAACATTAACTTTAGCGGCTTTTAAAACCGGACTTATTTCAGAATCATAAATAACTTTACCTTTTCCTTGACCACTAAAAGGATTAATCAAAATAAGAATATTGGCACCAGGTTTACTATGAGGATAACTTTTATCAAGGATTATCTGACCAACATTATCATCATCACGCTTAAATTGAGTTATTGGTGATGTTATATGCATAGACGCTTTTCGAATATGGGTTTTTTTACTACCAGATTGGGCGTATGACACGTCATAAATATCATCATCTATATGATCACACCATAAGATGGAAGTAAAGGAAATAAATTGATCTACTCTATTTTCGTGACTCCCAGTACAAAAGTAGTAATTATCATCATCATCAGGTTTAGCTTGTAATATTTGTGAATCTACTTTAAGTCCAGACTCTTCAATGGAGGCGTGGTAGGAGGGAGAGATTAAGTATTCACGGGACATTAATGAGAGGGAGAGAAAAGGTGAGAGTGAGAAGATAATGAGAGAGTGAGAGAGTGAGAGAGTGAGAGAGTGAGAGAGTGAGAGAGTGAGAGAGTGAGAGAGTGAGAGAGTGAGAGAGTGAGAGAGTGAGAGAGTGAGAGAGTGAGAGAGTGAGAGAGTGAGAGAGTGAGAGAGTGAGAGAGTGAGAGAGTGAGAGAACACAAGAGAAGAGACAAAAAACACTACAAAAAACAAAAAGTACTTCTCATCTCGTCTATACATTATCATAAACTTAAATCTCTATTACTATGTTTTTTCTGTACTTCTCACCTCCTCTTATAAACTCTATAGAAAAACCTCATATTCTCAAGCTTCATCGAATACTCAATATTCTCAGTAATCCTATACCAACAACTATCACTCTCATCAACCAATTCCCAACATCCATTATTTTGTTGAGGATTTCCTATAAGAACAGTATCAATGACAAATTGTATAGGAAATGTTTTACTACCTATATTAATATGAGAATAAGACCCTGCACTCTCTACAATGAGCAAATAACATCCTGATTTACACTGTTGATTTAATCTCTTGAGAAAATGAACCGATTCTGTTTTCCTCTGAGTAAAGAGTTCATTGGTGGTGAAAAGTAACGTTATTAAATCATATTCACTGTAGTTGCCAAAGGAATTATCAAGAATATCATTATGAGAAAACCGTGACTCTATACTTTCTGGTTTATAGACCCAATTGTGTTGAATATAATTACTTAATCCTGTTATCACTGGTGTCCAATCAGCTATATCCACAATATCCATAATGAGTTTGGAAGGTGAATTGCTGTGATATTCTTTAAGTCGACAGAAAACTGACGCCAATCCCACCAATTCGGCTCCGGCTCCTCCTCCAACACATAGAACTCGTTTCTCTCTTTGTGGTTCCTCCATAAGCTCCATTATAGGCGCCAAAGTACCAAAAAGTGATGAATATCCCAATGCTCGTGCTGGTGACCATCGACTGGCGTAGGCAAATCGTTTGTCATTATTATCAAATGCGCCTAAGTAATTTCTGTCGTATAATTCTCCTTTTACTACCTGAATGAATTCTTGAAGCAGGGATGATTCTAGAATATGCTTGAACTGTTGTTGGAACACCATAATGATTTTTTTGGCTTCCATGGCGTTTTGTGATTCAAAGGGAATCACACTGTTTAAAGTGGACGTGGATGAACCATTCCCCCCAGTTTCATGGTCATTTTCTTCGGATTTTCTCGTTCTTTCTCCCCTTTTATGTCCTCTCATACCTTCCTGATTGGATCTGAAAATTATAATGATGATGATTGATATATCATAATTCGTGTCCCTACCGATGAGCCCGAAAAAAAAAAACTATATAAAGACCACACATCCACCAAAAGTTTTTTTTTTCTTCTCACAAAATAACCTGTGTTACTTTTGAACCGTCAGACTAACGGTGGTTAAATCATTGGGGGTTAAACCCTTTTGGTTATCACTGTCTAAGTCTGTATTGTGTTTACTGTAGCAGATCGGCGCTCGTGAAGCAAGTTCAATCCTTTGTAATGGGATAAAAGTCCAATCAACTAGTTCTTCGAGAACAATCCAAGTTGTTGTTTTAACGTTAATATTGTGATTATTGGTCCTCCAAAGAAATTTGGGGTTGAGCGATAATTGCAGTTTGGCTAGATAATGAGGATGTTGATGGACTTACCATTATAATAAAGTCATTTAATGATTTTGAACAGAGTAGCTCCGTCGACAGGTTAGATATTAATCAAGTTGATTTTGAACTCCCTTTTGGTTGTAGTTCGGTCGAAAAGCTTGAGGCAACATATTCCTGGACTCTGCGAAGGTCATTTGGCTAATGGTCGTGTTGAGTAAAACCATGTTGCATACATAATGAGAGGAGAGGAGTAGTAGTTAGTGAGTGTTGACTTTGATGAGTGTTGACTATTGAGTATTCATTGAGTATTAAACATCTATTAAACATTCATTAACTATTAAACATTCAACTATTAACCGTTCATCTATTAACCATTCATTAACTATTAACCTTTTATTGTTCTTGATCACTCAACCAATCTCTTTACTTCTCTCATTCTTCTTTCTACTCTCTCCTCTCACTCTCACTCTCACACTCTTCTCACTCTCATCCCTCGCGAAAGCAATAATCCCTTAGTTTACTATGGATTCTTCCAAATCAAAAAGCTACGACTCCTTAGTAACTCACGAAACCCAACGTGGTTCTAGAACTAGCATTTCTCAATTGCCTTCTTTACCTAATGAGTTTTCTTACACTCAAGGTTCTGATGATAATGCCTCTGATAATGGTGATAATAATCCCTTTGATAATGGTGATAATACCGATAAAAACTCCAGTTTTGTTGAATTTGATTTGAGTAAAAAAGCTAATGATAGAAAACCTGGTGTTCAAAAGAGAGTCATGTCTTCTGAATCAGACAATTCTGAATTGGAACCAAAACCACAACTTCCTCAACGTCCTCAAGATGACGAATTGGCTAAACCAGGGCTTCCTCTTCGTCCTCATGAAAAGGAGAATCAAGACGAAAAGCCGCCACTCCCACAACGTCGTTCCGCTGGTGAAGGAAATGGTGATATTGATAACGAAGATGATTTCTTCTCTGACAAGAAAACTAGTTGGAAGACTATGAAGACGATTTCTGAAATGGATTACTATGATGATCAGGGTAACTTACAGTTCTCCAAGGGTCAAGATATATCCCATGTTGACAAGAAATACAACATCAATGGATACAATTTCAATGGATACACAAGAATTAACAATGAAGAGCTCATGGCCAAGTATGCTGAATTGGATAAAAACACCGATTTCTTGTTTATTAGTAAACAAGAAGTCAATAAAAGAACTGATGCCGTTGCTCCTTCTTATCGAGAAGAAGATATTAATGTCACCAAGAATGAAAAATATGATAATGAAGAAGAAGAAAGTGAATACGAAGATGAAAATCTTGATTCAGAAGAAGCTTTACAATCAACAAAGAATATGCTTAGTGAAGCACAAAAGTATTCTTATGCTGGGATTGTCAAGTTATTAACTGTAGAAATGGCTACAGAAATGGCATGGTTAAAGCAATCTACATCGTTTACTATTGCCAAACCTTTAAGTTTAGGTCAAAAGAACTTTGCCAATTGGTCTATGTATATAACTAGTAAGATTTATTCTCATGTGGATCTTTCTGCAGATGAACAACTTATGATTGATAATTTAAGTGCTCATGGTTTAGATGCTGAAGATTTGGTGAAATCATTTATAAAGTCTGGTAATAAAGATGATGAAAATGCTGAAGTTATTACTGTTAATGGTGGTGATTTAAGATGGGTATTGATATGTGATTTGTTTTTATTATTATTAAGTGATGGTTATTATGATAGTAGATCAAGAACATTATTAATTCGGTTTGCTATTTATTTGGGGATTAGTAAATTGGAAGTATTTCAATTTGAAAGACGTTTATTAAACAGTTTAGAAGTGGAATCTTCAACTCAAGAGAAAACCATGGAAGATAATCAAGAAATGTTGAATGATAAATCTTTCATTAACAAGTACATTAAGAAGAATAAAGGTAAACGGATGGCTTATATTGGGTTAGCCACTATTGGTGGTACTTTAGCTATAGGATTATCAGCAGGATTATTAGCTCCAGTCATTGGTGCTGGAATAGCTGCTGGATTAACTACTGTTGGTATCACCGGTACTGGAGGGTTTTTAGCCGGTGTAGGAGGTACTACTATAATTACTGGAAGTGGTATAGCAATTGGAGCTAAAGTAGGATCTAAAGCTGGAGCTAAAAGGTCTGGTGATGTTCATACTTTTGAATTTAGACCATTACACAATAATAAACGGGCTAATTTAGTCATTACTGTTAATGGATGGATGAATGGGAAAGCTGATGATGTTAGATTACCATTTTCTACAGTGGATCCGGTAATGGGGGATATATTTTCCGTGTTATGGGAACCAGAAATGTTACAATCAATGGGACAAACCATTGGAATTTTAGCTTCAGAAGCATTATCTTCATCAGTACAACAGATTTTAGGAGCTACAGTATTAACATCATTAATGGCAGCTATTCAAATCCCCATGGCTCTTTCCAAATTATCTTATATTGTAGATAATCCTTGGAATGTTTCATTAGATAGAGCTTGGAAAGCAGGGAAAATTATGGCAGATACTTTGATTTCAGGTCATATGGGAGTTAGACCAATCACATTAGTAGGGTTTTCCTTAGGAGCTAGAGTTATTTATTCCTGTTTACTTGATTTAGCTCAAAGAGGATGTTATGGATTAGTAGAGAATGTTATCATATTAGGAAGTCCAGTGACAACTAAAAAAGATCATTTGGCTTTAGTAAGATCTGTAGTTAGTGGAAGATTTATTAATGGATATTCTAAAAGAGATTGGATTTTAGGATATTTATTTAGAGCCACTGGTGGAGGATTACTGAAAGTAGCAGGATTAGGACCAGTTTATAATACTTATGGGATTGAAAATATTGATTGTACACCATTAGTAGAAGGTCATATGGCTTATAGAAAAGCTATGCCTAAGATATTGAAACTATTAGATTGGGAAGTCTTAAGTGAAGAGTTTACTGAAATAGAAGAACCTGATGTTGAACAAGGTGAAAGACAAAGACAATTGATTGCAGAATTTGATGATGCTAGACAAAAAATGAGAGAGGAATTAGATCAAAAGGAGAAGGAAGAAGACGATAAAGGTTGGAAGAAGTATTTTAAACCTAAACAGAAGAATTGGTGGAAGTTTACTGAGAAAATGAAGGAGAATGAAGAAGGTATTGGTGGTGGTGAAGGTACCAACTCAGGTACCAACTCAGGTACCACCTCCTCTAACGAATACAAAGATGATCAACTTGACAATGATAGACCAATTTTTGACGTCACGGCTATCATGGAAGAGATTAAAGACATTGAAGAGGTGTCTAAAAAAGATGAAAATACTTTAAATAAAGTCAGACAAAACGTAGACACTCAACCTACCAAGCATTTCACCAGAAATGAAGATGTAGAAGAGACTATAGAACCTCCTAAAAAGGTATTAGAAAACTTATCAGGATTTAGAGATAAACTTGGAAACATGGGAGCCAAGATTGCTGATAAGGTGAGTGAGATGTGACTGTACTGTTACTGTTGCGGTTACTGTTACTGTTGCTGTTACTGTGTCTATAACTCTAACTCTATGCTATCTCTTATATAATGACATAATATACGCGCATTCAGCGCTCCAGGCGTAATTTCTATCCCACATCCTCCATCAGTTACTTCACCATTTTCAGCATTTTCAGTGCGGAAGAATTTTCATTCATTTACTTCCAATTACTCATAGTTAACCGCCGAATATGCCTACTATTCCCGTTGATAAAGAAGATTTACACAAATCTTTAGGAAGAAGTTACACTACTGAAGAATTTGATGAGTTGTGTTTTGAATATGGTATTGAATTAGATGAAGATACTACTGAAGAATGTCAACCAGGAGAAAGACCTCAGTTAAAGATTGAAGTTCCTGCTAATAGATATGATATGTTATGTTTTGAAGGGATTGCTCAAGCTTTGAATGTGTTTTTGGGAAATAAACCTCCACAACAATTACAAACCATTAAACCAAGCACGAAATTAACTGCAGATAAATCTACAGAAGTCATTCGTCCTTATGTGGCATCAGCCATTTTAAAGAATGTTAGTTTCAATCAAAGAGGTTATGATTCTTTTATTGCTTTACAAGATAAATTACATACTAATTTGTGTCGGAACAGAACATTAGTAGCTATTGGAACTCATGATTATGATACCATAGAAGGTCCTTTTACTTATGAGGCATTAAAACCTGAAGACATTAGTTTTGCTCCTTTAAATCAAACCAAAGTTATGAATGGTAAAGAGTTGATGGAATTTTATGCTCATGATAAACATATAGGTAAATTCTTACCTATAGTTCAAGATTCCCCAGTGTATCCAGTTATTTTGGATAATAATAGAACTGTATGTTCCTTACCACCTATTATTAATTCTAATCATTCCAAGATTTCTATTGATACGAAAAATATTTTCATTGAAGTTACTGGAACTGATAAAACTAAAACAGAAATTGTCATTCAAATCATGGTTGCCATGTTTTCTATGTATTGTGCTAATCCATTTGAAGTTGAACAAGTAGAAATTGTATCAGAATTTAATGGAGAATCAAGAATTTGTCCTAATGTTGATCCAAGACATGCTACTGCTGAAATAGATTATATTAATTCTTGTTTAGGATTAAATATGGAACCTAAAGAAATCAGTAATTTATTACAAAAAATGTCTTTAGGAGCTAAACAATCCACTAAAGATAGTAATTTATTAGATATTTCAATTCCAGTAACTCGTTCTGATATTTTACATCAATGTGATATTATGGAAGATGCTGCCATTGCTTATGGATTTAATAATATTGCTAAAACAAAACCTAAAACTAATGGTTTAGTATCAGCACCATTACCTATAAATAAAGTGGCTGATATCTTTAGACTTGCATCAGCTCAAGCAGGATACCTGGAAATCATGGCTTTAACCTTATGTTCTCATGATGAAAATTATAAATTCTTAAGACAATCTGATGATAATACTAAATCAGTTAAATTAGAAAATCCAAAAACATTTGAGTATCAAGTTGTAAGAACCACTTTAATCCCTGGTTTATTAAAGACTATTAGAGAAAATAGAAAACATTCTTTACCTATAAAAGTATTTGAATGTGGTGATATTCTTCTCAAAAATGATACTGTAGAAAGAAGATCAGTTAATCAACGTAATTGGGGTGGTATAATTGCTGGTAAAGCTTCTGGTTTCGAATATATTCAAGGATTATTAGGTAAATTAATGCAAACTATGAGAACTGATTGGATAGAATCCCCTGAAACCAATACCACTAAAGGTTATTGGATTGAACAAGATGATTCTAATCCTACTTTCTTCCCCGGAAGAGGGGCTAAAGTCATGTTTAGATCAAGTCAAGATGCTAAACCTGAAGTTATTGGTCAAATAGGGGTGTTGCATCCAGAGGTTATGAACTATTTTGGTATTCCTTATGCTGCCTCTGCTGTAGAAGTTAATGTTGAGAAATTCTTATAGACTTAGGTTAAAGCCGTAGAGTAGATAGAGGAATGATAATATTATGAAAAAAGTGAAAAAGTGAAAAAAGTGAAAAAAGTGAAAAAGTGAAAAAGTGAAAAGTGAAAAATTCCATTTATTAGTCTCTGCCGGGTCGTGCGCGGCCCCATCGCACCCTCTCCCTTTAAATCAACATTTACTTTAATACTTAAACGAATAAAGGAGTAACCACTTGGAGACATTGGAAATACACTAAAGTTTAGTAAAACGTAAAGATAACAACAGTTTTTTAAATCCACAAACTCAAACACAAAGGTTACACAAACAAACAGACAAAAAAACAAACAAACAGACAAAAAAATGAGTGGAAAAGCCCCATCTAGATCTTATGATATGATCATGAAACTTTTATTAGTAGGAGACTCGGGAGTGGGAAAATCATGTATTTTATTACGGTTTGTTGAAGATAAGTTCAATCCATCATTTATTACTACTATTGGAATTGATTTTAAGATTAGAACCATTGAAAGTAAAGGGAAAAAGATCAAATTACAAGTATGGGATACAGCCGGACAAGAAAGATTTAGAACCATTACTACGGCTTATTATAGAGGAGCCATGGGTATTGTATTAATTTATGATGTTACTGATGCTAGAAGTTTCGAAAATGTGGAAAATTGGTATGAAACCGTAAGTCAACATGCTAATGAAGATGCCCAAATCTTCTTAGTAGGTAATAAATGTGATGATTCTGAAGGTAGACAAGTAAGTCAAGAAACAGGACAAGAATTAGCCAGTAAGCTTAATATTCCATTTTTAGAAGCCAGTGCTAAGAGTAATATTAATGTCGATGCTATATTTTATGAATTAGCAGGAATTATTCAAGATAAACACGTTGAAACTGAAGGAGAAAAGAAGAGTGAAGGTGTTGATGTTAGTGGAGGAAATGGAGGGGGTGCTGGAATGAAGAATAGTTGTTGTTAGAACACTGACTTTAACAGTAACCCTAACACTAACATCCAACACTCAACACTCAACACTCAACACTCAACACTCACATTCCTTGTATATGCTAATATATATTTGTTATTCTATCTAAATCTTCTTACCAAAGTACACCCATTGGTCATCTAAAGGTTTTTCTTCTAACTCTTCCCAACACTTTAATCCAGCTAATTCATTAGCTAAATTTAACTCTTCATTAGCTTGTATAACTATTTCTTCAATCAAACCACCTTGGATTTTATTTTCGATTTCTTCAACTATTTCACTACCTTCAACCACTTTTAATCTATTTCTAGTTAAAGCTTCCACTGATTGTCTATAAACAGAAGTTTCTGGGAATTTGTCCTTTAATACCATTAAAGTATGAGAATATAATGAAATTAAAGCTGGTCTTGGATTTGGATGTTGATAAATCCCGGTAATACCGGTTGGTTTTCCTGAAGCAGCCTTAACTAATACTTCTTGTGCTTGTCTTAAAACAGGAGTTAATCTCATTGTAATGATTATTAGAGAAGATTTGGTTGGATAAAATTTTCGCGAGTGAGAAGTGAAGGAGATTAGTGAGAGAGGAGGGGAGGGAGAGGGAAGAGTTTAGTGAGGAATTACGTCGAGAGGAAGAAAATGCGACGGGAAAAAGTTTTTTTATTTGGTCCATATGGTGTTAATTATAAGACGACATGGCGGTGGACTCCGTGGTAGAATCTATTGACTCCCGCCACTGAAACAAATATTTCTTATTGTACATTTCTACACACAAAATCTAATTCACTCTTCTCCAATTCACTCTTCTCCAATTCACTTTTCTTCATTTCACCCCTAAATCACTCTCCTCCTCCATCAAAATCTCCTCCTCCACAATCTCCTCCATCATCCATCATACTTCCTAACATCATACCACCTAATAAACCACCACCAGCTCCCATAGCAGCCGCTCCTCCGGCTCCCATTCCTCCTCCTCTTCTACCATATCCTCCTCCATACAATCCTCCTGGTTGTTGCATCATTCCTTGTTGTGGCATCATTCCGTATCCTTGTTGAGGCATCATTCCATATCCTCCTTGTTGAGGCATCATTCCATATCCTTGTTGAGGCATCATCCCTTGTTGAGGCATCATTCCTTGTTGAGGCATCATTCCTTGTTGTGGCATTGGTTGTCCTCCATATCCTTGTTGTGGCATTGGCAGACTTCTGGATTGAGTCTGAGGTGATGATGATGATCCTGGCGCATAAGCTGGTGGTGGAACGTCTTCGCCAGAGAACCTCGTTCCTTGAGGGGCTTCCCATTGGGATCTTTTAGTGCTTAAATCCACATAAAACCATGTGTTATATTTATCATCAAATTTGGCTAACCAACCGTCAGGAACGGTTGGAGGTACTTGTGAAGGATTTCCCATAATATTTGGTTATTTTTAGGAAAAAGAATGTAATTTATACATTGAAGAAATAGCCCCTAATTATGTTGGTGACGATGGTGCGTGCACGATACTAAGAAAAATGGGAGCATGTGAGTGGGTGTGTGCAGGATGGAACTGGGATGTGTGCAGGTGTGGCAAGCACTATATGCAGGTGAAGTATAACCTCTTCTTCTCTCTTCTCTTGTCTTCTCTTGTCTTCTCTTCTTCTCTCTCCTCCTCTCTCCTCCTCCTCTTCATCTCTCCTCCTCCTCTTCTCTCCCCTCTCAAGACTTCCTTTCTTCACCCAAAACCTCACCCACTAACTCATCAAATATCTCCATCAATAAATGCTTATTAAGAAAGTCATTCTGAATACTATTAAACACTATATGATAAGCAAAGTTTGTACTAGAACCTCCAAAAAGCTTACCAAATGTTTCCATCATAAACGAATTAAATAAAAGCCGACAATGATTCTTTGTAGATATTTTTTCATAATTAGTTCTTAATACTGGTGGATCTTTAAACTTATCATTAGGAAATATCATTTGTTTAAACCATGTTAATTTATCAAGCATATTTTCTTCAAGTTTAAATCGAGTTATTTGTTCATAAATCCTTCTTTCTATAGTTGTTCCTAAAATTTGTTGAAGAATAATTAATAATGCTCTTCCTCTTAACCAATTCTTAGTTGTTTTCAATTTAAATATTGTCATGAGAATATCTACTATTGGTTTAACAAACATCTCTTGTTCATCATATCCGGTTAATTCTTTTTCCATTTCTTTAACATTATCCATCATTTCTTGTTTATCATTAGGTTTTGTTTGTCTGATATTAAATGTACTAGAAATTCCATTATATAATGTCTTAGCAATAATATCAGCATTTTTCTTATTACTAGTATTGGAATTCCCATCTATAGTAGTATCATTATCAACATCTTTGGTTCCAAATCCAGCTTTGTCTTCAAATGTTTGATTCTTCCCCATATTGAAATTCTCTGATGATAAAAATGACCTAAATACTTTATTAGAACAAACTTCTGGGATTTCTAATAATTGTTGAAGATACCCTTCTAAAGCAATTCTTCTCATTTCCACCACTTGATTTTTTTGAAATTTTATCATGGTTCTTTTGGGGAATTTCAATGGTGATACTTCAGGATATCTAGCTCTTAAATATTCATGAAGTTTATAAAATTGACTAAATCTTCTAGCAATAATCCAACCAGCAGTAGTTATATTGGGATCTTCACTAGAAAATCGTTGAACTTCAATAATATACAAGATAAATTCTTTCCCGCTTTCATTTCCACTGATATAAGATTGAATACTTACTCGTGATTTCCCATATAAACTATTATCATTTTCTTGAACAATATATTGTTGGAGTTGTAATTGTTTGGCATTAATTTCTCGTTCTAAACTAACACTGGAATTTTTCAAGATCTTTAATTCATTAACATTATTTATGATTTCAGCTTTTTTAATTAATGGCATTAATATATTTTGTTGTTCAGTCAAATTATTAATCTCTTCTGTTAATTTATCTATTTCTTCTGTCAATTTTAAATCTCCTGGAGCTGCCAATAATAACAGTTGATCATTCATTTCCCCATTATCTAATTCCATGGAATTTTGTAATTGTGATTCACTATCAAAGTTTAGTGATTCACTATCAGTAATCGATTCTCCATCACTATCTTCAAATAATCTAGAATATCGATTTGGAGTATTGGTTCCACTATTGGTTCCACTATTAGTTGTCAGTTCATTACCAAACAAACCAGATCCTTCACCAAATAAATCTTTTTTCAAATCAATTGTCAGTAATGGTGGTGGTTCATTGGTTTCTGATGTTGGAGTTTGAATTTCACGATCATTAAATCCTGGTTTAAAATAAGGGGAATTGGTTCCACTTGTGATATTACTGTTATTACTGCTATTGGTCTTCATTATTTGCCTAAATGCATCTTCTACGGCTTTTATCACTACAGGATTGACTTCTTTTTCCTTTGTATTTCTTTCATTCTCCAAATTCAATGTATCACCACCATCCATATTTGATTGAATTATTTGAGGTTTGTCATTATTTGTACTCAAATCAATGTATTCTGGGGTTTTGGTGAAATTATGGAAATCATGTTGAACTTTATCAACTATTTCCCGTTGTAATTCAAAAAGAGTTTCTCGTACTTGTTGGTATAAAGTTTGTTTAGTTTTAGCATCTCCTTTGAAGTTAAGATACTTTTCCACTATGGAATAGTTAACAACAAACCCATATTTTTGGTTTGTAAGTAATAGTTCATGGATGGTTTTTATTTCACCTTCATTGGAGAATTTGAATGATAGTAATGGTTTGTAGTTTCCTTCTAAGGGATTGGTGTTGTTGGGATTGTTATTGTCATTGTTGTTGTCATTATTGTTATCATCATTATCGTTATTATTGTCATTATCATTCCCACTATTGATCTCTAAAGGAGCTTTCAACTTATCTATGGCTAACCATAAATCCAATATATTATCACCTTTAGTGGTTTCCATATACTTTTTAAACTGATTGAAGTATAATCGATCAGAAAGAAGATGATTTAAATCCCGAGAAGAATAAAAAGGTTTCAACGTTGGAAAAGATTCAACAACTTTAATTCTATTTTCTATTAATGCTTGAGTTTCTTTTAATCTTAAGGGAAATTGCTTATCATTAGAATCGACTTTTAATAATTGAAAAGTTAAATAAACCCGAAGATTCTTTAAATCATCCAAGGATTCAATTTGTGATATCGCTTGAAGACATTGTCGATATTCTTGAGTATCCATAGTAGGTGTTATGACGTATTTTTTGTTAATAGGATTGTTATTATTGTTGTTATTGTTACTATTACCATCAAGTCCAGAATTATCATGATCATTCTGAGTATGTTGAGCCAAAGCTTCACGTAATTTCTTCACCTGATCCTTTCTTTTTAGATTATCCCCCACTAACTTCACAATCAATAGATTATAGAAATCACCTTCTCCAAGCATATTAAACACATTGGTTAACACAGTACAAGCTAGAATCTCTCTCACTAAACTCAAACCAATATCATTAGTATTCTCATTATCCGACAAGAGATAAGGAAGTAACATACCTACTTTAGTTCTAAAGTATTTCTTCTCATTAACATCATTAGATTCATTTTTAGTTACAGTAACACCAGGATGGATTTTACCTCGTCTATATTGACGAGCCACGTCGATATCATGATCTATAGAATCCAAATCCATACTACCTTTATTATTGCTGATTCGAGCCTTGACACGATCCTCAGCCGCCATGTAATCCAATAGATGATCGTTGATAATAGGAAGACATTTAGATACCAAGAACTTGGCAATATCAATTCGTTGTAGTCGGTGATGTAACTGTATAAAGATGTGTTTTAGTTCCAATTTAACCGAATCTTGAAAGATATGGTTATCAGTAATGGAAGTAAACCAGGAATCTATGAAACACTTTATTATCAAGGAAATGAAATCATCTAAAGTCTCTGACATCAAAAACGATTGTTGTACTATGGGGGCGGCTAATTGAGTATCATTAGGATGAAGGTCGGAGATTTCCTGGAGCCAATTGGGAGAATGAAGGAACAGGAAGCGGGTGGAGGAGGTGGAGTTGTTGGTATTGGTATTGGTGTTGGTGTTAGTATTGGGAATGGTATAAGTAAGGGAGTAGAAGCATAGAACTGATATAGTTATAACAGCACCAAGAACCACTAGAAGAAGGTAATTGATGACACGAGAAACGCCATAGTATAGTAATAGTGTGAATAGTAGTGACCAAGCGGTTAGAACAGACCAATTGTGATGGAGGATGTTCATGAGGAATGAGAATGAGATTGTGGTTGAGAATTGTGGTTGAGAATTGTGGTTGAGAATTGTGGTTGAGAATTGTGGTTGAGAATTGTGAGATGATAATTGTGAGATGATAATTGAAATTGTGGTTGAGAATGGTTTGTATGAGAATTGAGAAATGAGTATTGAGTATTGAGATGTGTATTGAGAATAATTGTGATTGTGAGACTATGTTGATATTTGTAGTATTTGTGAGAGTTGATAATTGTAGTATTTGAGAGTTGATAATTGTAGTATTTTCTGAGTGCAGAGATAGTGTGATATATACTCTATACACTATATTGTCTTTGATGGTAATATTATCTGTATTATATAATTCATGATATGATGAACTATGGAGTGTGAACTATATATGAACTATATATGATCTATATATGATCCATACTATATGATCTATATATGATCCATACTATATGATCCATACTATATTATCCATACTATATGATCCATACTATATGATCCATACTATATGATTTATAGTATATATTCTACTTCATATATCCTATAGCCTTCCTATAGCCTATATCAAAATTCTCTTTATTATATATTCTATTGATCTAATCTCTGTTCTATAATCCACTCTAGTCTATAGTATTATACAATATGGATATGTCTATAGACATAGTCTATATACATGATGCAATTAAATGGTTTATTTATGCTTTGGTTTAACGATTTTATTAGGTTTGTGTTTTTTGTCTTTGTCTTTCTTTTCTTTCTTTGTCTTTTTGTCTCTCTTTTCTTTCTTTTCTTTTTTCTCCTTCTTCCTCTCTTTCTTTTCCTTCTTTTCCTTCTTCTTCTCTTTCTTTTCCTTCTTTTCCTTCTTTTCTTTCTTCTTCTCCTTCTCCCCCTCCTCCTCAACTGTTCCTGGCATCCCCTCACCCTTAACAAACATCTTATACAATGGAGAATCCTTCTTCCTCATCGTCCTATTAACTCCCTCATTATCAATACTAAATTTAACCCCCTCTTCTCCCTTATCAACATCCAAGTTCTTAAGATGTCCATCAAATAAATTCTCCCACCACGTCTCTCCATTATCCTGTCCATGCGTCAGTCCTAACCCCTTTGTGTCCCGTTTATGCTGAACCAATATCGGTTTTCTCAACCCTCCATTCTGTAGCGCTTCGCCTTCTTTCCACCCAAACGACTTCAAGTACAGTTTGGTGTCCATAGTCTTTGTATACTAAAAACGTCGCGATGACCTGATGGTTTTCGCAGCGATTTAAAGAAGCCCTTCTCACTGAGCAACCATTTTCTCATTTGTGACTTGGTTATTATTGGTGGCGTGTGACATTGCTTTGTGATTGCATTTGTTACTATGAGTGTTGATGAAGCCAAGACCAAATTGGTCGAATGTCCCTATGAAAAACGGCACCACGATGAGCTAATTCGGCGGCTAAAATGCGATACTCCTCATGATTTGGAGTCTCGATACCTGGCTATTATGGACAAATGGCTGTGGTTTTTCGTTAGCCAAACTGATATTAATGATACTTTACAGGCGATAATGGAGTTTGATGATGAAATTGGTCGAAATGAATACTTGGACAGGTTTTATCAGTGGTTGGTGAAGGAGATTCCGAGTGTGTTTCATTGGCTTAAGTATATAGACTTTTGCTTAGCCACCAAATCTGACGCTGAAATCCAGAAAATCTTGGTATGGGGTCTTAGTGAATGTTTATATGACTTTGTTGATAGTGAAAAGATATGGCTGAAGCTATTTGATTACTTTGGGAACACGTTTCAACTGGCTGATAATGACCATGGTGATGGTACTGAGCGGTTATGGAAACTTCACTTGAGACGAATCAGTTATCCTAATCTACATCTAACCGAGGCTTATAATGGTATATCGTCATTTGTGTCAAACAATTTCGATGATTCTCTGTATAATGAACTTATGTTAACGGCACAAAAGATCTATTCTGCTACACAAAAGGAACAACGATACTACGAAAAGTACGAATTGGTCATTAAAAATGATCCTGGTAATGTTGAAGTATGGAAAGAGTATATGGAAAACTTGGGGAAATACGCTAGGAACATCAAACAGATCCTTACTGTGTTCTATAGAGCTATAACAACCCTTGATCATGAAATTCAACCTCCCATTTGGTTAACTATGATGTATATATTCTATCAGAATGACAACGCTGATTACTATCAATTACTTTACGATATTTCCTTTAAGTTTATAAAGGCTTTCCCTGATTCGTGTATACCCTATGCGGAATACTTTCGAAGTTATAGCATTACCAGTGATTATCATTTCTATCACCAGGGAAAGAATCGGATTAACTATCTTGATTTGATGAACAAAAGCTCTTATAACGACTGGAAGGTTTTGGCCTTGTCTATACTATCTTGGGAAGGATTTCAAGAGCATCCTGATTTCAATAGCGATAAAACTACCTATTTCCAATACGCTTTAACTAATAATGATATTTTCCATTCAGTAGAAAAGCTTGTTATTTCTATACATGAATCTCGTAATGAAATAAAGATAGCTACTGATTTAGTGGAACAGTTATTGCATACTTTTCCTCAACAATGTGAACTTTGGTTATACACATATGATTTTTATAAACGTCATTCTTTTTCTTATACTGAAATGTCGGATTTATTTAAAGCTGCTGCTAATAATGCTCTTAGTTTAGATTGGCCTGAGAGGATATTTGAAGAACAATTAGCTTTTGAACAAGTATATGGAACTCAGAAATCATTACAAACGTGTATTGTTGTTGGTGATAAGCAAATGAGACAAGTTCAAGCCAAACTAATGAAAGAACAAGAGGAAAGACGAGGAGAAGAAGAAGAAGAAGAAGAAGAAGAAGAAGAAGAAGAAAAACAGCAACAACAACAGGAACAATCCCGTAAAAAGAGAAAATATAATGATAATGGTAATCACATGGTCAATAACAATGAAGCTCCCCGTAGAAATCGAGAAAAGTTTAAGGTAAAAGTAATGAAATTATCACCAACTACGTCGGAATCTCAACTCCAACAAATGTTTTCTGATTGTGGATCCATAAAAGAAATATATGTTTATCCAAATGGAGACGATAATGAAGCTCTTTTAGAGTTTGAAGATGAAAAAGCAGTATTTGCTGCTTTAACAAAGACATATAAAAAACTTGATGGGGCTCAAATCGTAGTGGAAAGATCATTGAATAGTATTTTATGGGTAACTAATTTCCCTCCTAGTATGACAGAGGATAAATTACAAAAGTTATTTGAAAAAAGTGGGAAAGTACTTAGTGTAAGAATGCCCAATCAAAGTCAATCTAAAGCCAGAAGATTTTGTTATATTGAATTTAGTCATCCAAATATGGCACGAGATGCAATTGCAAAACTTGATTCTATTACTCTTGCTGATGAATTAAATGGGAAACCCTATAAACTTGTTGTGAAAGTATCCGACAAGGATCAAGTTAAAAACAAACCTATTTTCAAACGGGAAGTATATGTTTCCAATATTGATTTCCAATTGACAGAAAATGATATAAGAAATCACTTTTTAACTTGTGGAGATATTGAAAGTGTAGTATTACCAATAAATGGAGAAATGAAGTCCAAAGGTAACAATAATAGTGGGTTTGGTTTTGTAGTATTCAAATCTGAAACCTCAGTTTCATCGGCATTGGAACTTAATGGACTGAGTATAAAGACAAACCGAAAAATCAGAGTAGAACCATCTAAAAAGACCCCATCAGGAGGTGAAAATAATAAAGGAAATGATAAAGAATTAGCTGGATTCAACAATGATACTTCAATTTCTTTATTTGGAGTTGATACTACCACGACAAAAGAACAGCTTGAATTATTTATTAGACAAACAGTTGGAGATGAAATCAAGAGAATATCATTATATCCTAATTATAAAGCGGCATTAGTAGAATTTCATCTGATTAATACATGTGGAAGAGCCACTATGGCATTAGAGACTAATTTATTCAAGACAGAGTATCTCAAAGTGGGGACCAAAGGAGATTTAATGAGTAAAATGAATGTGGGATCAGGGAGTAAACCAACGAGTTTTGTACCACCTTCACTTCAAAGAAGAAGGAGGTGAAGGAGGGGAGAGTATAATAATGAATGAAGAAATGGTGAAGAAATGGTGAATAAATGGTGAAGTTAACATTGAAATAAAGAAATGAGAAATGAAGAAAGAAGTACATAAATTAATGATATAAATAATTAAATAAACAACGATATAATGATGATATAGTGTTAGAATGATATAGTGTTATAATATCATATTATCATATTATCATATTATCATGTCATAACATTTTGCAGCCAAATCGCACTCAAATCCTCAATCCTCACTTCCTCTTCTTCACCCCTCATGAACCTCCTTCACCTCCTTCACCTCCTTCTTCTCACAACATTATTAACAACAGTCAACTGTTTCATCGAAGGAACCAAAGAACTCATCTTTGAAAACTCCAACAATATATTTGAAAGTACAAACGTCATCATAAATGAAACATTAATCCATCAATTATATGGTGATATAGATACCGAAACCATTAAATCCTTCACCTCCCTTCCTTCAACCACTATCATTACCAAGTGGAATAATACCAATTCTTTTCTCATTCAAGACATTCCTCATTCACCAAAAAACCTCCAATTTTATGTCAATTTGGTCCACAAACTGATCAAATCAGGTGTATCCATCGTAGTAATCATGTATCACAACATTAATATCACCAAATATATTAATCGCGGATATCAAGTGTGTGAAGTCAAAGTAATACAACAGGACGATAAATGGTTCAGATACCACGCGTTTACATCGAGTTGGTTCAAACATTGTGATTTTACCACCAGCACTACCGCCATAGATTTCGCAGCCGATAAGGCTACGGCCAAAGCCACGGCCAAAGGTTCCGTAGCTGGGTCGTTTATTATCAACTTTGGTGCTACTTGGCACGTTTGTGTTGAGTATAGTAATAGTATAGAGTTTCCTGGATGTCCTGTCGGTTTTATCTAACACCATCCCCCACTATATCAGCCAAATGTAACCCCCCTACTACATCCCATTGCAGCTATTACAATGGCTTCATTTTGCAACTTGAGTCATAAACGGACCCGCGCACGACCCTCGCCGAAGTTATAGAAAAATTTTCCAAAATGTCCTTAAAAATTATCTATAACTATTATTCAATATGAGTGCTCCAGTGAAGATTGAAAACACTACTCGTAGAGATACTTTGAAGGAAATTGAAAAGAAGTATCAAGAAATATGGCAACAAGAAAAGGTATTTGAAGTAGATCCTCCCAGTGTAGAAGAATCTGGGATTAATGATGGGGATGAATTAAGAGAACAATATCCTAAATACTTTAGTACTATGGCTTATCCTTATATGAATGGGATTTTACATGCTGGGCATGCTTTTACCTTATCCAAGGTTGAATTTTCTGTTGGATTTGAAAGAATGTTGGGGAAAAGAGCTTTATTTCCATTAGGTTTCCATTGTACTGGGATGCCAATTAAAGCAGCCGCTGATAAAATTAAACGGGAAATTGAAGATTTTGGAGAAGATTTTGCTAAATGTCCACCAGAATTTGAAGATGAACAACCTGAAGAACCTAAACCTGAAGTGAAAAGTGAAGATGTTACCAAATTTAAAGCAAAGAAATCTAAAGCTGCTGCTAAACAAGGTAGAGGTAAATATCAATTTGAAATCATGTTACAATTAGGTATTCCTAAAGAAGAAGTAGTCAAATTTGCTGATTCTAATTATTGGTTACATTATTTCCCTCCATTAGTCCAAGAACATGTGACGAAATTTGGTGGTAGAGTTGATTGGAGAAGATCTATGGTTACTACTGATGCCAATCTTTATTATGATGCTTTTGTTAGATGGCAAATGATGAGATTGAAGGAATGTAGTAAGATTAAATTCGGTGAAAGATACACTATTTATTCTGAAAAAGATGGTCAAGCTTGTTTAGATCATGATAGACAATCAGGTGAAGGATTAAATCCACAAGAATATACTGGTATTAAGATTAATGTGGATGAATTTTCTCAAGATGCTCAAAAGGCTCTTTCTGAAGTTAATTTTGATATTAATGGTAAAAAGATTTATTTAGTAGCTGCTACTTTAAGACCTGAAACCATGTATGGACAAACTTGTTGTTTTGTATCACCCAAGATTGATTATGGTATTTTTGATGCTGGTAATAATGAATATTTCATTTGTACTGAAAGAGCTTTTAAAAATATGTCTTATCAAAATTTAACTCCAAAAAGAGGAGTTTATAAACCAGAAGTTCAAATCAGTGGTAAAACTTTGATTGGATCTAAAATTACTGCTCCTTTAGCTGTTAATAAGAATTTAAGAATCTTACCTATGGAAACTGTATTAGCCACTAAAGGTACTGGTGTAGTTACTTGTGTTCCATCTGATTCTCCTGATGATTTTGTTACTACTAGAGATTTAGCTAATAAACCAGAATATTATCAAATTGATAAAGATTGGGTGGTTACTGATATTACACCTATTATTAAAACCCAAAAATATGGTGATAAATGTGCTGAATATCTTGTTAATGAATTAAAAATCCAATCTCCTAAAGATGCTGTTCAATTAGCTCAAGCTAAAGAACAAGCTTATAAGGAAGGATTCTATAACGGGGTTATGGCCATTGGTAAATATACTGGTGATAAAGTTGAAGTGGCTAAACCTAAAGTCAAACAAGATTTAATTGATTCTAATGAAGCCTTTGTTTATAATGAACCAGAAGGAACTATTATCTCCAGATCAGGTGATGACTGTATTGTATCACTTGAAGATCAATGGTATATTGATTATGGTGAAGAATCCTGGAAAAATCAAGCCTTAGAATGTTTAGCCAGTATGCAACTTTTCAGTAAAGAAGTTAGAAATGGATTTGAAGGAGTTTTAGATTGGTTAAAGAATTGGGCTGTTACCAGAAACTTTGGTTTAGGTACCAGATTACCATGGGATGAGAAATATTTGGTAGAATCATTATCTGATTCAACTATTTATATGGCATATTATACAATTGCTAGATTTTTACATTCTGATTATTATGGTAAAGTCCCAGGAAAGTTTAACATAAAACCAGAACAATTAACACCTGAAGTATTTGATTATATTTTCTGTCAACGTGATGGTATAAAAACAGATATTCCAATTGAACAATTACAAGAAATCAGAAGAGAATTCCAATACTTTTATCCATTAGATTGTAGAACTTCTGGTAAAGATTTGATTCCTAATCATTTAACATTTTTCCTTTATAGTCATGTGGCATTATTCCCAAAGAAATATTGGCCAAGAGGTATTAGAGCTAATGGACATTTATTATTAAATAACGCTAAAATGTCTAAATCCACTGGTAACTTTTTAACTTTGGAACAAACCATTGAAAAGTTTGGTGCTGATGCTGGTAGAATTGCTTTGGCTGATGCAGGAGATGGAGTTGAAGATGCAAATTTTGAAGAATCCAGTGCTAATGCTGCCATTTTACGGTTAACCACATTAAAAGAATGGTGTGAAGATATTGTTAAGAACCAAGATAAATTAAGAACTGGAGAAACCAATTCATTCTTTGATGTTGCATTTGAAAATGAAATGAATGCTTTAGTGGAAGAAACTTTCAAACAATACGAACTTACTAACTATAAATTGGCATTAAAGAGTGGATTATTTGATTTCCAAACCGCTAGAGATTATTATAGAGATTCTGTTTCCAATACCATTGGTATGAATAAAGACTTAATCTTAAGATATATTGAAACTCAAGTATTATTATTGACCCCAGTAGCTCCACATTTTGCTGAATATATTTATAGAGAAGTATTGGGTAAAAATGGTAGTGTTCAAAACGCTAAGTTCCCTAGAGCTACCAAACCATTATCTAAATCAGTTAGTGATAGTTTGAGTTATGTTAGAGATTTATCTAGATCGATTAGAGAAGCAGAAGCCAATGTTTTAAAGAAGAAAAAGGGAGGTAAACCTTCAGAAGTTGATAAGACCAAACCCGTGAAATTGACATTATTTATTTCAGCTACATTCCCTGATTGGCAAGATAATTATATTGAATTGGTTAGACAACTCTTTGAACAACAAAACTTGAATGATAATTCAGTAATTAAACAAAAAGTTGGTAAAGATATGAAGAGAGCTATGCCATTTATTACCATGTTAAAACAAAGATTAACCACAGAAGATCCACAACTTGTATTTAATAGAGAATTAACATTTGATGAAATTGAAACTGCTAAAGCAGTGGTTGCTAATGTTCAAAAAGCACCACCAAATCTTGATGTTAAGGAAGTTGAACTTATTGCATTTGATAATGGAAGTAATAAGGGAACTAATATTTTAACTGATGAAGAAGTTGAAATCACTATTACTGGGAAGATTATTGAATCAGCCATTCCAGGAGAACCAGGAGTGATGATAAAGAATATTGAATAAGGGAGATTAGTAAATAGATAAAGGAGAAGTAGTGAATATAAATATGATGTAGTGTTATAGTGTTATAGTGTTATAGTGTTATAGTGTTATAGTGTTATAGTGTTATAGTGTTATAGTGTTATAGTGTTATAGTGTTATAGTGTTATAGTGTTATAGTGTTATAGTGTTATAGTGTTAGGTTAACAGTTATAATGTATACACTAATAATATCACCAATACATTAATAATATCACCAATACATTAATAATATCACCAATACATTAATAATATCTAAGTTGAGTTACAATATATAGATTACCAATTATAACCTCTATTAATTATCTATTGCTTAGTATAACTAATAACCAGTATTATCTATGGTTTAGTAGTGTATGGTTTAGTAGTGTATGGTTTAGTAGTGTATGGTTTAGTAGTGTTATTAGTGTAATCTACTACTTAGTAGTGTAATCTACTCAATAGTATCATCTACTCAACTTCTACTCAATAGTATCATCTTGTTTATGGCTTAATATACTACTTTACGGCTCAGTTGTCTAATCTTGTATCTTGTATCTTGTAACTTGTAACTATAACCTATAACCTATAACCTCTCCCGCGCATCCCCATTTTATCCTTTTTGGGTTTTTAGTGTAATTGGAAAATTTTTATATTTATTTTGAACTCAACTTGTTTGTATTCATAAATAACGTAAAGTTATGAGTAATCAACCTCCATTATATCCTTTACAAGAACAAACACCAAAGTTTGATTGTAATATATCTAATCCTAATGGAAAACTTAGTGATGTTTGGTTACATAAAGAGTATCAAACCCTTAGTTTAGACAAACAAAGAGAAAGTAGAAAACGAATAAGACATCCTGGAGGAGAAGATGAATATAATTTATATGAAGGTGGTGATAATGGTGGTGATAATGGTGGTGGTGGTGGTGGTGGTAGTAGTAGAAATAATACTGTTGATGAAAAGTATATAACTCGTGGTAATGATTATGATAGAGAAGAATCTTGTGATGATATGTTATTATCAGATACTGATTGTAATAGTCAAATATCATTTCAACATTCATTTTCTCGAGAAAATACCAATAATGGGGGGAATATGGGAATGATACATCCACCAAAAAGACGGTTAATGAGTGTTTTATCACCAGTGACTTCTATTACTCCTGGAGGAGAAATGATGGATTTTAGTAGTTTAGTTGGAGGAGATACTGAAGGTGGTGGTGGGAGTGCTACTAATAATAACACTAATGTTAATAATAACTCCAACTCCAACTCCAACTCCAATACTAACACTAACACTAACACTAACTCCAACTCCACCACTACTAATACTCCTCCTCCAGGCTCTGCAGCTACTCCCCCAGCAGCCTCTGCAGCTACTCCTGATAAAACCGCTTCTAATACTCCCGTTTCCGATGTAGAAGAACAAACTACAAACCTTCCATTACCTTCTCCAAGTGCATCTCCCATTCAAACTTCAGCTAAACCTGATATATCTGATCCTATAGAACGTCAACTATCAACTATTCCTACAACCCAACTTGAATTAATTAATTTAATGACAAATTTATCCACTTATCTTAATGATAGAAACCAAAACTTTGTTATTTTCAAGTTATTACAAAACATTAAACGATCTTCTTTAAGTTCTTTAGGTGATTCTATCAATTCCAGTTTGAGACGGGATTTGGTTAGTAATTTACCTACTGAAATCACCTACAATATTTTATCCCAACTTGATTATAAAGCATTATATTCCATATCTCAGGTTTGTTCTAGTTGGTATAATATCATTAATAACACTGACTTATGGATAAGAGCGTTGAAACTGGACCATTTAATCATTGATGATGATGATATTCAACGAGAATTATCTAATCCTCAAAAGTTAATTGAAGAATGGGCTGATCCTCATTGTGATATTCTGAATATCAACGTGGCTCAATTGTTGTATAAGAAACGTCGGATAATTTATAATCGTTGGATGGATCCTAGTTATCAACCTCGTAGAATTAGTGTTCCTGTTCCTGGTCAAGGTAATAATGTTGTCACTTGTTTACAACACGATGAAGAGAAAATCATCACTGGTGTGGATGATCGTTTAATCAATATATATAGTCCCACAACGGGGGAATTATTGAAGGTATTACGGGGCCATGAAGGAGGTGTATGGGCTTTAAAATACACTGGGAATACTTTAGTTTCTGGATCTACTGATAGAACAGTTAGAATCTGGAACATTAGTACTGGGAAATGTACTCATATCTTTAGAGGACATACTTCTACTGTTAGATGTTTGGATATTTTACATCCAGTATCTATTGGTAAAGATGATACAGGAAATGATATTATTTTTCCTAAAGTTCCTTTATTGGTTACAGGTTCTAGAGATCATAATTTAATTGTGTGGAAGTTACCATTAATTCCTGAAGTTGACAACAATGAAGATGGTATTGATAACAACAACTCAGAATCTGAAACAGAAACTTATGATTGTAATGATACTGAAAACCCTTATTTGGTTAAAGTATTGTTAGGACATACACAATCGGTCAGATCAGTGTCTGGATATGGAAATTTGATTGTTAGTGGTTCTTATGATGCTTCAGTAAGAGTATGGGATTTACTTGATAATGCTAATTGTAAACATGTATTAGCAGGACATTCTGATAGAATTTATTCTACAGTATTGAATTTTCAAACCAGAAGATGTTATTCAGGATCTATGGATTCTACTATAAATATTTGGAATATTGATTCTGGAGAATTAATTCATACTTTAGAAGGACATGCATCATTAGTAGGACTTTTAGAATTAAGTGATGAATATTTAGTTTCTGCTGCTGCTGATACTACATTAAGAGTATGGAGTCCTAGAAATGGAAAAAATTTCTGTAAATTAGAAGGTCATAGTGCTGCTATTACATGTTTCCAACATGATGCCTTAAGAATTGCTAGTGGAAGTGAAAGAATGTTAAAGTTATGGGATATTAAGACTGGTAAATTTGTTAGAGATTTATTGGCTGATATTACTGGAGGCATTTGGCAAGTTAGATTTGATTTTAATCGATGTGTGGCTGCAGTACAAAGAGGTAGAAATGATGAAGAAGAAATATTCATTGAAATTCTTGATTTTTCTACTCCTCCTTCATATAAAGAAGACCATAACTGATGGTTTTTTTTTAAAAAAAAAAAAAATTTAAATTAATTCAATTCTTTATAAAGATTTTTAATATATCCCAATTATCATTATTCATCTATTAAGTATAATTTTCTTAATTTGTTTAGTCTTTCTAAGCCGTCGTTTATATCGAAGCTTTTGCGTCTTTTAGTATTGTCACTGTAACTGTCACTGTAATTGTAACTATCACTGTCAACAGCCATAGAAGTACTTTGTTCTTCTGTGTGTGTCTCCGCCTCCCCCTCAATAACTCCTCCCAAATACTTAACCAACGATACTCCTTCAATCATATCTCTACTATAAACACACCACAGTTTATGTTCATTACTAATATCAATCAACTCCTCTTCACTACTAATACTAGCAGGATACTTACACGGAGTCAACACCGCTGACTCCGTAACATCTATGGAAGTATCTGATCGGTTTAAATGTAAGAAAACCCGTTTATTACATTGACAACATACAAGATAAACCACCAATTTGGAAGAAAATGCTTGAACTTTTAATTGCCATCCCAGTAACGCTATAGTATAGATCCATTTAGGTATTGATGATAATGATTGATTTTCTTTACTATGGCTAAAGTATCGTTCGATAAGTAAAGCATTTGATTGGTTTATCACGGAATCCAGAACCTGAGTATTAATAGAATCATCAAACATATCTCTTTGGAAGATAGAAACATTTTGTACCAAACTGTACAAACACGATAAGTAATCGTCAATCAAAATCCGATTATTAGATTCAATATATGGTCTTAAGTAATAAACACCTTCCACAGGACATTCAAAGTTAATCCAAGGACAATTAGTATCATGACCAGATGAAGTTAACTGGTTTAAATAGTGATGAGTCAACAGATCATTAACTTGGTTATGGTCAGTAATTGAATTCAGTTCAAAGTCAAAATCACCATACTTTAATGTCAATAGTTTGTTACAAGAAGTACAAAGTAAATGGTTCTTGGAGTCATTATTTATGGATATAGAAAGACATTTCCAACCTGATTTAGCACATATAAGTTCATCTATAGTATTCTCTGGGCACCACCAGTTCAAGGGAGTAAAAGTACTAAGTCGACCCATTAAATTCTGGCGAGAAAAAGGGTTAAATTCACTTTTAGAAGCAATATCTTTTAATTCTGGCTTTATGGGGTTCTTTTTGAACTTATGATAATTATAATGATTCTTTGATTTTATCAGTTTGAAGTATTGAATATCGGGATGATCAGCATATTTTTCACTGAGACTTATTTCTATAGGAACGGGGTAATGATTGTGGTTTGGAGAAGAAACCACATCCACTACTTTTTGGAGGATTTGGGGTGTTTGATCCATGGAGGAAGAAGTGGTGGTGGTGATAATGGAGAAGATGAGAAGAGGATGTGAGAAGTGCGATGGTCCACCGTGGTGCGGTTGACCTATGGCGTAGGACGAGTCGACCTAGCACATGGTGCTATGGTAGATCGAGCCGACCTAGGTCCTAGCACCGTTTTAGTACTACAGTGGACCCAGCGCCGCTTCCGCACCGCTAGGGACACGACCTCCCTCACCAACAAATCTTCTCCAATTCGACATCCCAATACAACAATGTCAGTTAATAAACCCGTTTTAGAAGAAGCCAACGATGACGACATCGATAACATGGATATGGACATCGCTCAGTTCGATCCGTCATTAAAAACCCCCATTGCACCTTTGAGACCAGAGCCTTCAGTCACGAGATCACAAGACGAACCAAGCCAAAGTAATCAAGCATCCAATTCGTTTCTGGTTGATGAAAAGGATATAAGAGATCCCAGACAGTTTACAGAAGAAGAAAAAAGAGCTTTTAACAAGTACCAGACGATATATCCATGTTATTTTGACAAACAAAGATCGCATAATCAAGGAAGAAGAGTGGCAGAACAGAATGGAGTTGATAATCCTTTAGCAAAGACTATAGCTGATGCTTGTAGATTTTTACAAATTCCGGTATTATTGGAATTAGATAAATCACATCCTCAAGATTTTGGGAATCCTGGAAGAGTTAAAGTATTACTTAAAGAAGATGGACTGCCAGTGGATTCAGCAGTGAGTAATAAAAGACAACTTTTCAATGCTATAGCTAAGTATTTACAACAACATCCTACTACATTGAAAAGTATTGGTACTGAAAGTGGACATCCTATACCACCAGAATATGCAGAAGGGTTCGAGCCAAGTGTATTACCAAAAGTTAAAGGGTTTACTATGAATGATATTGTTCCAGTTCATTCTCCATATACTATGAAACATCCTATGACTAAACATATATATGATGCTCAACCAGAACAAGCACAAGTGACACCATCAGCACCCAAACAGCCTAAAAAGAAGATAATGAGAGTTAGGGGATAAGGAGTAGGGAGTAAGTTTTAGTTAATAATCAATAAACAGTAATAGCTTGAATAGTAGTAGCTTAGATAGTAGTAGTTTAAATAGTAATAGTTTAAACAGTAATAGTTTAAACAGTAATAGTTTAAATAGTAATATCTTAAACACTAGTAGCTTAACAGTAATAGCTTAGACAGAATAGTTTAAACAATAATTTCTTAAACACTAGTAACTACTCAATACTTAACTACTCAATACATAACTATTCAATATTCAATATATATATATATATATATCTTACTTCCATCACCAACCCCTATATTTAATGCTCCTTGGGTAAATAGTTATTTCTGTAAACAACAATAGCTTCTCTTTGTTCAGCACTAATCTTACTACCTAAATGATTAAGAATATCATCAAAACATGAAATAGAAAGTACTGGAACATCATGTTTCTTCAGAACAGCTTTAGTAGCAGAGATATCAGATCCAGCAGTAGTTTCTTGTCTATCTAAAGCAATAATACATCCCACAACTTTACCCTTAGCTTCTCTAATGATATCAAAACCTTCATTAATAGCAGTTCCTGCAGTGATTATATCATCAATAATCAACACTTTTTTATTAGCAATATCACTACCTACAAGAGAACCACCTTCTCCATGATCCTTCTTTTCCTTTCTATTGAAAGCGTATCCTACAGAGTTATACCGTTGAGGATCTAATTCCGCCAATTTAGCTACTGTAAGTGCAGCCAAAGGAATTCCTTTGTAAGCAGGACCAAAAATCACATCAAATTCAACCCCAGAATCAATAATAGCTTTGGCGTATGATGTAGCTAAAGTTGATAAAAGCTTTCCAGAACAGAACAATCCCATATTGAAAAAGTAAGGAGATTGACGACCTGATTTCAAGGTAAAAGTTCCGAATTTCAAAGCTTCAGATTCTAAAGCAAGGTCTAAGAAGTCAGTGGAGTATTGTTTCATAGTTTAGAGGATAAAGAGAAGAAAGAGAAGAAAGAGAAGAAGAAGAAGAAGGAGAGAAAGAGAAAAAGGATCAAATTTTTCACTTAATGCGCACTATAGATTAATGATAAAGTCACGTTAACATTGATAATGAATGTCAAAGAAGAGATTTCTGGGTTTGAAAATGTGGTAAATTCAATAGAACTGGAGTTTAGACAGGATTTAGCAATTCATTTATTTTCTACAATGTTACTTCATAGAATAAATCCCAAGTTTCCACCTAAAACGTGGAGTCAATGGCCTTTAAGAGAAGCACCAGATCCAAGACTGAATTTGATTTATGTTGATGAAGAGAAGCCTGATAAGGGAGAGGGAGTACTTTTGGGTGAAGATATTGTAGCAGAAGATCCTGAGCCGACAATGGAGTCATTTGGAAGGGCATTGAAGAGAAGAAGAGTGGTGGAGGGGGAGGGGGAGGATGAGGGAGAATATGGTGATGGTTCTAGAGAAGGTAGTAATGGTCATAGAGAATATGGTGATGGTTATAGAGAAGATGGTAATGAAAATGACATTGAAAATGGAAATCATTTTAGTAATGACATTTCCAAAAGTCATGATAATAATGGTGATAATGATTCTGATTCTGACTCCTATGATAGTCTTGATGAACCTCTTCCTGAACCTGAGATTAATGATAATGATAGTGAAAGTTCTGATAATAATGAATTGGAAATCGATGAAGGTAATAATTCTGGTGAATCTGACATTGAACCTGATACTTTACCATTGTTTGTGGCTGATAATGTGGTGATTAAGGGACAACCTACAAATCCATATTCTCAATTACTTCTAGAGATGAAGGCTTTATTGCATAGTAAAATCCATCAAAAGTTGAAAGCTAAGGGAAAGACCATGACTACAGAGTTTTATGATAAGGCTATTGAAAATTCTAGTAGAAAATTATGTTCTAAAGTGGATGATTTCATTGTAGAATTGCCTAAACATAAACTTGATTGTAATTCTCAAGGTGAAAAAGAGAAAAGTCCCATGACTTGGCAAGATATGTTGATTAATGATGTTCGAATGCCTGGTACTGCTCTTAACACAAGTATTGAGCTGCATAAAAGAGCTTATAATAAATGTGAATCTATGTTTAATAGGTTAAAGTATGGTGATTATGAGTTTATAGAGGAAAGTGAAGGTAGTGATGTGGGGTCTGGCAGTGATGGGGGGTCTGATCTGGAGCCGGGTAATAGTGATCTAGAGCCTGAGAATAGTGACCAGGAACCTTCTTCAAAATCACAAACCACGTTTGATTTCGATAAATACTTGAAACGGTATACTGATCTGTATGTGTCAAGTAAAAAAGTTGCTCAACTGAAAGAGATTTTAGACTCCTTAAAAGAAAAAGATATCGATAATGATAAAAAGAAGCTTTTATTCGAAAAGTACCTCCAACATAAGGCACGGATGCAATTTTTATCATGGAATAAAGGACCATCGTCTCAGTTTATGAAGAAAGATGAACCAGATTATATAGTAAGACATGGAGGAATAAAGCTTGATTCTGAGGAATTTCAAACCATGTTTGATTATTAAGATAGGAGAAGAGGAGGAGGATTATAAGATGAAGATAAGATGAAGATTGTGACATAATGAGTATAAGATAATGGTTATATAATGATTGTAACATAATGACCATAACATAGTGATCATTACATAATGATTATATCATAAAGATCATATCATAAAGATTAACATAGAGATCATTACATATTCATTATAACATAAAGATCACAACATAATGATTATTATTATTATTAAATTTGCATAGACTAGCATATAAAGCATTTATATAAACAAGATATATATATTTATTTATTTATTTTGCATTAACCTTTTTACATCCTTTTCACATCCTTTTCACATCCTTTTTTCAATTGTATTACCAATTTCAGTTTCAAAAATGACATCCCAGAATTTACTAGTAACACCAAATCCCATTTCATAATTCTTATAATGATGTTCTAAATGATAAGTCTTTAAATCTTGGAAATATTGGGGTAATTTGGCATGGTGTAAGAAATAATGAGTACAATCATACATAATATAACCCAAAGTACCACCAGCAAACCCTGAACAAGCCATATAATAAGGAAAGATACTAAACACCAACTTATGGAATGGAATAGCTAATAGAATGAATAAAGTTGGTGGTAAAACTAACCGTTGTTTATCCATAGGTAAATAATGATGAATCCCATGAAGAGTGAAATGTAAAGTTAAAAATACAGGATGATCAGGTAAATAGAAATCCAAATGGAATAAAAACCGATGTAAACAATATTCCACAAATGTCCATACACATAATCCTAATATCCAAAAACTTAAAGCTATGATTTTACTTTGATTAGTCCAACCTAACCAAAAGAAATAGAGATTTGGTAATAACCAACACATAGGAACAGCATACCAAGGAGTTAAGGTTAATGGTTCTAAAAAGTTACCAAATAAAGGAGCCGATTTTTTCCCATAATGTCTTGGTCTATGAACTTGATCAAGATAAAATTCTTTAGTGAAATCACTAAATAATACTTGAGGAAATAATGGTTTTGATAAATCCAAAAACTTATGTTTCTTCAAATCAGCAGTATAATCAGTTTGAATTGATAATGTTTCTAATTCCGGTAATTTATCATGGAATTCATCCAAATGATACTCGGATTCATCGGATAATTTCACCTCCACAGGAGTCTTATTCTTATTGTTTAATAATTCTTCTTCTTCTTCAGCATTAGCCAAATATCCCACCAACATTTCATCATCCAACATTTCATAAGCACTTTCTGAATGTTCATGAGATATACTATCGGCCATAATCTCAGTAACATCTTGACCTAAATAAGGTAATAATATATCACCTCCACCAGGATGTTCATCAATAAACTCGGTGATATTATAGATTTTCCGATCAAATAAAGTTACCCAAGCATCTTCTTCTCTTACGTGTTTCTGGAGTTCTGTTTTGGAAAGTAGGGGTAAATTTCTACTCATAATAAACGTTGATTATAAAGTGAATGACAATTGTTTATTAGATGATGTATTTTCTTTTTATGAAATGCGCGATTGTAACGTGATTTAAGCGAATTAGACGGTGGAGTCAGGAGAGAGAAGAGAGGAGAGAAGAGAAGATTATAGAAGATTATAGAAGATTAAAGATTAGGTTAATGTTATAGTACAAAGAGAAAAGGGGATTGTACAAATAGAGTATCATTAGAGTATTAGAGTATTAGAGTATTGGAGTATTGGAGTATTGGAGTATGAACATAGTAAAGTCATAGTAAAGTCATAGTACAAATAGAGTCAAGTCTTAGTTTAGTCTTAAAGTCATAGTATGGTTATAGTATTGTTATAGTATTGTTATAGTATGGTTATAGTGTTGTTATAGTATTGTTATAGTACCATTATAGTACCATTATAGTACCATTATAGTACAGTAATACTACAATTATACTCCAATCTTAGTACAATCACATTATCACATTATCACATTCTACTAATCACATTCTACTACTCAATCACTTAATCAGACTCTACTCAATCTATCTCGTCATCGTTTATTATGCAATCTATATAACTCAAGCGTATACAGCAGTGTTATTAATATCTATATCAATGTCAGCATCAGTAGGAATTTCATCCATATCAAGATTTTGTTGATTATGGTGATTGTTATGATTAATGTTGATGTTATTAGCTTTGTTGGTGTTATCATTATCATTTTCAATGTCACTTTCATTATCATTTTCTTGTTCAATATTATCACCACTTTCAATGTCACTTTCAATGTCTTGTTTATCATTTTCTTCTTCATTATTATCACCTTCATCTCCTTCTTCATCTTCATTTTCAGATCCATTCTGTTCTCCAGCATCATCTTCAGGTAAAGAATCCGAATTCATTTGTTGTTCTAAATGTAATGTATGATCAACCAAATTAAGATATGCATACATAAAGTTGGATAAAAGCACTTGTTCTCTTAATGATCTCTTTGGATTGGCTAATTTTAAATGGGATAATCGATAAATAGCTCTTTCTACATGTACGGGGAACCGATAGTCTAACATTACCACTGTAGATTGTGATGGTGGTGGTAAAGGAAATCCAAATGCTGAGTCAGTGAATTCTATAGGTTGATTGGCTTTGGAAGTTCTTTTGATAGACTTTTTGATCTTTTCTTGAATTTCTTGTGTAGTTTGTAACATTTTTTCATCTGTTCCATCTTCGCTTTGAACAGGTTTTTCTTGATCTTTTTTCAGAGTGTCTTTCTTCAGAGTATCTTTCTTCAGAACATCCTTTTTCAGAACATCCTTCAGAACATCCTTTTTCAGAGTATCTTTTTCTTCCGTCTTCTCCTTTCTGTCTAACTTTTCCTTCTTCCGAAGTCTCTTTTCTTTATCGTGATCTTTGGTTCTTTCTTTATCTTTAGTTCTACTCTCCTTCACTTTACTCTCTTTCTCTTTTCCTTTGACTTCTCTGTCTTTCCGTTTCTCTCTTTTCCATACTTTAATTTCTTGCTTTTCATTGTCTTCATCAAAACTGTTATTAGCTTTTGCCTTGGACTTGGAACCTGTCTTTGAACCTGTCGATGAAACATGGTTTTCTTTAGATTCACTATCTTCAATACCTTCCATATCATCATTGGTATCACTTAACTCACTCTCACTCATGGTGTTTTGTTCACTATTAATTGATGATGTCTTTAATAATTTCAATCCTAATCGGTTATGTTTTTCAGAATGGTCTTTCTTACTATGATTTTTCTTCTTGAAAATTCCACTAGACTTTATAATTCTATCAGATTTCCCACTTTTATCACTATCTGATTCATAATCAACTGTAACCGAGTCATCATTGACTGGTGGTAATGGTGTTTGTTCTTGAGTTCCTGTACTAGTTGAATTACTTCTCTTCTTTTTAAACAACTTTGTAATAACATTTTCTTTACCTATTGATGGTTCTTTATTATTCTTATTACTTCCAGCTTCAGAATGATTAGAAAATGGTTCTGGTGATGATACCGATCTATTACTAGGGCTATTTGTGGTTTCATGAACTGTAGATAATGTTTCTACACTTGAAGAACTAACAGCTCTTTCTCTATCTTTCATCCAAGGCCATGATTTCTTCTTTTTCAATGGTTTAGTAGGACTAACACTGGAACCAGAACCTAATGATGATGCTTTTGATTCATGGGATTCTAAGGAATTAGTGGAATTGTTTCTTAATTTGTTCATAGGACTGGATTGTTCGTTGGCATTTGCAGTTTCAATTGATGATTGATCAGACATTTCAATTTCTTCAGAGAAGTTGTTTAATTTATTATCAACTCTTCCTGGTGCTGATACTGGTGCTGGAACTGGATCTTTACTAGCTGACTCTTTACTAGCTGACTCTTTACTAGCTGACTCTTTACTTTCATCGGTTGTTTCTCTAAATTGACCTGAACTATCTTCCTCATTTGAGCTTTTGCTTGGTCTTTTATATGGTTCTTGAGGAGGTCCTTTATTAGAAGGTTGATTATGTTGACTTGAAATCTGTTTTTGGTATAAATCAACTGGAAGTTCATCATCTTTCATTTCTTCAGTTTTAATTTCTTCTTCTTCTTCTTCCTCCTCTTCCTTATTTTTAGAATCATGAAGTTCTTCCCGTTCTCTTAATAACTCATGTTCAATGCCTAATTTGTCTTCATAACTCAAGTCTTGATAGCTTTGTTCAAAAGTTAAATCCATTTCTGGTTCCTTTTCTTGTATAATTTGAGATGAAACCTTACGAGAATCATTCTCTTCATCACTCTTATTAAGACTTTCTTTGAATTCATTGATTTCACTTCTTAAAAGATCCAAGTTTTGATTTAATTGCTTGGTTTTAATCTCTGCTTCTGAAGTAGCTTTAGTCTTAATCTCTTTCGATTTGATATTTTCTGGTTCTGATTTCTCTTGACCTTTTTCTTTCACTGAATGAGCTACTTCTGAACGATCTTTTTCAGTAGGTTGAACTGGTTGAGTTGATGGAGAAGGTTGACCTAATGGAATTGATTGCTGATACCTAACTCCTTGATCACCTTTAACCATAGGAACTTGACCTTGAAGTTGACGTTGAGGTTGTTGCTGTTGGTATTGCTGTTGTTGTTGTTGCTGCATATACATACGATGCTGCATCTGTTGTTTCATTTGTTGTTGTTGCCAATGCTGCTTTTGTTGCATGTTTTGTTGCATGTTTTGTTGCATGTTTTGTTGCATGTTCTGTGGCATGTTCTGTGGCATGTTCTGTGGCATACTTTGCTGCTGCTTTTGCTGCTTATAAGCTTGAAAGTTATACCCTTGAGGTGACATATTTCCAGATGCTTGTCTAACAGGAACCTTAGACTGTCTTAAAGAAAGTTCCGGTTGCAGTTGCAGCTGAGGAATTGCTTTAAGAGCAGGTTGTAATTTAGGTCTATTCAGACTAAAGCTTGAAGACCGAGAAGAAGACCCTGAGCCCGGTTGCATATCTGGTCTTCTATGGTTGATAGGAACATTCTGTTGAGAAGCGGTTTTGGAATATAGTTGATGATAAGCATGATTGGGAGTTGAAGTTTCATTCACTGTTGGAATTGAAGACGTTGACACTGGTTTAGGATTAGTTGGAAGTTGCAGTTGTGGAGGCATACTTTTCATATGAGATAACCGTTTAGCAGTTAAATTATGTTGAGAATATTTTGTAGAAGAAAGTTTATCACCAATGGAAGAACTAATAGCGGCTGAAGCATAAGGTGAATCTTTAGAAATGACTCTTTGTTGAGAATTCCAATCACTTGGTGGTTCATCAGGATTCCTATAAGTAAACATGGATTGAGAACTTCTTTTGGAAGAATAAGATTTTTGATGCTGATGACGACTAAAATGCTTTTTTGAATGAGCTTGTGTATGATGGAGTTGTTGTTGGTAGGTCAAATCAGAAGCAGATTTATCTCCTTGATAAGGAGGATTTTCTACTTGTAATCGAGATGATGATTGACTCATTTGAGGAATGATTTCTGGAGTAATACTACTTCTTAAGTTGGCTAACTTACTTGCTTTACCTTGTTGAAGTTTGGATCCTGAAGTGCTGGGATTCTTTCTGTAATCAATACGTCTTGATCTTCGAAGAGAGAACTCTTGATTAGGATTTAATATATTACCTGGAGCACCATAAGGTGAAAAAGTATCTCTAGAAGGCGAAGAATCACTTCCAGATTCCATATCATCATCTTCAATTGAAGACCTTGACATTGGAGACACATTCATTTCATCAATGGCTAATCGTTCCACATCAGTATATCCTAAGGAATTAGCTGATAAAGTTCGGGCTACAGTCACAGCATCAGAAGAATTTCTTCCAGCCAAACGAGATAATCTTTCCAATTCATTGGATAAGTCGCGTAATGAAGGATTGGAGTATCGATTAGGATTATCTTCAGGTCTAGGAAGATATTCAGAAGAAGGTGATGCAGAAGTGGATTCATTTGATTTGTCATTTGATTTATCATTTGGTTTGTCATTTGGTTTATCATTTGGTTTATCATTTGGTTTATCATTTGATTTGTCATTTGACTTATAATCTCCTTTTTCATCTTCTTTGTCAAGTTTAAGGTTTTCAAACTCCGGTTGAGGTGGTGGTGGTGGAAGTTGTTTAGAAGCAGATTCTTCTTTTGTAGGAGACTTGTCGTCATGACGAGAAATGGATTTCGATAAAGAAGACTTTCTATTGATGGAGTTTTTCCGAGACAATTGCCGTTCCATAATATCCTCAACTGTATGTTGAACATGACTTCTAAAGTTCTCGGGTTCTATTTCAGGGTGGGCATTAGCCGGGACCCATAAAAGATCGGGGTTTAATTGCTGAGGCGAATTGTCGGAGGGAGAATGCGATGGAGAAGGTGATCTTGATGGGGATTTCGTTGGAACGGCTAGGTCTGGTTTTGTAGGAGAAGTGTCATTATACGAAGGATCAGGATGGGATTTTGTAGGAGTTTTCAATGGAGATTGAGACTTTGTTGGCGACTTAGGAGGTGATTTTGATGACGATCTTGAAGATTTAGATGATTTGGGAGGTGATGGAGATGATGACGTTGATTTATAATTGATATCAGGATTTTGGGATAAGTCAAAATCATCATTAGCATTGGGTAAATCAGGATCATAATTCATTAAATGACCTATTGAAAGCCGTTTTAACGCCGCCACCATCTTCTTTTCTTGTTGGATATCCTTAGCAGCGGATTCATAATTCATTTTGTTGAAGTTATTTTGATTTGAAGGAGATGACATGATGGTTTAAACGACAAATAGAATATGCATGGAACTATAAATGCTAGAAAATCAAATAAATAACCCTTGAATAAACACAAAGAAATGAAGATAAAAACCTTACAAAAAACAAAAAAACAAAAAAAAAAAAACCAATAAAGACACTAAAAATCAATGCAGAATTATATACTCTCCTTAAGTTAAATATAAAATGAATGAATGACGCCGGGGGTATAAATCCACAAAAGATAAATGTCCTTTAACAGTGGAGGATCAAAACACGAAATGAAAACTTTTCTGATCGCGGTTCGAATTTGGGAAAAAAAAAAGAAGTGACACAAAGGGGAGTGGTGATGCGGTGGTAAATGTGGTGGTAATGAGAAGACGTGGATGGTACCGATACCAAACGACATGGTGCGAAGTTACCACGACACGGTACAGTACTGGAGTTACAGCACTACGGCTACGGCTGTACTACTAAAGTTACTACTAAAGTTACTCTATAGAAGTTAAAGTTAGTCTACTGTATTAAAGTTATATTACTGTTCTCCTCTCCTCCCCCTACTCCCCCCTTATATATACTTATAAAACCCTACTATTCCCCCCACTATCATCCCCATATACCCATAATCCCACCTCATCTCCGGAAACCCCATCACATTACAATAACTATGTATCACTACACAACACCACATATTGTCATACTTATACAACACATAGTTAGCTAACACCCCAAATAAACTCGTATAAACCGTTTGGAATACTCCGTTCATCACTACCATTGCCACAGAGAGATTCTTTTCCCTTATCAAATGGTATCCGTGGTGAATATGAGCAATGCCAAAGAGTAACGGACTCCATAGTATAATTGATTTAGCGGCAAACCTCACTTCCAAGATATGAAATATGACTGCTCTATAGATAAACTCTTCGGTTATTGGGGCGAAAATATGATCTCTGATTCCATAAACTGTGGTGAAGTTATACATACCATCGTGTTTCCATTGTTTCACGTCCCAAGTGTCTTTAATATATAACCAAAGGGGGCCCATATAGAGCACACTCATGGTAATAAACACGCGCCAACACCCAATCCAGGCATCTATTTGGTGAGGAAATAGTCTGAATGCTTTAAAATTCTCAATAAAGTCTCCTTCCATTATCATTGGAATTATCATCATCACCATTCCACACATAATAGTGACACTTTTAAATCGATGATATATCACTGCCAAATCATCCCTATCTTTGCCAATGATTTCTGGCGGTCTAAAGGAGTATATGCTGACGACGTAAGCCATTGCTACGGCTATACTTAATCCTAAGGACATCCAATTGTTCATGGTGGTGGTGTTGGTGGTGGTGATGGTGTTGGTGGTGTTGGTGATGATGTTTGTGGGCTCTAACCAAGCCGCTCTGGGACTGCCACACCGCTGCCACAACACCACCACATCATCTTCTCCCTCACACGACCTCCCGCTATCTCTTGAGTCATTGGTTTTCCCACGACCCGCTTTCCCATCATAATAATGATGATTTAAAATCAATAGTTTTTCATTGGTTAGATCTCATGTTTAAACGGTATTTTAGTCAAAGTTTACACCGGAGTAAAGGTCAAAACTTGACCGAAAAGATAGTCCAGAAATATGCTATGGGATTATCTGAAGGTAAACAGGTATTTAGTGGAGATTATGTTACTATTAAACCTGCTCATTGTATGTCTCATGATAATTCCTGGCCTGTAGCTACGAAATTTAAAGGTTTAGGAGCTGAAAATGTTAAAGATAATAGACAAGTTGTTTGTACATTAGATCATGATGTACAGAACAAATCAGAGAAGAATTTGGAGAAATACAGTAATATTGAAGCTTTTGCTAAACAACAAGGAATTGATTTTTATCCTGCTGGTAGAGGTATTGGTCATCAAATCATGATTGAAGAAGGTTATGCTTTCCCATTGAATTTGGCTGTGGCTTCTGATTCTCATTCTAATACTTATGGTGGTGTAGGAGCTTTAGGAACTCCTATAGTTAGAACTGATGCTGCTTCTATTTGGGCTACTGGTCAAACTTGGTGGCAGATTCCTCCTGTAGCTAAAGTAGAATTGATTGGTGAATTACCTAAGGGTGTTACTGGTAAAGATATCATTGTAGCATTATGTGGGATTTTCAATAATGATGAAGTATTGAATCATGCTATTGAATTTGTTGGTGAAGGGGTTGAAAAATTACCTATTGATTATAGATTAACTATTGCTAATATGACTACTGAATGGGGGGCTCTTTCTGGTTTATTCCCCATTGATAAAACCTTAATGGATTATTATCATCAAAGAATTGGTGAATTACCACAACCTCATCCAAGAATCAATCAATCTACTATTGATCAATTGATTAATAATCCGGTGAAATCGGATTCTGATGCTAAATATGCTAAACATTTGACGGTAGATTTATCAAGTTTAAGTCCTTATATTTCTGGTCCTAATTCAGTTAAAGTTTCTAATTCTTTATATGATTTAGCTAATGAAAACATTCCTATTAATAAGGCTTATCTTGTATCTTGTACCAATTCAAGATTAAGTGATATTAAAGCTGCTGCTGATATCTTAAAAGGTAAAAAAGTAGCTCCTGGTGTTCAATTTTATGTTGCTGCTGCTTCTTCTAATGTTCAAAAAGATGCTGAAGCCATTGGTGCTTGGCAAGATATTATTGATGCTGGTGCCATTGCTTTACCTGCTGGTTGTGGTCCTTGTATTGGATTAGGTGTTGGGTTATTAGAACCTGGTGAAGTGGGTATTTCTGCTACTAATCGTAACTTTAAAGGAAGAATGGGTTCTAAAGATGCTTTAGCCTATCTTAGTTCACCAGAAATTGTGGCTGCTTCTGCTGTATTAGGTAGAATTGGTGGTCCTGAAGAATTATCTGGAACTCCAGTACCTAAAACTTCTACTATTCTTAAAAGTTTAGCTGTTCCTGATCAAGATCAAGGTCAACAAGAAGAAAAATCAGATGCTGCTGGATCAGTAGACATTTTAGAAGGATTCCCCACATCAATTCAAGGGGAATTAATTCTTTGTGATGCTGATAATATCAATACTGATGGGATTTATCCGGGTAAATATACTTATCAAGATGATGTACCAAAATCTAAAATGGCTGAAGTTTGTATGGAAAATTATGATTCTGAATTCAATAATAAAGTTAATGCTGGTGATATTATCATTAGTGGATTCAATTTTGGTACAGGATCTTCAAGAGAACAAGCTGCAACGGCTATTTTAGCTAAAGGAATGAAATTAATTGTTGCTGGTTCCTTTGGTAATATTTTCTTCCGGAATTCAATTAATAATGCATTATTAACTTTAGAAATTCCTCAACTCATTAATAAACTTCGGGAAAAATATCATGATTCTAATGAATTAACTATAAGAACTGGTTGGTTTTTAAAATGGGATGTAACTAAAGCTCAAGTTATGGTAGTAGATTCTGATGCCAATATCATTTTATCCCAAAAAGTTGGTGAATTAGGTACTAATTTACAAGATATCATAGTTAAAGGTGGTTTAGAAGGTTGGGTAAAGAGTCAAATTGGTTCTTCTCAATAAAGCTGCATGTAAATATTTATTTATTAATGTACACATCATAAGATAGAGTTTTAAGATAGAGTTTTTGTTTCTGTATTTGGAAATAGATGTATAAAACAAAAAAAAAAGAAGTAAAGAAATGGAAAAAAAAATAGAAGGGGCATACTGGGAATTGAACCCAGGGCCTCTCGCACCCAAAGCGAGAATCATACCACTAGACCACACGCCCATCTGTGAAGTAATTTGGTGTTGTGAGAAATAAGCAGAGGGGGTTAAATGGAGAAGAAGTGATTTAATAGTTTTATTGTGTTATACAGTTATACAGTTATACTGTGTTACTGTTATACTGTTTTGGTGTTATACTACTACACTATTACCTACTCTCATTAAAAAACTTTACCCTTCCAGTTTAAGGTTAACAGTTTCCTCTATGTCTTAACATATATGTGTTTATCTGCAGGAACTCATATACTTAAAGAGCAACTTTACTACAAAAGCCATTCAATCAAGAGGAAATGGTTTTGGAGAGAAGTAAATTATTGTAATTTTGGTTTTAAAGTTATTAGTAATTTTTTGTTTATTTATTATTAATTTATTTTATTTTATTTTATTTTTTTTATTTTTTTTTTTTTATTTGTTCTTTATCTATTTTTTATTAGATGTATAAATTTTGCAACCAATACTCATTTATCTACTGTCAAAATGAAAAATACCAAGATCTTCACCTAAAGATCAGATCTATAAAGAAATATAATCTCTATCATCTTTAACATATTAAACGTCAATTAATATAAAAAACTCCGAAAATTATACAAACAATCTAAAAATACATTGTCAATTTACGATAATGCAACAATTTACAATATTCGCTATTTACTATACAATGTTGAATATCCTCTATACAATAACTCTACAATATCCCCTACAATACCCTCTATCTTAAACTGTGACCATCTCCACAAACTTTAATTAACCACAATTGCTTTAGGAAACTTCAAGTCTTGGATTATTCGATAAATTCTTGGTTTATTTCTCCCCTCAGACAACTAGTAAACGGTCTTAGATAACAACTTCAGCCCCACAATTGACACGCCTAAAAGTGAGAACCAAGAATTCTACAACTTTTCTTTTTACGATAATTGTCCTAGAATTAGTAATAATGAAGGTAATGGTTATATTGTATAAGTGGAGTTATTCTTGATTAGGAAAATGGACGATTTTTTTTTTTTTGAATATGTATATATAAAGGAAGCAATGACAATGTTCATTACGGCGATATCATATCAGTAACATGAGTAAACCATCACCACCACCAGAATTAAACGTTAATAAAGATCCTCTTATCAATAAGGATGATAATGACATTCCACTACAAAAAACATCTTCCTCTTCAGCTAATCTGAAAGCTCTGAAGGTTCAAGAATTAGAATCAATTCATTCTCGAATAGCAGAACCGGGAATGGGTGAAAGAGGTAATGTTTTGTCCCAATATTCTGAAAAACAAGTTATGCAAATGGGAAGAAATTATGCTTCTAAACATGACTTAGACCCAGATTTATTTGCTAGAGCTGCTGGTTTGGCTAGAACTCCTGCTGAATTTAATGCTATACCTTATATTACAGAACACGAAAAGATGGGGTTGAATAAAGAAGCTACTAAGAAATGGCATGTACCATTAAAATTGTTTCAAGTTATTGCCTTGGGGTCAATGGCGGCTGCAGTTCAAGGTATGGATCAATCGGTTATCAATGGAGCTACTCTTTATTATCCTGAGAAACTTGGTGTTCGGGAAATGATGAATGATGATTTAATTGAAGGATTAGTCAATGGATCCCCTTATTTAGGAGCTTCTTTACTTGGATGCTGGACATCTGATTATTGGAATCGACTTTTGGGAAGAAAATGGGTGATTTTTTGGACATGTCTTGTATCAGCTTTGACTTGTGTTTGGCAAGGATTTGTTGATTCTTGGTATCATTTATTCATTGCTAGGTTCTGTATGGGATTAGGAGTGGGGATAAAATCAGCCACGGTTCCTCCTTATGCTGCTGAATGTACTCCTAAACAAATTAGAGGTGCTTTAGTGATGTTATGGCAATTCTTCACTGCCGTGGGTATTATGTTTGGTTATGTGGCTTGTTTGGCATTTTATACTGTTCCTGATAAATCTTTTGGTACTGGATTGAATTGGAGACTAATGTTGGGATCTGCTAGTATTCCAGCGTTTATTGTATTGTTTCAAGTTCCTTTTGTACCTGAATCTCCTAGATGGCTTATGGGTAAAGGAAGACATAAGGAGGCGTTTAATTCCTTAGTAGTATTAAGACATGAAGAACTTGCAGCTGCCAGAGATTGTTTTTACCAATATGTTTTGTTAAGTGAAGAAGGATCTTACGTTGGAGTTCCTTATTATAAAAAGATTTGGGAAATGCTTACTGTTAGAAGAAATAGAAATGGTGCTTTAGGAGCTTGGATTGTTATGTTTATGCAACAATTCTGTGGGATTAATGTCATTGCTTACTATTCGTCATCGATTTTCATTGAAGGTGGGTTTGGTTATGGTGATGCTTTGATTGCCTCTTGGGGTTTTGGTATGGTTAATTTTGTGTTTGCAATTCCTGCTTTTTATACTATTGATACTTTTGGTAGACGGAATTTGTTGTTAACTACTTTCCCCTTGATGTCATTGTTTTTGATTGTTACCATGTGTGGATTCTTTATTGATATGGATAGTAATAAGCAAGGTAGAATTGGGTTGATTGCTTTTGGGATTTATATTTATGCCTGTATATATTCTTCAGGTGAAGGACCTGTTCCATTTACCTATTCGGCAGAAGCTTTCCCCTTGTATATTAGGGATTTAGGTATGGGATTTGCTACGGCAACTTGTTGGTTCTTTAACTTTATCTTAGCTTTTAGTTGGCCTAGACTCAGAAACGCTTTTACAATTGCTGGTGCTTTTGGTTTTTATGCTGCTTGGAATATAGTGGGATTTTGCTTAGTGTTATTGTTTTTACCAGAGACAAAGGGATTGACGTTAGAGGAGTTAGATGAAGTCTTTGGTGTTGGTCTTAGAAAACATTCGGCTTATAGATTGAAAGAATTTGGTTACAAGATAAGAAAGTATGTTTTGAGACAGAATGTGGAGCCACCACCTCCATTGTATGAACATCAAAAGAGAATGGCTATTACTAATCCGAAATGGAATGAAAAAACAGAAGTGTCTCATGTGGATTAAGAGTTTATAGTTAATATATGTGTAGTATCAATGGCTGCAAAAAGTGACTCTTAGGACTTTGAAAAGGATGATTGAAATTGTTGATTATATTGATTTAGAGAATAAGGGAAAAGAGTTAAAATATGTTTATTACAAAATCTCCACAACAAAAATAATCATCCATCTTTAAACATTATATATCTACAAATATACTCTTTATTCATCACACACCCAACTTAAGAAACATCATTAATATCTTCTTTCAGATAAGGGCGTGTGGTCTAGTGGTATGATTCTCGCTTTGGGTGCGAGAGGCCCTGGGTTCAATTCCCAGTATGCCCCTTCTATTTTTTTTCCCATAATTTTCCACCTTTTTACCCCAGATCCGCGGTCGCTTAAGCTGCAAATGTTAACAATACCGGCTAATTCGGGCCATTTGAAAGATATTTATTTGCTTATTTTTGTGAACAATCTGACCCATAAAACTCTTGCATCTTCATTTCAACAATTGTTAGTCAAATATACTATCTTACGCTTCACAGTTCACTATAATCCTTATTATAACTACATCTAAATCACTCCCCCTCCCTCTGATTACATAATCTAATTTTTCATGAGACTGCGAAATAAAAATCATATGTAATATAAAGCTACAATAAATTCCTGTTGGTCTTTTTTTTTTTTTTATTTTTACAACACATTTCAATATTATGAGTGAATCTGTTAAAAGTAGTAAAGCATCAAATTCTTCAATTAATGGAAGTACCAAAGCTTCTGTTAAAGAACAAGCTTCAGTCGCCACCACTGGAACTGATCCATCTGGTAATCTCAAGTATACGCCAATGGATGAAATTCCTAAAGGGGTCAAACATCTTGTTGATACTTTCCATGAAAAACATAAATTACATTCCCTTCAATACAGATTGAATCAAATTAGAAATGTTTATTTTGCTATTAAGGATAACGTTGATGCACTTTGTGAGGCTTTAGAACAAGATTTCTATAGATCTCCATCAGAAACTAAGAATATGGAAGCTAGTGTGTTACTTAATGAAATTGTTCATACTATGTCTAATTTATATAAATGGAGTCAACCAGAAAAAATAAGTCACAAGACCACCAATGTGGCTACATGTCCAGTATATGTTGAAAGAATTCCATTTGGGGTGGTATTGGTTATTTCTCCCTTTAATTATCCATTGTTATTATGTGTATCATCAGTTATTGGTGCTTTAGCAGCAGGTAATTCTGTTGTTTTGAAGCAAAGTGAATCCACCCCTAGATTTTCTCAATTAGTCACTGATTTATTGACTGAAGCTTTAGATGATGATATATTTTACTGTGTTAATGGTGCTATTCCTGAAACCACCAAATTATTGGATCAAAAATTCGATAAGATTATTTATACTGGTAATCCAGTTGTTGGTACCATTATTGCTAAAAAAGCAGCTGAAACTTTAACTCCAGTTATTCTTGAATTGGGTGGGAAATCTCCTGGTATTGTATTGGAAGATTTAAAAGATAAACATCTTGCTGCAACTGCTAAAAGAATCCTTTGGGGTAAATATACTAACAATGGTCAAACCTGTGTGGCAGTTGATTATGTTTTAGTTCATGAATCAATTAAACCTAAATTGATGGAACATTTACTTAAATACGCTGAAGAATTCTTTGGTGATATTGATGAAAAATCTCCTAATTTCACCCATATGATTCATGATAGGGCTTATAATAATTTGAATAAAACTTTACAAGATACTGATGGTAAAGTTGTTTATGGTGGTAAGACTGATGCTAACACCAGATTTATTTCTCCTACTATTATTGATAACGTCAAATGGTCTGATTCAACCATGAGACAAGAATTATTTGGTCCTCTTTTACCAATTTTAACTTATACTGATTTGAAAGATGCCATGAATAAAGTCGTCAAAAGCCATGATTGTCCATTGGCTCAATATATCTTCACCAGTGGAGCCACTAGTAGAGCCAAAAACCCAGCCATTGATTTGATCTTAACCTACTTAAGATCAGGTGGTACTATTATTAATGATACTTTGGTTCATGTAGGTTTACCCAATGCTCCATTTGGTGGTATTGGTGGTTCTGGTAATGGTTCTTATCATGGGTGGTATTCATTTAGAAACTTTACTCATGAAAGAACTACCATTGAACAAGAATTATGGAATGATGCTATTTTGAAATCAAGATATCCTCCATATCATGAAAAGAAGGATCAAATTATCAATGTCACCTTAAGTCCTCAACATATTTGGTTTGGTAGAACTGGTGATGTTAATGTAACTGGTCCTTCTACCTTCTTCAATATTTGGAGTGGTATTGCTGGTGTGGCTTTGTTAGGATACTATGTTGTAGCCAATCGTTGATTGTACTTACATTTGTAATGATGAAATTTTTATAAAACAATTTTATTTGTATTTCGCTTTAAGTTGTCACTATTCTTATCATCTCTGCATTGTTATATTCCGTATGATGCGGCGCACCATTTCTTATCTCCTTCCTGATGTAGTAATAGATACGACATCTTCGCAACCTGTCAACGGAAAACCCTCTCTTTAAAAGCCTTCAATCTGCCATATTTTTTACGGTATTGATGTCTTTTCCTGTCATTCACGACCAGACAATAGTGGTTCTTGGTGCTGGAATCATTGGGTGTGCTTCAGCCCGAGTTCTTCTCGAAATGGGATATAATGTCACTTTAGTAGCTAAACATATTCCTGGAGATCATGATATTTGGTATGCTCTGAATTGGGCTGGTGCTTTATGGCATGGAGCCAGAACAGCATCGGCTGAACATCGGGCCCTTCAATCGGCTACATATCGTCGATTTTTGCGTGATAACCGAGACGATTCTCAGTGTGGAGTCTGTCGAATTGATGTGAAGGAATACTTTCAAGATCCACCTCAGGAATCTGACTTATGGTTTAAAACTGTTAATAGCGACTTTAGAGAGATTCCTGTAACTTCAGTGAATCCCTCAGAATTCGCTTATGGGTGTCAATATTCGTCGGTATCCATAGAACCTCCTCGGTATCTTTTGTATGTTAAGGCTCAGATAGAAGCTCTTGGAGGGAAATTCGTTCGCCAGGAGATCTCATCAATGGATGCATTATATAGTCAGTTTCCTAATGCTACTGTTTTCATCAATGCATCTGGTGTTGGTCCTAAATATATAACTGGACTTTATGATGAAAATACATTCCCCAACCGTGGCCAAAACGTGCTCGTTAGACCTCAAAAGGGGTTTGAGTCAACTGCTGTTACCAGAGCTGGCGGTGCTTATACCTATGTGATTCCAAGACCATTATCTAATGTGGTTGTGTGTGGTGGAATTAATCAGCCCAATGAAACTACTCCGGAAGTTGATCCAGCAATAGCAGCCGATGAAATCAAACGGGCCCACGAATTAGCACCCGAGGTCGTAGCCCAAGATCCTGAGGTGGTGGATTATGTAGTGGCTATTAGACCAGGACGTCATGGTGACTTTCGCTTAGAGTGTCAAAAAGTGGACCAGGATAAACATATTGTTCACGCATATGGTTTTAATGGAAAGGGATATGCCTTTTCTTATGGGGCTGCTGAAAAAGTCGGAGCTATGGTGAAGGAAATAGAAAGAAGTATAGTTAACACTGCACCCGAACCAAGTATTTAGACAAAAAATTCAACTTCAAATATACAAAGAAAACTCCACTCACACATATACAGGCAAGATCAAGCCATTATCATCAGCAATATCTGGCCACAGAACGCAGCTATTACCTCTATTACCCTCAGCCCATACTCTTTCCAACAACATCTTTATCGTAGCAAACTTGTTGTGGGATCTGACCCAATGCAACCTATCGAGCCATTGAATTAACCATCGGCGGTGATGGGGTTCGATAATGTCACAACCCACAACAAAAATAGGAAGCACCACATACACATTAAGTGAAGGCTCTGTGTCATAAGCATGGAATAATCTGTCCATTAATGGAATTACTTTAGCTACTTGAACTAACGTCATTGGTGCCAAGGAAGGCTGATGATAGATAAGTTGGTATAGAAGAAGAAGTGTTGCTTCTCGAACAAAGCTTGTGATAAGAGTCCAAGAAGAATTAGAATTTTCCTCCCATTCTAGGAGAGAATCGTCGGTGATAGCAGTAATTCTAGCTTCCAACCTATGAGCATCTTCCATAATAGCAAGAATATTGGTACTAACATCAACTAATGGTTTAAGTTGTGGGGGTTGATCAGGTACTATAAGAGACTCATCCTGTGGTAACAGATCAAAGTCTGAGGTATTGAGCTGAGAAGCAGATCGAGTTAACTTCATTAGGCCATAAAGATGGAATATTTCCCCCACTATTGAACATACGGCCTTGAGCCCAAGATAGTGTTGATTCAACCCAGGAGCAGCGGGAGAATTAAACACGGCTTGAATAGAATGGATATTGAGTGAATCTAAATCGTGACGGACCAATGAATATCCAAACCCGGTGAAATAGTGGAAACAGAAAAGTTTAGCAAAATATTCTCCTGCTGGAGTTTGGGAAAGTAAATCCAAACCACCTCGAAGTGAGATAGCTTTGATTGTAAGGTCATTTAAACCATGCCAAAGATGAGGATCCACATTGCTTTGGACCATGAGTGAATTGTATAAAAGTAAGGTTATGGCTATGGTGTGGTCACAGCAGACTCCGGAACGATATTGAAGGCGATGATTAAGACTAGTGATAACATCGGCAAAGAGTCGAGGAGAGATGGAAATACAGTCATCTCTATCAGGACCATTAGTGTTAGAACAGATTGTCGAACTCCATAACATGATTGCTTTAAATACCACGACATTGGAAAAAGCCAAAGGAAGAAACACTCCTAAGGTGGTACGAGTTAATTGAGCCACGGAATTGCTAGTGGCACCAGAAGTTCCATAAATAACTTTACTTGTTTGTTGGGGATACAGCAGTACGAAGTAATGAAGCCACTGATAGGCTAGTTTGGGAGTAATATAGGACGGAATGTTGATGAATTGGGCTATAATGGACTTAGATCCAGGAGAATTACCTCTTACAAGAGCAGGGGGATCTAAGAACAACTCATTTTTAAGGTTAGTTGTGTCAACAGTAGCTAGGGAAGGAAGCGGAAACAGATCAAGATGGGGGATTGAACCTGATTCATTCAGTCCAAGGTCTGGAGTATCAAATGAAATTGCCATCTTTGATTTTTTCCCTTGCTTTACAGCGTTATTTCCTGGGTATTCAGAAACTACAGCCATGAATTCAATAGGAGGGCCGTATAATCCAAAAATATTTTCGGTCTTGGTCTCATATACCGTAGCAGAATCAACCAATGGAATTTCCCCGACTATCTCCTCTATCAAATTTCCCTGCATTGATTCAGAAATAACAGTTTTCCGTTCATACAAACACACTAGACCGGGGGTTCGGAAAGGTTTTATCAGATGGCCGGAATTTTGGAGATAGCCACTAATAGTAGCATTAAGAATAGATTCCCCTAAAGATTTAGCACCAGGAGTGGGACGAGGATGTTTAACATTTGGACGAAATGTCAGAGTTTCCAGTCCCATGCCAAGATTATTGTACTGAATAGCAGCAAATCGAGGCCGTTCACAAGGAATACCATTCTTCACACAGTAGCGGCATTTATCATCATCACCGTTCTCACAGCGTTTACTAAGAAGTTAGTAACTGTAAATAAACCCTAATACAAATTCACATACTTTCTTGCTTTACACGCCTTGCAAGTGTTTCTACTAATGGGATTTGTTCTTTGTCTTCCCATAGAGATCAGATAAGATACGTGCGAAGTGTAAAGTAACCGAAGTGACAGATAACTATGGACAGGGCACGCAACAGTGATAAATCAGATTTAAGATCCTAAGAAAAGCAAAAAAAAAAAAAAAAAAAAAAAAAAAAAAATGAAGGGGGAAATCGTCTCTATTTATAGTTTTTGGAGTTGAGTATTAGTAACTGTTATATTGGTTGCGAATATTATAGATTACAATATTATTGATAATGTTATAGATAATGTTATAGATAAAGTCAATGATATATTTGACATGGTAGTGCTATAACCGTCACCAATTTTGCAACTTCTATATGTTGGTGTACTGTTGTAGAGTTATATAAGGAAAGGAGTAGTGGCAAGGAGTATTATCTGTATTATCAGAGTATTATCTGTATTATCAGTATTATCAGTATCGATGTAGTATTATCAGTATCAATCTAGTATTATCACTACACACTATCACTTCACACTATCACTCCACATCCTCCTCCTTATTCTCCTTAACTGAATTCAAATTCCTGAATTGAATAAAAAACATTCCTGCTAATACAAAACCAGCTATGGCACAACCAGCAAAAGGCCATATCAAATAAGGATCTCTTAATGCTGGAGTTACTGCTTGAGAAATTGCTGCTGCTATGGCAAATGATAACAATAAAAGTGCCATTACAAGTCCTTTCATTTGTGGTGGTGATCTTGTATAAGAGATCTCATAAGCTGAAGTCACAGCTAAACCACCACCAGCAGCTCCTAAAATATATAACGATGACACTTTCCAAGCAGTCAAAGGAGAAACTCCAGCGTCACAATTAGTGGCATAATAACCACAAGGTGAAGTTTCATAGACTTGGTACTGAATCACAGCTCCAGCAACTTGTGAAGTTGCTGCTAAGATGAATCCAAGAGTGATTCGATACACGGGAGAAAAGTTGATATGATGTTTCCTAAAGAAAGGAAGAATAATATAGTTTAACAATGGCATTTCCACAATAATAGTTAAAGGATTAAAGTTGAAAAAAAGATCATTGGGGACTCCTTCTGTTGTCATAGATCCTGCCAATGATGTAATAATGGTTCCAATTCCTCCATCATTAATACTGAACATGGGGAAATAAATAAAGATCTTACAAGCATTGAAAGTCTTTTTGACATCTTCAACCCATTGGTTATTCCAAGTTGCAACTTTACCTCTAGATCTCATTTCAGAAGGAGTAGCAAAATCCCAAGCATGTTTCCAAGAAGTTTTTCTTGCTAAAAGTCCACCAATAACCACAAACAATATCTTTAAAGTGTAAGTCAAAACAGAACCTGCAGGTTCACTTTTCCTTAATTTATTTCTAACTGGCCATAACATTAATGGAAGTGTTAAGTACATAATAATAGGGAAGAAAAATGCTAACCAGAAACCTATTCTTCTTTCAGCATAAGAAGCTCCTAATTGGAAAAAAGCTCCAACATTGGTGGTCCAATAAAAGATTAAAGTGATACTTTGAAGAGTCAGTTCTCTATCAATAATGACTCTTTCTCCACTGGGTAAAGTCTTGACCAAATCAGTTTGATAAGGATATTGATCCAAAAGTAATGGTAATAAGTTTGGCTTAATAAACCCGGTTCCAAGAGCTAAGGTTAGCACTGCCAAAATAGTAGGTGCTAAAGCATTACCTCCAGTTATAACAGAAGGAATAGCAGCAATAACGAAAAGAATATGGGAAATGAGTCCAGCTCCAATACCTATCCAAATAGCTTTAAATCTTCCGAGTTTAGCATCACCAATATAACCTCCATATAATGGAACAACATAAACCAAAAAATTTAAAAGAAGATGTAAAGCAGTTGCTACTTGAAGACCCTTATCTAAAGCACCAGCAGATTCATTCAGTGAATTACTTACTGGGGCTCCAGTTACACTTCCTTCAGGTAAAGGTCTTTGAATAAAGTTATTAATTACTCCAGTAACAGAATAATAAGATCCTCTTTCAGCAAGTTCAACCACACAAACAAGATAACATTTCCAATTGATACCACCAATTACTTTTCTAAGAGTCTTTGTTTCTTCAATAGTCGGCAATTTAAGTCCATCAGGATTATATTCATCAATAAAATCAATAGATGAATTTGAATCTTCACCTACAGCACTAACATCTACAGTTTGATTATTTTTGTCAATTGAAGAAGTTCCCATTATTAGCAATATAATTGACAAGACATTAGAAGTAGTTTTTGCAGTATTTTATAGTGAATTATGTTGACGGAAAGTCTGTTATCTGCCATAACCTAAATAGGAAGGAGAGACGACACTACAATATGCCTGAGGGAGATTGAAATCGGAATTGATAAGAGGAATAATGAAAAGATAAGAAGACAGAGTAAAGAGTTGTTTAGATAAGGAGGTATAATTGAAGGAGATTAAAGAGGGAACAGAAGGGATGTAGAGTCAAAAATTTTACTAATTATGTGCATTACTAATTAAAGTAATTACTTCACTAACAACTTATACTAAGGTAGTTTGCAGACATAATTTAGTTACAAGATATAGTAACAGATTTTACTAGCTTTTCTAACAAAACCCACTAATAACCTTCATTAAAAAACACTTCTAACAAACTTTTCTAACAAACTTTACTACTAAATAACCTTCCTTTACTTCTCAGTTACTTCAACTCTTAGGCTGCAAATTCGCAGTAAAAGATTATTCACAGTATGTTACTGTGAAAGGTCTTCAAAGTTTGTCGTTGTATTCTTTTTGTGGTAGAAACACAAAAAGTCAATACACTTTCAATTGTTTATTTTTTTATTTTTTTTATTTTTATCTTTTTATCTTTTTATCTTTTTTATTTTTTTTTTTTGTCAATTTCTCCTTCACTTCACTTCAATTCACTTCACTTCACTTCTCCTCAATCTTCAACTCTCAAACCTTCTCACTTTTCACTATTTCTCATTTCGCGTTGCCACTGAAGTATAATTATGGCTTTCACAGGTATGTAATATACATAGATAGCAACGTGTTTGTGATGTTTTTAAGTTTGTACTAACATTCTAAGTGAAAATTAAGAACGCCGGTAAGGTGTATGATATTCAATTACAAGAACAAGACACAGGATTACATTTCAAACAACAAATCCAACAAGAAACTAAAATTCCTATTGATAAACAAAAGATTTTAATTAAAGGAGGAAAATTGAATGATGATCAGTTAATTAAAGACTTAAAATTTAACCAACCAATCATGGTTTTGGGGACACCAGATAATTCGATTAATGAAGTGAAGATTGAAAAACCGGTGTTTTTAGAAGACTTGAATGAAAACCAATTAGTTAGTGTTGGATCAGAACCATCAGGATTGATGAATTTAGGTAACACTTGTTATTTCAATTCTTCAGTACAAGCATTGTATCATATTGATGATATTAAAAGATCATTGAATGAATCAGGGTCGGGGAATTCATTTTTATTGTCGATGAAAAATTTATTCAAATTAATGGATAAAAAACAACAAAAGATTAATCCTACATTATTTTTATCCAATTTTAGAAGTCATTTCCCTCAATTTAGTGAACGGGATAATCATGGATTTTTTAGACAACAAGATGCAGAAGAAAGTTTTTCCCAGATTTTTAATACTATTATTGATGATTTAAAACTTGCTGATAATTTTAAACTTGATTTGAAAACTCAATCTAAATGTTTAGCCTTACCAGAAGAAACCCAAGAAGGTCAAGAAAGTAGTTATAAATTAATGTGTCATATTGATATTAAAACCAACTTTTTAAGAGATGGATTATTAAGTGGATTAAAAGAATCTATTACTAAATATAATGAAACTTTACAATCCAATACTGATTATGAAATCACCAAAAAAATCATAAGAACACCTAAAGTTTTAATTGTTCATTTTGTTCGGTTTTATTGGAGAAGAGATACTCAAAAGAAATCCAAAATTTTAAGAAAAGTTCAATTCCCATTTGAATTAGATATTGCTGAAATGTTGGATGATTCTATTAAATCAGAAAAAACTAAATTTAGAGATGATTTACGGAAAATTGAAAAAGATAATTATGGAATGGTTCGGGATTTTAAAAAGGCCAAAACTTCAAGTGAATTAAATCCAATTCAACAAAAAGAAGAAGATGAAATGAAATTAATTTCTATAAAATCCAAATATGAAGATGATTATCAAGGATTATTAAAACAACACAATATTGATACTAATACCAAAGATTTGACAGAAAATCCATCTTCAGTATATAAATTGAATTCTATCATCACACATGCTGGATCATCAGCCGATTCAGGTCATTATCAATGTTTTAGTCAAGATCAAGATGATTTAGAAGGAGAAAATTGGTACCGATTCAATGATGATAAAATCACCACGGTTAAAAGAGATAGAATCGAACAATTAGCTGGTGGTGGTGAAAGTGATAGTGCTTTACTTTTAGTGTATAAAGCCAGTGGATTGTGAAGACTTCTATATTTATTTATATATTCATTTATATAATATTGATCTTCAAATCTTTCTACAAATGTCTCTACTAATCTTTCTAGTATCTCTACAAATCCTTAACTAACGCCTTAAATGCTTCAACCTCTTCCCAACAATTCAACGTCTTTCCTTTATTATCACGTAAACATGAAACCACCTTAGATCTAGCATCTTGTACTGAAGGTGATACTTCAACCTTTGTCAAATCAAGGTTCTTTTGCATCAATTGCTTTAAATGACTGATTTTTTCATTGGAAACCGGCACCGAAAGATCATCAGGTTTAGCATCTCTTAATAAAGCATCATTTGTAGTTTGTTGGAACTTAATTAAAGCTTCTTTTTCTAATTTAGTCAATTCTTGTTGAACCCGATCTTGGATGTATTTTTCCGTGTATTGAGAACGGGAATAATCCGATTCTTGACTGCTTTCTAATTGTGACAAAAACGAGGCACTAAAATCAATGGGTGACTCGGGTGTGAACACTTTACTTTGTGTTTTAGATGCTGCTGACCCCATATTAAATGTGTTTTATAACAACAGAAAAGTTTCAACGTTATTGGTCGCGGAAAATGATATTGGAAAATTTTATCGCATTTTAAGAAGAAAAGAAAAAAAAAAAAAAGTTTTATAATAATCAATTTTATAATTATAAAATTTGTATAAAATTTGTATAAAATTTGTACCATCCTTCATCAAAATGCCTCCAGTTCCTCAACAACAAAGATACGTGCAACATCAACCATCAAACTTTGATAAGTTCAAAATGGGAGCATTAATGGGATCCACAGTTGGAGTTTGTGTAGGAGTATTATTTGGAGGGTTTTCCATTCTTCAACATGGAGCAGGACCTAATGGAGTTATGAGAACATTAGGTCAATATATTATGGGAAGTGTAGGGACATTTGGATTATTTATGTCTATAGGGTCGGTGATTAGATCCGATAGTGATATGCAGGTTTATCAAAAGGTTATGATTGAGAGTCAAAGACAAGCATTTAGACAAGCCCGTGATTCAGTGAGAGGGAATTAAGGAGACAAAGTGCTAATAGTGAAAGAAAGATCTAGTGTAATGTATATAGGAGTTTATAGCCTGTAAAAAGATGTTAGTGATAAAGTGTGATAGTGATAAAAGATGATAGTGATAAAAGATAGTGAGTACAAACTGTAGAATCTCTTAGTCCAATTCATAGGTCAAACCAAACTCAGGGGCTTTATAGTTCGGTTTGTGTTTGCACAACTTAGTCAATAAGGATTTGGGTTCAAGAATGGGTTCACTACTGAGTTTAAATGTCCCCCAATGAATACCCATCATATACTTGGAATTCATGTGTTTACAAATATCTAATGATTCTTGAGGAGAAATATGACGAGGTTTCTGGTGCCAACTAGGACAATATTGACCTATAGGAAGTAAAGATAATTGTACTGGTCCATATTTGTGACCTATTTCTTCAAACAAATCCTTGACGTAGCCGGTGTCACCAGCATGATATATCAACGATTGGTCATTTTTCCGTAATATATATGAACACCATAAGGATTTATTGGCATCAACCACATATCTCCCACTCCAATGCATTGAAGGAACACACACCACTTCGTATTTATCAGGGAAAAGTTTATCATTGGTGATATATTTTGTAACGTCAACTTTATCCCACCAATCCATTTCTATAATATTATACACTCCTCTTCTTGCTAAGGGTTTCTTCATTCCCATAGGAACAATCCAAGTCGATTTATTACCGAATTTCGACACCAAATCCATCTCCAAATGATCGGGATGATCATGACTTACCATTATAAAGTCTAATTTGTTATTAGTAGCATTTTGAATATCATTAAAGTCCATTGGTGACTTGTTTAGCCGCTTAGGGCCTATTTTAGGAGTGAGCAAATGATCACTAAGAATAGGATCTGTCAATATATTTATTCCTGAAACTTGTAAAAGACAACACGATTGGCCTAACCAAGTGAAAAGAAGATCATTTGGCCGATTAAATCCAAAATATGACTTATAATTACCAGATTTAAGCTTCTCCTGGAACAATATCGAGTTCTGTTTCATCAATTCGATCTTGGGTTTGTGAATATGTAAATAATCTTCAACAGTATGAGTATTGTCTTTAACATGCTGATGAACTTCAAATACATTTCCATACAAACTTTCACCTACTTCTAACAATCTGACAAATAAGTATTCGAATCCCGTTTGAGGACGATACTCTTTGAACGGATTTATAAACATTCCCGCCACAGTAGCTGATCTAAATTTGGTATCATTGGAATCAGCGTCTTTTGTAGATGTTGATTCTGTATTTCTTTGTTGGACTAAGGCCTGTGTTCTCCAGTGGAGATACAATTCAGCACCACCATAAGCTAGCAACCCTAAACCAAAGCGTTTTGACATATCGCGAAAGTTAACATTTTGGTGATTTATATTGTAGAAGGAATGGTATTGAAGGAGAGGAATTGAGGAGAGGAATAAAGGAAAGCAACGGAATTAAAGAAAAGGGAATTAGAAAGAAATTAAAGGAAAACAACGGAATTAAAGAGAATTGTAATGTATTTGTAATTACAAAATATTTTCAATTGAAGTTCTTTATTAACTTATCATCTATTTACTACTACTCATCTACTACTCCTTCTCATCTACTACTACTCCTCCCACCTCAATGAGTCCTCACTACACCAGACTTACTGGCTTGCTTAAGAATAGCTTTCTTATAATCACTAATATTACCAGGGAATTTAGTAACTTTTTGATCTTCAGTAACCCAAATTTGATTACATACTTTGTCAATAATAGACACATCGTGTGACACCATAAGAACACCACCTTTGAAGTTATTAAGGGCCGAGGCTAAAGCATCTAAACCTTGAGTATCCAAGTGATTAGAAGGTTCATCAAGAACCAAAATATGAGGTTGTGATAAAGATAAAGCAGAAAAGGCAACCCGGGACTTTTGACCTCCTGATAATAATTGCATTCTTTGTAATCCTAAGGAACCAGTGATACCAAAAGAACCTAAATGTCTTCTATATTCTTCATCAGATTTCCCGGGATAAGTCTTGGACATCCACAGAACAGGACTAAGAGACAAATCCATAGAATCCACATGATGTTGAGCAAAATAACCTATTCTTAATCTTCCATTTTTATTAACAACACCATCTAAAGGTTGAATTTGATCCAAAAGTAATTTCAATAATGTGGTTTTACCAGTCCCATTACCACCAACAAGAGCGATTCTAGAATCAAGTTGAACATCAAAATCAACATCTTTTAAAAGAATATCTTCAGGATTATAACCAAAAGTGACTCCTTGCATTTGTAAAATTGGTGGTGATAAAGAATCAGGATCAGGGAATCTAAATTTAACCACTTTATCATCTTCTGGAGGTTCCAAAAGGGGTAATTTTTCCAATTTTTTAATTCTTGATTGAGCTTCAGCAGCTTTAGCTGCATTATATCTGAATTTATCAATGAAAGCTTGTAAATGATTTCTATAAGCCATTTGATTTTCATATTCCCGACGTTGATTTTTAATTCTTTCTTCTCTAGTAGCATAGAAAGAATCGAAATCAGCTCCTCTATAATAATCCAATCTTTCAGAATGTTGATGAATGATATCCGTAGCCACTTCATTTAAAAAGGCTCTATCGTGGGAAACAACGAAAACTGTTCCTTCATAAGTTTGTAAATAATCAGCTAAAAATGTAATAGAAGGAACATCCAACATATTAGAAGGTTCATCCAATAATAATAAATCAGGACGACAAAATAAAGCCCGAGCTAATGATAATCTCATTCTCCAACCACCAGAGAAACTCTTTGTTGGTAAATGTTGAGTTTTTTTAGTGAAACCAAGACCAAAAAGAATAGAAGCAGCTTTACTTTCAGCTTTATCAGATTCCATATCAGCCAATTTTTCTCCTACCAGTTGTAAATGCATTTCTAAATCATCCCGTTCATTTTCCAATTTTTTAGCTTCATTAGATTCAGGATCAAATTCTTTAGTAAGTTTAATGATTTCTTCAATTCTTTCATTGATTTTAGTTTCTTCTTGAACCAAACTTTTTCTCCATACATCAGCATCTAAAACACTTTGTAAAGCAGTGGTATCATCACCCATGATTTCTTGTTCAACATGTAAAATGGTTATATGTTTAGGAATATTTAATTCTCTACGAGATAAAGCTTTAAGTAAAGTAGATTTACCAATACCATTTTGACCTACTAAACCATATCTTCTACCATAAGATAAAGTTAAACTTGCTTCACTTAAAATTCTTTGAGCTTCACCAACAAATAAATCAAATTGATCGATTTTAATATCTTTTGATTTACCAGAACCACCACCAAAATCCATAGGATTAATTTCAAGAAAGAAAGAATCATAATCTTGATTATCACCATCATTTAATAATTTAGAAGCTTCATATTTAACAAATTGATTATTTCTTTTAGCCACTTTTTTAGCAATTTTACGTTCTTGTTTTTCAAGTTTTTTCTTATCAACTCTAGTTTCAATTTGTCTACCAGAATGTTCAATATCATGACTAGCATTAAGTAAAGCTAAAGAAGAATTAATATCTCTTTTATTATTATTTTTTTGTAAAAGATTAATATCCAATAATCGTTTAGAAGTATCACCTGTGACTTCCATTTTAGCTATATTATCATTTAATTTTTTAATTAATTCATCAATTAATTTATCAGCTAAAGTATTAACTTTAATATCATCACCTCCAGCGTCAATTAAGAGTGATTTAATATAATCAAATTCTTGAACAAGATCAAGATTTTGGGATAAAACACTATCTTCAGTGGAATTAGAAAGATGTTGAATATAACCGACAGTGTAGTCAGCTACGACGGAGTCGATAGCAGGAACTGCTTGACGAACTTGTAAGCCAGTATTAGACATGATGAAAAATTTGAGTGAGAGTGAGTGAGAAGTGAGGGAGAAGTAGAAGTAGAAGTAGAAAGAGAAAGAGAAAGAAAGAGAAAGAGAAAGAGAAAGAAAGAGAAAGAGAAAGAAATAGAAAACAACAACAGAAATAGAAAAAGAAACAACAGAAATAACAACACAAACACATATAAAATCACATAAAGTAACAGTTTATAGTAACAGTTCACAGAGACAGTTCACAGAGACAGTTCACAGGGACAGTTCACAGAGATAGTTCACAGAGACAGTTCACAGTATTATTCTACTTCCATACTTCTCACTACGCTCGCCATAAATTACTACGCTCGCCCTAAATTACTACACTCCATAAATCACAGCTCTATATTAAAATATCCTCACAAAAGTGACTTCTGTGACTTCTCATACTAAACATCTATAAAACTGCCTTCACCTTCTCTTCTAATTTCCCAGATGAAACCAATTGTTGAACATCAGAATTCCCTCCAATATGTTCACCTCCAATAAATACATTTGGAACCGTAGATTGTCCTGTCATATCTCTAAGAGCAGCTTGGATTTCGGATCCATCTGATTCTTCATCTAATTCAATAATATAAGCATCTTTAGTGATCTTAGAAAATGTCTTTTTTGTGGCATCACAATAAGGACAATAACTTTTGGATGCAATGAAGATTGGATTGCTTTTAATAAGTTCGTTGACTCTAGACATAACTTCTGGTGTAGCTTTAGTAGAAAACCGTTTAAATAAACTGAACATAGATTTCAGTTGCTTTGTAATTGCGGGAGAAAAATGGAGACAGTTTCCGGGTTCTGGTTTATTGGAAAAAGGACACGACCCCTTTCATCTCGTACATCGGTTCAAATTAATCACAAGCGGTAACTTTATAGTTATGATTAGAACGGCTATACGAGGGTTTAGGACGAGCTTGGGGGTTCAACTGGCAATGGCGGCGGTAACTAGAACCACGGTTCAGGACGTTAACAATATGTATTTGGCGAAAAAACCGGTATCAATGGTTACAGCTCATGACTTTATTACTGCTAAGTATGCTGAGACAGCTGATATAGATATCAATTTGATTGGGGATTCTTTGGCTATGGTGGCTTTAGGATACCAAGATACGAATGAAATTGAGTTTGAAGAGTTTATGTATCACACAAAAGCAGTCCAAAGAGGGAATCAGAAGTCACTTTTAATAGCCGATTTACCGTTTGGTAGTTATGAATTGTCACCAGAAATGGCTCTAGAGACGTCAATGAAGCTAATAAAGTATGCTAAGATCCAGGGAGTCAAAATAGAAGGTGGTCAAGATATTGTTCCTACAATTAGTAAGATAACAGACACAGGAATCCCAGTTATGGGTCATGTAGGATTGACACCTCAGAAACATAATGCTCTTGGTGGGTTTAAACTTCAGGGAAATACTGTTGATACTGCAGTTAAGATATATCAAGATTGTTTAAGTCTTGAAAAAGCTGGGGTTTTTTCTATAGTGTTGGAATGTATTCCTAATCGATTGGCTCAATTGATTACTGAGAAGCTTTCAATCCCCACTATAGGTATTGGAGCAGGTCCATCATGTTCTGGACATGTGTTAGTGATGGCAGATTTATTAGGAATGAATGGGCCAGCCAAATCTAAGTTTGTGAAGCAATATGTAAATATGTTTGAATTGGGAGTAGAAGGGTTGAAAAAGTATAAGCTGGAGATAATAGGAGGAGAATATCCTAATGAGGAAGAGCATGGGTATAAGATGAAGAGGGAGGTACTTAAAGAGGTTAAGGAGAGAATAGATGATATGGAGTAGTTGGAGTAGGGGGAGGAGTAGAGGAGTTGAAGACAATAGAAGCATTAATAAACGATTTTAGCTTGTACCATTTCTTTATTATTTATTATTTATTATTTATTATTTATTATTTATTATTTATTATTTATTTCATTATTTCATTATTTCATTATTTCATTATCTTTATTTTTTTATTATTTAATCATTATTTTCAGTTTTTTATCCCTTTTTCATTATCACTATCATTATCATTATCTCTATTTTTCACTTCTCATTTCATTCTTCTCATTCTCTCACTTCTCATTCACACTTCTCTTCATAATGACTTCAGATCCTTCTAATAAAAACACAAAAACCCTCAGAATCTTCGTTATAAGACATGGCCAAACTAATAATAACTTACACAAAGTCCTCCAAGGTCACATGGATATTCCCATAAACCAAGAAGGAATCCAACAGTCACAAAAAGCCGGTAAATACTTATCTACAGTTCAATTTGATTACTTTGTTACATCTGATTTAAGTAGATGTGTTGCTACTACAAATGAGATTTTAAAGTATCAGGGTACTAAATGTGACGTCAGAACAACTCCTAATATCAGAGAAAGAGATATGGGAGTAGTACAAGGATTACCAATAGCAGAAGCCCTTAAGCGCTATGGAAGCAATTTCAGAGATATGGGAGAACCTCATGCCAAGTTAATAGAAAGACTGTCTAAAGAATGGGACCTGATTGTTGAAGAAGGGTTACAAAAAGGATATTTGAATATAGGGGTTTGTACACATGGAGGAGTAGTGATAAACTTACTTAATTATCTTTATGATAATGGGTATAAGTTAGGAAAGGGGTTAAGTAAGCTGAGTTTACAAAAGCCAATTAATACTTCGATTTCTGTTATAGATATTGATAGAGAGACTAAGGAAGGGACTATTGAAGTATTTGCAGGAGCTGAGCATTTGACGAGTAGTAAAGAGTTTCTTGGAGAGTAGAAGAGGGGAGGATAGAGAATGATGAAAAAGAGAGAATGATAGAGAATAGAGAATGAATAGAGAACACAATAGAAAGATTATTTAAGACACTAATATCTTATATAATAATCTAATACCTTAGACTAATACCTTAGACCATACCTTTCTACTAATAACTTAATGTCTTATTACAATTTTCATATATATACTACTAATGTCACTAATGTCTTGGTAGTCTAATACCTTTGTCTAACACCTTAGACAACTTAGACACCACTATCACTTTCTAACACCTCTAACACCTCTAACACCTACTCTATAAAGTCAATATAGGTCCACAACCTTCGCTCACTACCACTACGGAGAAATGAAAAATCTAAAAGATATAAAACTCGTCCATAAGCGCTAGATCTCTCAATATGACTTATTCGGCCATATACCAAGATCCAACACTTGAGGTATGGATCATTACAAGATATAATACAAAGAATCCTGGTTTACACTTAAGCCACAGTAAGTGCAGGATCCATAGTATTAGATCTTGAAAATGAAGCATATCTCTTAAATGGATCATTTCTTTCCAATTCATATTCAGGATTAGAGGCTTTCTTGGACCACTTTCTCTTGTAAAGTCTCTTTAAGTATTTCCAAGTTTCTGCCCCTAATAAGAAACAAAGAGCAAACCCAACGGCTACTCCCCATTCGTATCCAATACCAATATGTAAAAACACTTTATCATTGATAACTGGAATGTAAATAACTGGAACAACAGTTACAGTACCAGCAATAACTGACCAGAATAAAAATTGATTACCCCATAAATCAATGGCAGTTTGTTTCCACCATGGATTATCGGTTTCTTGTCTCATATGGAATAAGGAATTAGTAGGATGAATACATTCCCAGGCTAAAATTAAGGCACACCATGTCATGTTGGCAAAAGCTGCAGCCCGTCCTTCAAACACTAATCTACATTCATTGATATCAGCTGACATGGAGTTACAATTTTCTCCCATGTAACCATCACCTCTACCAAATACAATGACAACATAACATAACAAACAGGAAACTGCCATCCAAAATCCATATGCCAACATATCAATAATGACTTCTGCAGTGAAGATTTCGTTATTTGGTGGTACTTCCAAGATATCTTCAGAAGCTCTTTCTTGACCTAACCCCATAGCTGGGAAACATGAAGTAACCACTAAAATCCACAACACTTCAACTGGTGATAATGGGAAAACAGAAAGTCCACTAGAATCTTTAAAGGCTAAACCAATCATCAAATAAAATGCTTGGGCCACATTTTCTGATAATAATTGTAAAACAAATTTTTGAATATTAGCTGACATTCTTCTACCTTCTTCAATGGCATTTAAAATAGAAGCAAAGTTATCATCAGTCAACACAATATCAGAAGCATCTTTAGCCACATCGGAACCATTCATCCCCATAGCAATACCAATATCAGCTTTTTTCAATGATGGGGAATCATTAACCCCATCACCAGTCATAGCACAGAATTTCTTACGACGATGTAAAGCTTCAATCATTCTAACTTTAGTTTGAGGAGCACATCTAGCAATAACTAATGGTAACACAGGAAGTTTATCAATTTCATCATCACTCAATGAATCAAATTCATTAGCTGTCATAGCCATGGATTTAACCACATCTTCAGAATAATGGTATAAATTACGAGGTAAAATTCCAACTTCTTGAGCAATGGCTTTAGCAGTACCAGGGTGATCACCAGTTAACATATGAACATTGATACCAGCTCTGTGACACATTTTAACCGAATTAGCAGTTTCAGTTCTTGGTGGATCATAAATACCAATTAACCCTTGGAAAGTTAAACCAGTTTCTACTTGTTCTCTATCTTCAGTGTTAATAGAATTATCTTTAGTAATATCTTTGGTAGCAAAAGCCAAAACTCTTAATCCTAAAGTAGATAAAGCATTCATGTTAGATTCAATAAATTCTCTATCATCATCAGTAAGTTCCACAGGAGTTTGAAGATCAGAATCTTTTGTTTCAAATTCATTTCTTTCATGACCTAACCAATGACTACAACAAGTTAAAACTCTTTCCACAGCACCTTTAGTATAAATTTGAGTAGTGCCTTCATCTTTACTTTTATAAATAGCAGACATTCTTTTAATGGAAGAATCAAAGGGGAATTCAGCAAGATGTTCAAATCCACTAACTAAAGATTCTCTTCCATAATTTAATCTAGAAGTGAAAACTTGAATAGCAATTTCAGTAGCATCACCATGAGCTTTCCAAACCATTTCTCCAGATTCTTCATCTTTAGATTGATTTACAGTAGCAATATTAGCCATAGTGGCAGTCATTAACCAATTGTGGAAATTCTTTGGATAAGGGTCAGGCATTGAAGGATTGAAATCAATTTCTTCATCAGTTTCATTGATGAAATAAGGTGAAAATTTGGCAAATGAAATATCACCTACAGTAGGATTAAATGCTTCATTAGAATTATCCACTTGATAGGTACCAACATTTGGAATCCAAACTTTTTTGGCAATCATTCTACCTTGAGTTAAAGTACCAGTTTTATCAGAACAAATATCATTAATACCACCTAAAGCTTCTAAGGAATCCAATTTTCTAATAATAACATTTTTAGAAACCATAACTTGAGCACCTACAGCCATAGTAATGGTTAAAACCACAATTAAAGCCGAAGGAATCATAGACAAAGCTACACAAATAGCATAAATAGCCACTTCAGTTGGAACCACCATTTTTTGGGAAGCCATGACTACAATAGCAAAAATAACAGCAATCCAGAATAACAAAATAGCTAACCAAGATAATTTTTGTTGTAAAGGAGTACCTACATTAACCCCTAAAACATTGCAAACAACGTTGTAAAGAGTTATAGACCAAGCTTTAGGATATTCTCTCTTTTTAGGGGTTCTATCATTAGATTTATCAACTCTAGCAACAATAGTACTACCACCTCTTAAAGAACTAGCAATTTTACCAATTTCAGTTTGTAAACCAGTACCAACAACAATACCAGTACCTCTACCTTTAGAAACAACAGAAGAGGAATAAGCCAAATTCAATCTATCCCCCACAGGAACAGGAGTGGAAAAATCATCATAAACGACTTTTTCATCTTTGGCCACGGGTAAAGATTCCCCAGTAAGTAAAGCTTCATCAGTTTCCAAGTTCATGATATCAAACAATCTTAAATCAGCAGGAACAGTATCCCCGACTTGAATATGAACAATATCACCAGGAACGATTTCTTCAGCAGGAATAGTAACATCATCACCATCTCTAGTAACTCTGGCGGTAGGGGAACTTAAAGATCTTAAAGATCCCATAGTTTTTTCAGCCTTCAATTCTTGAACAAACCCCACAGAAATGTTAATAAACACCACGAAACCAATGACCCCACCGGAAATCCAATCTCTAATGGCTAAAGCAATAACCATAGAAATGATCAATACTAAAATCATAGCATTAAACACTTGATGAGCAATAATCTTGGTATAACTAATGGATTCATCTTCACCCAAATTGTTAGCTCCAAAGTCTTTCAAAACCTGTTGAGCTTTAGAGGTGGTATAACCATTTTCAAGATCAGTATCAAATTCAGCAGCTACTTTATCCACCGATAAACGATAAGGTTGAAATTCATCAGTCTTAGGAGGAGTAGCCCCTTCAGTACCTTTAGTCATTGAAGAGTTATCAGTATTAACTCTCTTCTCATTTAAGTTGGACATATCAAAAATATCTTTTTTTTTTTTTATATATATAAAAAAAAAATTACTAAATGAATGAATTATAAGAAGAAGTTATAAAAAGTTATAAAAAACTATCAGGGAAATCCTAACCTATTTATACTTTTTAATTTATTATAGATAACATTTCTTCTCTGGCGAGAAGCGGGGCTCGCAACCTTTTTCTTAGTAGCCAAGAATCGTATGTTTGGTCATTTCCTGCAGCAACAAGAGATAGAATGATAATTAGGCAACGGTTAGGGGAGATTGACGTGATTGATTGACGTTGTAGAGTAGTGTGGTGGTATGGAGTGTATAGAGAAGTATTATATATATAGAAAGAGGGAGTTTGGTGGTGGTTATTATCATATTAAAGAACCCTGAGGTCAATGGCTGCAAAGAATAGCAAAACAAAAAAGGGAAAACAGAACAGAGAAAGAAAGCGAGGAAAGCGAAGAAAGCGAGATTGAGGAGTGCATATAGGGTCAATATCCGACATACAAGGAAAGACTAAAATAGAATACCCGTCGTGGATGACACCGATTATAACCATCTGATCATAAGGCTGAATTAGGATAGATTTAATGACACCATGGCTTATCAGGTACCGATTAAGGTGTAATTAAGCATGAGACAAAAGCAATTGCAGAAGTATAAGTGACAACAACTGTAACTGTCATAATAAAAATAATCTCAATATCCTCCACTGTTGCTGAGATATCAACAATTACTATTTAAAGAAGATAAAGAAAAAAAAAATGTCCTCTTGGCATAAGGATAAGGGTTTGTATAGAGTGGAGATATAGTAAGAGTTGCTTTTGAGGAAGGGAGAAGATGGAAGTGCGAGGCAAGTGATTATACTCATGTGAATGGCACATGAAAGTCACGTTACTCTTTTTTCATCTCTTTTCATCGCTCTTTTTCACTTTCTCTCTTTGTTCGCAAAATTTTCTTCTCTTCAATTAATGCAATTCGAAGGTTCTTTCACCGATAATGGTGTCTAGAATTCAAAAAATTGCAGAGATTGATGGTTTCTTAATGGAGTTTTTGTGTTCTAGTAGCATTTAAACTAAAGGCATGAGCAAATAGCTCTGAAACCGACATGAGAAAGGAGGTGATTTCAGTTATTTTTCAGATTGAATTTTTCAGATTGAATTTTTCAGTTGAGTTTTTCACCTTTAATGCGCGCTTAACTATGTTTTGTGTTGTCTTCTCTTCTCTTCTCTTCTTCTTCTTCTTCTTCTCTTCTTCTTCTTCTTCTCTTCTTCTCTTCTCTTTCCTCCATGGAAGACCAAAATATTATAGACGCCATTGACCAACGGTCTTGGACTTACGCCAAATCCCTTATTCAGTCCAAACAATCTAAATTCCCCCAACAAAGTTACTATATTGCTCTTAACAATTACCTTCTCTATAGTAAAGGAGAGGTCGAGCTGGCGGTAAATGCCTCTATTGACTTGGTTAAGAAATTCCCCAATGATTTGAGAACTACTAATTGGTTGTTTAAGATCCTTTTTGAATGTGGCTATGAAAAAGATGCCAATCTGATCTATGAGAACATCATTAAACGGTTCCCTAACAACTGTGAGCTGGCGGTACTTCAATGGTTCCATAATGGGTTGAAATATGACAATTTGAAATGTGTTCAAAAAGCCACTATGGCCTTAACTAAATCAAATAAGTCTAGCTCTAAGTATAAGTATTGGGCAGCTTTGTCTTGTCAAATGTTGGCAGAAACGAGTTCGGGGAACATGGTGACGTTATTCCTGAGTTTGGGATGGAAATTGATTCTGGAACTGAGTCCATTGTCACTTCAACAGTTGTACGTTCATTTGAAGTTATCACCTGATTCTACTGCCGTGGTAGAAGCTTACGATGGTCCTTTGGACTTGGACTGTACTATATTGTATCGGGATCATTTACATTCGTCGGAGAATTGGTCCCAGCTATGGCAATTTTCTAGTGATTTGTTATTCAACCGAGACTTTAATGACTTTGATTCCTGGAAACTGTATATAAAATCGGGTAAGTTATTGAATAAGGACTTTGTGGACTTGGAGTCTTGTATTTCATCATACAAAAAGTCTAGAAATTCTCTGTTAGCATTGGTGGAATTGTGTCATGTTTATGACAATGATAAGATATCTCATTATATTATGGAGTATTATCATAGCTTCAAGACCAAGTTATGTTGTTTTAGTGATTTAAGGAATTATGGACGGTTGACTCCTGAATTATTGGAAACTATTAAGGATTCAGACTTATCGGAAATCAATGAATCTAACTTGAATCGTATTGTTAATAATCAAAAACTTCGTCTTCATTTTGGATATATCGATGATGATTATTTCCAATTCAATTGGAAAGTATACAAGACATTTCTTCCATTGATTAAACTGAAATCTCCTACTGATTTCTATATTGGTAATGATTTGGTATTGATTAATATCATTCATGATTTAAAACAGGACAGTTCCGGAACTAATGTTGTTAAGAATATCATCATTTTAAAACGAGTCATTGCTAATGATTCACTTGATTTTAAAACTAATCTTTGGCTTTTGAAATTATTACTGATAATCAATTGTCATACAGAAATGATTAATATCTATGAAAAGTTGAAAATCAAGATGATTCAAAATGATAGTTTGAGTCATAATATCATTAATAATGTATCTATGGTAGCACCATCTAAAAAGAATTTAGATTATTTGGTTTATATTTATCGATTCTATTTAACTTGTGAAACTGATTTACAAGAAAGTTTAGTTAAAAGTTTTGACAATGAAGTTTATAATAAAATACCTAATTTCCTTGGGTTTAACACCAAATTAAGTCGGTCTTTACAATACTATCAAACGTTTCTTGAATGTTATAGACTAACTAGAGTTACTGGTGATAAGAATTACTATGGTTATTTCAAGAATAGTTTATCACGAGTCACACAACAGTTATTATCAGGTGATGTTAGTGATAATAGAGATTATCAAATTCTTTGGAATAGTTTAGGATTTAGTAAAAACTTTATTGACGGGTTTGATATGATTAAAAGTAGTACCGATTCTGGTGATATTAATATCATGAAAATGATGTATATTAAAGAAACCATTCTTAAGGAAACCAATAATGAAGTTATTAACGATTCCATCAAACAATTTAATAAACTTGTTCAGGATACCAAGTTAGAAGGATTTGAATCATGGTTGATTAAGATATATGCAAGTGTATTTAGATTAAAAGCAGGTAATGTCAATGAACCTGAATTAAATTCTATTAAGAATTATTTACAAAAGAATTTAAAATTCACCAAATTACCCCAATTTGTACCAGAATTGAGTTTTAAAGGAACATTTGTTAGTGTGAGTCTGATATTATTAGCTCAAGATATTGAAATATTGACTAATAATTGTGGTTATAGTGTTAATGATATCAAATCAACCAATAATAATTTCAGAGCCAGTTTAAAGAACAATAGTTTTAAAAAGGATCAATTAAATCAATTACAAAAGGCAAAGAATTTAATTAATACAATGGAATTGCCTGATATTGGTGATAAAGGATATAATATTAATCTGATTGTTGATGAATTGCATGATAGTATAGTTAATAGTAGTAAGATTTGAGATGGAGTTGGAGTGATAGTTGACATAGTTAACAGTGATAAGATAGTTAACAGTAGCAAGATAGTTAGCAGTAGCAAGATAGTTAGCAGTAGCAAGATAGTTAGCAGTAGCAAGATAGTTAGCAGTAGCAAGATAGTTAGCAGTAGCAAGATAGTTAGCAGTAGCAAGATAGTTAGCAGTTGCAAGATATAGTTAACAATAAGATTAAAGTAATTCATATTAACAGTAAAGTTGACAGTAAAGTTGACAGTAAAGTTAACAGTGAAGTTAACAGTAAAGTTAACAGTAAAGTTAACAGTAAAGTTAACAGTAAAGTAGTAAAATCAACAAAGCAATCAACAAATCAATAAAACCAAATTCATATATTTTACATTAAATCTATACGTTTAAATCATTCCTTATGCATCCTTCTCTATAACTCAATCACTAGATCAATCACTAGATCAACCCCTACAAACTCAAATTTATTCCCATAACAGTCGCCATATCATTAATCCGAATCACTCCCTGACTCAATAAATACTTTCTATAAGTTAAATCAGATGCATTTGCTACTTTAAATTCAGGACGAATAAACCGGATAAGTTCATCTTTTTCATGATGATTATAAGCCACTCTCATAATCCGACGATATATATGTTTAACCTGTTGACGAAAAAGAAATTCATCAAGGGATATAGTTGCTCCTAAACGAGATTTGGCTAGAATCACAAATGATTGTTTCATAAATGAAGGGAAATGGAGGAAAATGAAGAAAAATAAAGGAAAATAAAGGAAAATAAAGGAAAATGAAGACTCTAAAACATCATTTTTTTCACTCGCGCTTTGGTAAAAGACCATTCAATCTCCACCGCCAACGAAGTTTATGACGAAAACTTGAAAGCCAAGAAAGATCACGAACTTCTCCCAGAGATTTTAGTCGACGAAGTGAAGTCATTAATTTTGTAGCAGGAGGAGTAATTTTCAGATGAGATATTATAGCTCTAGATTCGATTTCTTTGAACATAGAAAGTAATTTAACCGGTTTTGTAGATATATGAGGGTCAGCAGCAATAGACAGAACCGATTGGGATTGAACGCGGGATTCATGGTTATAAAGTTCATTTAAAAACACTTCGTAGGTTTCTATACATTCGTAGCAGATGAATTCGTCATAAAGACGACCCAATTGTGGATGATCGGGACCAATTATGGAACTGATTTCGTATAGTGGTTTATCACAAAGATCACAATACTTTAATTGATTTGATCCTGGTAAAGTGCCAAAGATTTGTTCCCAATCTTCATTAAGACTTAGTACCAGAGGTTTATGGAATCGCAGTTTGAATGTGGCTAAGGATCTTTGACGAGCGAGTTTAGGAGCTGAAGGAGGTGAAGGAATTGAAGGAAATGATTGTAGACGAGAAGGGGGTTTAGGAGCTTCCATATAATCTTCGACTAGAATGATAGGTTCTTCTGATTCTTCGATTTCTGTAGTCATATTGACGTTAGAAGCGAGTGTGTCAATAGAAGAGAAGCTAAAATCGGCATTGGAGGAGGTATCATTTTGGTCTAAGGATGTGTTATGGGTTGGATTTGTGGTTGGATTTGTGGTTGTGGTTGTGGTTGGATTTGGATTTGGATTTAGATTTGTACTTAGATCTGGATTTGTGGTTGTAGTTGTAGTTGTAGTTGTGGTTTTACTTTCATTTGTATTTGTGTTTGTATTTGTGTTTGTATTTGTGTTTGTACTCGTGTTTGTATTTGTGATTGTACTTCCCCTTCCACCCTCCTTTAAATCACTATGAGATCTCTTTTTTCGATTATGTTTCTCTGGGCTTTGACTTCTTCGTTTCTTTAAAGGAGGAGGAAACGGTAGTGACGTCAATGAAGAACTATTGACTAGGTCCAATTTGCTTTGATGGTGTAACATGGAGAAGTAAACAGTGCGTGGAGATTGAAGTTTGAGAAGTTAAAGACTTTGAGGAGAGAGAAGAGAGAGGAGTCTTTGGCGAAGGAAAGACTTCGATATAAAGAGAGAATTCATAGAGAAATAGTTCTTATTTATAGAGACAATTTATAAAGAGACAATTATAGAGAGACATCATAAAGAAGTAATTCATTCCTCTTCATAAAGAAACGTTCCTCTTCTTAAAGAACGATTCCTTTTCATAAAGAAACAGTTCATACAGAAACAGTTCATACAGAAACAATTCATACAGAAACAATTCATAAAGAGACAATTAATAAAGAAACGACTCCTATTTAAAGAAACAATTCCTTTTCATAAAGAAACACATCAAGAAATAACTCCTTTTCATATTCAGTGAAACAACCCTTTCAGAAACAATAGCAAAGACTTCTCTCCTCTTTCCATTCGCTCAAGACTATGAACACCTACAAAACCATTCTAGACACTTTGTATTACTAAATAGTATAGTTTCACTAAAGACTTTAAGACTTCTCTCTTCTACTCTCAAGACTTCTGTAATAACTCCCTAAAATCCCCATCTCCATCCTCTTCATTGGCCCATTCTTGGATATCATTAAATATTCTCCTACTAACAATCTTATCCATTTCTATCTCTTGTTGTCTCATTCTATAACACAATTGCTCACATGCTTCTATCAACACTATTACTCCATTCACTTGTTGTCGACGTTTAAATTCAATTATAGGCCGAAGATTGGTAATAGCAGTAAATCGAATCTCCAACACATTAAGACTCGGAAGATAATGTCCGTGAAGTAATAATGGTATTGATTGATCACTAATAAGAGGACAATTATTAAGTGATAATCGTTGTAATTTATAATTAGCGGCTAAAGCCAAATCCCAAACTGATTTATCAGTTATATGACATCCGGCCAAACCCACGGTATCCAAATTGGGGTTATTTCGGACCATTATGGCTATACTGGCGTCAGTTATAAGGTGACCATGATGTTTGCGGCCTAAATTGATACTAACGAGTTGGCGGCAGTTTTTGGCGATATGATAAATGCCGCCGTCACTAATTCGGTCACAGCCGCGTAAATCCAAATGGGTTAAATTGGGACAATTTTCACCAATAATTTGCAACAATTGATCATCCATCATTTTACTACCACAAACCACCAAAGATTGTAAATTGGCACCAGAAGTAGTGATCATGGTTGTGGTGGGCACCATTTTGGGACACATAAACATTTCAATTTTTGTTAAATGGGAGTAATTAATGGTATTATTGTGTTCTAAGGCTTCAAAATGATGATGTTTACCGGTTAGAAGTTTATGAAGAACTATGGATTGTGGTTTAAATGCAAGTTTATCATGTTGATTATAATATTGTTGGAATTTATCATCAGACACAAAGTATAGTTTTTGGGAAATGAGTTCTCGAGCCACTTGATAGAAAAGTCTATTGACTTGTAGACAGTTGTAAAGGATATTGGAAGGGGAAGGAGGAGATGGTGAAGAAGAAGAAGAAGAAGAAGAAGATGATGATGAACGTGACAAAGAAACTAAAGTCTCGGCTTCTTCGGCTTCCTCGGCTGCTTTTTGATTACCGTGAAGTAATAATGCATGGTTTGCTGATAATGGAGTTCTTCTTATAGGAGTTTGTTGTTTAGGACAGGAATCATTTTGATGAATAGCAAAGTCAAGGATTTTGTAGACGATTTCCGGGATATGAAAAATATCAGGTTCTGAATGTTGTTGAGGTTGTGGATTATGATATTTTAATGCTGGTGGATGTCTTGGAGGTTTTGGAGAACTAAGGGGAGTGCTTGTAGTGGAGTCAAAAGCTTTAGTGGAGTCAAAATCAAAGTTTTTTGCACTATCAAAAGTGTTGTCAATGTTGTCGAAAGTGTTGTCGAAGGTGTTGTCAAAAGTGTTGTCAATATCAATACTATTGTCACTATTGTCACTATTGTCACTATTGTCACTATCACCACCACCACCATTATCTTCTACCTCCAGATTATAAGCAGAATTATAAATTGAAAGTCTATGCAAACGTTTTGTTATCCTTCTTGGACTTGGAGATGACGGCCTAAAACATGGAGATCCCGACCTAGAACTCACCGGCATAGAAGTAGATTTATGACGTTTTATTCTGAACTCTTCTTGTTGAACATTCTCAGGATTAAATGAATAGACTTGATTATCATAATGATTCACTGGAGGTAATGGTGGAGTTATATTAAACAGATTATGCATAAAGGGAATAAGAAAAAAAAATAAATGAAAAAAAAAAAAAAAATGAAAAAACAAAATATGAAACAACAAAAAGCAAAATAAAAAAAAGGAGAAATCAATCTATAATACAAGAAGTGAATTCAATGCAACACCAAAGTTAAATAATAATCCTTGTAAAAGCACTGTAAAAAAGTTAAACTGCAAGGTTAATTCTTTGAGCCCCTTAATATATATATATATATATATGTGAAGAAGCCAGCAGATATTACTGAACGTTATTTGACGATAGAAATTTAACAATGATACCAGCGAAGGGGTACCAGCTAAAGGTGCCAGCTAAAGGTGCCAGCTATATGGTGCCAGCCAAGTTGCAGCCGATGGCTGGTATTGCCTAATCGGGACGAGAGCGGGAGTTCTGACAAGGGAGGGGCGAGAGTAGTGTATATACCACACTCTTTTCCATATCACCCGCCGCGGTACCGGAGTTGTAACCTAGCGGCCCTTCCTTCGGCCACTTTCCCAACCCAGTAACAAAATCCCCCGACACAAAACCCCCGACCAAACCCTCTCCGCGTCATTCGCCCGCTCATCCTTTTCGTCCATTTTCTCACCACTCTATAATGCCCAAGAAACCTACAAACACTTCCAAACAGACGTCACTCTTCGATATTCGGTTGAAGAATGAGCACGATGTTTTGGTGTTGAAAGGATCACCAGGGGATGCAGCGTCGGCCCTTTTATCAGGGAAAATAGCCCTTTCGGTCCATGAACCAATGACGATTAAGTCATTATCATTACGACTTTATGCCACACTTCGGTTAAATTGGAATGATAATGCCGCCCAAAGAAATAGTCACAAAAACGTCCGTCATGAACGTAAAATCTTTGAACATGTTTGGGATAATATGGAGATCAATAAGTACTTGAGTAATATGTACGAAAACCAAACCTCGGGTGGGTCCACGATTCCCTCGCGCACCACGTCTAGTACGTCGTTGAAGAACCATTTTAGGTCGCGCTCGTCCCAGAACTTGTCTGCTTTAGGCGGAGGGTTAGGCGGAGGGTTAGGCGGGAGCTTAGGCGGAGGCTCCCAACGAGCATCTCCTCTGGGATCAAGTACTAACCTTAGTCTGATGGGTCATGTGATGTCTCCTTCATTAAATTCTTCCCACCATACTTTAGTTTCTGGGAATTATGAGTTCCCTTTTTCATCAATTCTCCCCGGTGATATGCCGGAATCCGTCGAAGGATTACCAGGAGGAGCCGTGTTCTATAAATTAGAGGCTCTGATTGATCGCGGTAAATTCCACAGTAATATGGTAACAAAAAAACATATTCGAGTGATCCGGACTTTAACCACCGACGCGGTAGAGTTATCAGAGACTGTGGCCGTAGATAATACTTGGCCCAAAAAAGTGGAATATTCCCTTAATGTTCCGTCTAAAGCTATCGCCATCGGCTCAGGAACTACCATTTCCCTTATGTTGGTGCCGTTACTTAAAGGGCTTCGTTTGGGTGAGACTAAAATCGTCCTCAGTGAATACTATTCCTATATGGGTTATGTGCCGCCTGTCCACAATGGGGAGCGGGAGATAGTGACGAAGGTCGTGCCCAAACCCGCCGATGATGACGCCAACTTTCAAATGGATAAATGGGAAGTAGAAACGTTTCTTCGGGTGCCGCCGAGTTTATCAGAATGTACACAGGATTGTGATATATTGAACAATGTTAAAGTACGGCATAAAATCAAGTTTTCTATAGGATTAATCAATCCTGATGGTCATGTGAGTGAGCTTAGAGCGTCGCTTCCGGTGCAGTTATTTATATCGCCATTTGTGACGGTTCGCACCAATGATGAGGAGAGTACGGTAGAAGGTGGTAGTGGTAGTGGTAGTGGTAGTGGTGGTGGTGACGGTAGTGCGGACGTGGCGGGGGATGAAAGTAATCTTCTTTTCAATTCTCAGGACCAAAATTTGGACCCGCACTTGGACCCGCACTTGGACCTGCATTTACATCCGGCAGAGGCGGCGTCAGATTCCCTGGCGTCATTTTCCGGGCTTATAGCGCCTCCCTTATACGAACAGCATATTTACGACCGGTTATGGCTGGATGTGTCACCATTAGAATCGCCACTTGGGTCGGGGACCGCCACCCCAGGGACCTACGATACTGATGCTGCTGCTGATGAGATGTCACAACTTTCTATGGCGCCTATTGATTCTGTGCAACTTAATGAAAATTTAAGATTATTAAGTTTACAAAGACAACAAGAAGATGATCCTGATGATTATTTTAATTCTCGCCGTGCGCATGGACCTAATCCGGCACTAAACTCTCCTGGAATTGCATCACCGGCGGCACATTTATCGCGGGCGCCTTCAGAAAGTTTATTAAAGACGTCATCACAAGTTCCTAGTTATAATCATGCCATTAGATCACCGGATGTAGAGAGACAAGCATTATCGCCAGCGTATGAGCCGCCGGCTAGTGTGACTACTCTGACTAATGGAAGTGGTAATGAAATAGCTTCACCTACACCTACAGCACGGAGTGTTTCTACGACGAATTTGGCCCTGATGGGGAGACATAGTCCGGCCGAAAGTGGTAGTTCTGTGGGACAACCTTCGAGTAGTGCATCTGATAGGTCGGCGGCAATTAATCCACGGTCGAATTCGAGTTTAAATGTTTATTTTTTGAATAAGAAGGAGAAGAAGCGGTGAGGGAGATAGGAGAGAGGAGATAGGAGAGAGGAGATAGGAGAGAGGAGATAGGAGAGAGGAGATAGGAGAGAGGAGATAGGAGAGAGGAGATATAAAGATATAGGATAATGAGGTATATAACGAATAAAGATCAGAGATTTTGAAGTTGTATTTGAGGAATTCTGTATTTGTGGAATTTGGAGTTGTATTTGTGGAATTCTGTATTTGTGGATTTTATGTTTGTGTTCTCTATTCTCAATTATGATCTCTCTGCTGAACATCGCAGTATTTTCAAAGACTTCGCCCCATCGCACCACCACCTCTCACCACGACCTACTACCACTTCGCACTAAATCATTCCACCACCACCACCTCGCACCAACTTCGCACTAAATAAACTTCTCCTTCTCACTCCTCCTTCTCACTTCTCCTTCTCACTCCTCCTCATTCACACTCCCCCTCCCACCATGTTCAGAGATAGAACTAACCTTTTCCTCTCATACCGAAGAACAATTCCTCGGGACCCAATCCCCGTCGATTTTAACGAAGAAGAAGGACTCATTGGTAATAGAAAACCTCGGTTCCAAGATGCTACAAACACTATGGAACTTCAACCAATGGCTCCTTCTATCTTTGATATTTCCCTGGGACTTGATGCTAATCTTAACGTCATTGCTAATAAAACCTCCCAATTAAATTCCCTATACAGAAAGTTACTTATCACCAGCAGTTCGGAAAAACCCGATATGGAACGAAAGATTGAAGACCTCAATTATGAAATCACCAAACATTTTGAATCCAATTATGTCATGGTTAAGAAATACGACTTTCTTCAACATAATCATCAACGTTTAGGACTCAATTATTCCACTAATGAAGTCAATATGTTAGAAAACTTGAAGAAAAACTACGCATTAAAGATCCAACATCATCTTGTTCAGTTCAGAAACCTTCAAAACAATTACATTAAATTCCTTCGACACGATGATTATGATGATTTAAACGATAATGGATCCCAAACATTTCTTGTTCAAGAAGAAGAAGAACAAAACACAAAGTCTATTGAAGATTATTCTCGTCACGTTATACAAACTCAACAGACTCAACAAACACAACAGAATCCTTCCAATGACCAATATCTTAACCAAAGAGATAGAGAAATATCCAAATTGGCTATGGGGATATTAGAAATATCCACTATGTTTAAGGAAATGGAAGGACTTGTTGTGGAACAAGGAACGATTCTAGACCGAATTGATTATAATATCACCAATACGGCTCAAGATGTTAAGGAGTCTAATACACAATTACTTTCAGCAAAGACATATCAACAAAGAACTACAAAGTGTAAGATTATATTTCTATTGACGTTGGTGGTGTTTGCATTGTTGATAGTGGTGGTAATGAAGCCGAGTGGGGGGTCAGTGGGGGCGCCCAATAAGGAAACTTCAAAAGAGACTCCACAAAGACCAGGACCTCCAGAAAAGGCCCCAGAAGGCTCCGACACGTGATACATGTTACAGGTTAATAGTACAGGTTAATAGTACAGATTAACAGATTAATACTACAGGTTAATAACGAATTCACAAAAATTATACTCTATACGACTAATAATACAATTAAATACCATAAGGACCTCTACCGGGACCCATACCGCCCATTCTGTTGGGAGGGGGTACGCCGCCTTTGGCGCCAGGCTTTCTGCGGCCCACGGCGAAGTCAGGGTTATGGGATAAAGCGTTATCGGAGACGGTTGGGGCTTGTCTGGGGCGGGGCATGTGACCGGGGCCAGGGCCGGGACCCATATAACCAGGGCCGGGACCCATATAACCAGGACCTGGACCTGGACCCATAGGACCTGGACCCATAGGACCTGGACCCATAGGACCTGGACCCAGACTCATAGGACCTGGACCCGGACCCGGACCCATATAGCCAGGACCTGGAGGACCCAGACCCGGACCAGGACCCATTGGACCCGGACCGTACCGCACGCCATGGGGCGGTGGTGGCGGTGGATTCCCCGACTGTACCCCCATAGGCTGGTATGGCTGCAGCTGAGGATGATACTGTTGCGCTGGTGGCACATACAAATCTTGAGCCCCATAATAATTTCCTGGTGGTGGACGATATTCAGGATTAATAGCTCGTTGTGATACACTGGTAAAATCAGAATCCCCATCAGAAGCCATGGACCCAGACCCTTGACTGACCCGTTTCTGGTGAGGGAAATCTCCATCATCATCCATTTCTGTGAATGGAAGATGACCTTCTACTTCAGGATGGTGTTCAAAAACACTCACATTAGCACCACCATAAGGAGGTTTATTCAAAGGACCTGATGCCGGATAAGGTAATTGAGGAACATTAGATTTAGGAGCATCATTTAATGTAGGAGTGGCTACAGTTGGAGTATAATTTGGTGCTATTTGCTGCTTAGAAGAAATAGGAGTATTAGGACCATTGACCAAATTAACACGATCATCGTAGGAACCTTTGGGGTGATTGGACCCATAAGGACGATTATTTTGGGTGAAATCTTTAGTCATTTGAGGGTTGGAGTTATAAATACTGGAACTAGTGATGGTGTTAGAAGAATCATTAGCCTTATAATCGTTAATAATGGAACTGGAATCGTCATGGTTGTCATATTTTCTGGTGGTATTATTGTAACCAGTAGAATTATTATAACCAGTAGTAACAGGATTAGGAGCTGGAGGAAGGAAATTACCACCAGAGAATCCCGTAGGACCATCATTAATACCACCACCACCAATACCACCACCATATTTGGTCTCAAATTGACTAAAATCATTAGAATCATCATTATCAGTTAATCCATTATAAGGATCATTATTAAGTTTTAATGCCAAAAACATAAACACAATTGATATGAGATTGGCAGCAGCTGCTCCCACTAAAATCCACCCTGTCCAAGCCACTTGTGGATGGAACACAATAATAACCAAAACACAAGCAACAGTAGTAACAATAAAACATAAGATATTAAACACAATACCAAAGATGATGATTCCACTGGAGAAAAAGTGACTTACAATGATAAGAATTAAACAAAGTAAGTTAATACCAGCAGCAATAGGACATAAGATGAAAGCCCGGGCCAAGTTATTACGAGTATTACCGTCTAAAAGCCATTTTACCGAGGTATCTTTGGAACTAAGTTCGTAGGGATAACTAGCACCAGGACAATTCAGATTTCCAGTAGGACAATAACCTAAGATTCCGTAATCGTTATCGGGAGCTGTAGCTACGGCGAAGGAAGGAACCACGGGAGTGGAGATAGTGGTTAAGATGAGGAAGACAAGGGCCACGAGGATTAATACCACGGAGACTGTGTTGAAGCCGACCGGCATTTGAGTAGGAGTTGGGACCTGGAGGACCTGGAGGACCTGGGGGACCTGGGGGATCTGGAAAGGACCTAAGGAAAAAGGACCTGGGACCTAGAAAGGACCTAAGGAAAAAGGACCTGGGACCTGGAAAGGACCTGGAAAGGATCTAAGGAAAAAGGACCTGGGACCTGGGACCTGGGACCTAGGATCTCAATAAGTACCTGACGTGTAGTACTGTGTCAGGATTACTCTATCAGTACTCTATCAGTACTCTATCAGTACTCTATCAGTACTCTATCACACGTGAAGTAAGGTCAATTACCAAATATCAATAACCGCCAAAGTAATTAATTCACGAGTTAATATATTCACGAGTTAATATATTCAATATGCTCAAGATATTAAATATGCTCAATAACTATTCTTTTAATAGTTCAATAACTCAATAACTCAAATCAATAACTCAAATCAATAACTTAAATCACTTCAATAGTTAAATAATTAAATAACTCAAATTCAAATTCAAATCAATACTTTAAAACTTTTCTTTATTATCTTTTCAATAGGGGTAAACATAAGGCTGGCGGTCGTGCGGCGGTCGGGGAGTGGCCGTGGGTCGTGTACGGCTGCGGGTTATCGCGCCATAGATAACAAAGGGGTTAGGAGCGCGGGTGGCTGAATCGGGAAGGTGTGAGTTTAGTATGGGTGTAGTGGTGTAGGGAGGAGAGGAGAGGATTTTAGTGATGGAATTAGTTATGGAGTTACTATCACAGTACTATGTTATTTATTGGCTATTGAATAGAGTATTCGGCGATATTATTGAGGGTTTTGTTTAGGGTTTTGTTTAGGGTTTTGTTTAGGGTTTTGTTGAGGATACTGTTGAAGATACTGTTGAGGATACTGTTGACGACATTATTGGCGACATCCTCAACGACATCACCGACATTCACCGACATCACCAACATCACCGACATCAACAACATTGTTGGGATCATTGAGGTTATTGTTCTGATCAACATCATTGTTCTGAAGATATTGTTCAAGATATTGTTCAAGAAATTGTTCAATATATTGAATAGGTGAATGTTCATAATTGTTTTGTGATAGTTAAGTATGAGTTGACAATTTTATGACACTTTATGACATTATTATTATGACATTATTATAATCTCTCTATCATCACTTTATTATAACACTTTGTTACAACACTTTAGTATGACATTATAACATCTTTATAACATCTTAATGTTTATTATGATACTTTAGTACTATCTTTATGACACTTTATTATAGCATTTTATGACAACGTTATGATGGCTTTATTATGACATCTTTATACTATTTTCATTATAATATCTTTATAATATCTTTATAATATCTTCATTATAACACTTTATTATAACACTTTATCATGAGTTTATTATGAGATCACATCATTATCATATATTCATCATGACCTACATCTATAATATCTTTGTAACATCATTGTAACAACCTAATGATATCTTATTATTTTATTATAACACTTTATTATGACATCATTATAACATCTTCATCATTATAACACATTTTATTATAACATTACTATAACATCATTATAGCATCTTTATTGGAACACATTCTGTCATTATTATGACATTATAATGTCTTTATAATATATTTATCATGACTTTATAACATCTTTACCATGACTTTATGATCACATATTTATAACACTTTATAATAACACTTTATTATGACTTTATTATAATATGTATTTAACATAATTAAACATAATTATAACATCTTTATCATGACTTTATAACACGTTATAACACTTTATTATGATATTAATATAACATCATTATAACATCATTATAATATCTTTATTATAACATCTTTGTAACAACTTTGTAACAACTTTGTAACAAATGACATCTTATATACTTTATTATGACACTTCATTGTAACACATTATGACATTATATCACTTTACTATAGAATCATAGCATCATTATCTTTATTATCTTCATAACATCTTCACCTTCACTATTACATCTACAGAATCTCTTATCACTTTATAGAATGACATCATTTCTGATAATCGTATAATCTCTTCTCTTCATCCCTTCTTTCTTCTCTTCATCCCTTCTCTCTTCTCTTCATCCCTTCTCTCTTCTCTTCATCCCTTACTGCCTCCCCTCATACCATACATCTGGTACCTCCAATATATACCTCTCCATAGCCTCTCTAAACCTAATCCTATACTGTTTTGGTGTCACTATAGTAGGATCTTTCCCTCTTTTCCCCCCTATTAAATTATTCCCTTTAACCCAATTCTCTACTTTCTTATCCCAAGTAAATGTCCTTAACCAATCAATTATCCCTATAGATAACTGCTTCGTACTATCATTAATTCCTATAATTAATGAATAATCCATAACATCCATAGCTGATAAGAATGACGTATCATTGAATAAAGATCCTCTTAAAAGCTTCTTCAGATGTTCTCGTACAAATACTGGTGATTCATAGATATATTCAATCATATTTTCATCCAAAAGAACTTCATCTTCTTTCCCAGTTTGCTTCACATGACGATTTCTCATGGATCCTTTAAGATCAAAGATTCGGGTGGTTTTGGTGTTATAAAAGAGATTCTCCATAATAAGAAAATCCATCTTAAATATCTTTCCTGTGATATTATTCTTGATATGGATTTGATAGAATCCCAAGATCTTGGCTAATGCTGTGGTTAAAGTATTAAATACCGACTGAGAAATGTACTTAAAATAGAACGGAGCTATAGATACAAATGATTCCAATTCCGACTTAGATAATTCCTTAACAATATACCGATTATCTAAGGTTTTAAGGAAATTAGATCCACTTTTACCTCCACTAGAATTCCATTTAATACATCGAGATAAACTCTGGATAAACTTGTCTTCTTTAGCACAACTTCGTCTCATAGCATCAAATTGTTCCGAATAAAAGATCTTACAGGATAACGTCGTGGAACCATCAGTAAATTGATACTTTAAATGATTAGATTTTGATTTTGTCATGATTTTTTCAACATCACTTTGAGGTTTTGTACCTTTATCTTCTTTATTTTTAAATTTCTTTTCAATTTTAGCAAAACTATTGATTTTTTTATCATTAGCTTCATTTTCGTCAAGTTTAGTTCCTTCGTTATCGAAATCTTGGGCCATGGACTTGATTTTTTGGCGGTAATCGTTGGTCGATAAACAAAAAGCTACTAAAGAACTTGGTTCATCTTCTCTGACAATGATATCGGAATCAGCAAATGTATGTTCATTGGAATCAAGAGGATATTCCAAAGGTTCCCATAATGATGCAGAACGATCAGCCCAGAAATTGGTTAATGATTTGAGGAGGGTCATTCTTTCAGGTTGTGGGAGTTCCATATCATCGGAGACAGAAGTTTTTTGATCTGAAACAGGGGCTTTTGAATCTGAAACAGGGGTTTTTGAATCTGAAACAGGGGCTTTTGAATCTGAAACAGGGGTTTTTTTATCTGAAATAGGGGTTTTTTGATCTGAAACAACACCTTTTTGATCTGAAACAACACCTTTTCTCTTCCTTCTCTCTCCCATTTCATCAGCTTCAACAACATCTTCAATTTTATTATATATCTCCACTATAGGACTCGATGCTACAATAGGTAAAGCTCTAAACTTTCCTAAATTCTTTCTCATTTCTTGTTCTCTTTGTTTCTTAAATTCCATAGAGATTTGATCAAAGTTCATTTGGTCAAAGAAACTGGCTAATTGGGAGACTTTATTGTGAGGTTTTGGAGTGGAAGTGGAGGAATTTAGGGACATATCGGAGGATTTATGGGGGAGAGGTTTTGTTTGATTTTGAAGGAGGGATTCCATATGAAGGATTTTTGAGGAGACATTAGTGCCAGTGTCGCCGTCTCTAGCACCGTCTCTGTTGGGGTTAGTACCAGTGTCATCACCAGACATGGTGTTGGCGATGGGGTTAGTACCATCGGTATGAAAGTTACCACCGGATCCAGTACCCGTGGTACCATCATCGGTACCAGCATCGGTACCAGCATCGGTACCAGAGTTATCACCGGTATGAAAGTTACCACCAGACCCAGTACCAGACCCAGTACCATCTTTTTCAGAAATGGTGTCAGGATTTTCAAAGTTACTTCCTTCTCTGCTACCATCAGTTTCAGACTTACCGCCATCTCTGGCACCACCATCATACCGATCCATCAAAAAATTCCTTAAATGAAACTGAGTTATCCTCGTTATTTCATTCTCCGATGGAAGGAAATTACTCTCAAAATCATTAAATTCCGTATCCCATTCCACTCCAAGTTCCTGTAATCGTCTTAATATCGAATTAAGTCCAAGATACGTCGTAGGGTTCGTGGTATTATACACTCTTAGGGTTTCTTCTTTCACAGTCACAATCTGTTGATTAAGTTTCTCTTTCAATTGTTCAATCTTTTTACTTCCATCTTCTGCTCTATCAAAGGTATCAACTTTAACTCTATTAAGACGATTGGAAATGGAGGTGAAAAACTTGGTGGTTTTGGTTCTAATTCCATTCAAAGTGTCTACTTTTAGTTGGATTTCCGTACCAACATCGTACTGAATGTGCTTTCTTGGTACCACGACTTCATAATTGTCTATAGGTGAAAATTCTATTCTTATAACCATATCATTGAAGGAGAAAAATCGACTATGACACCGGAAAAAATCATGTTTACACTCACATTTCTGGTTTAAAACCGTATTTTTCCCCCAAAAACAAAGCTCAAAGAACTTCCCCACGGAATAACAATAAGTATCATCACTCATTGGTGTCATTGTGGTAGTAAAACCACATTCTCTACACGTACTCCACATAAGTCGTTGATTGGACCAATTCATTGGGTCTTCTGGTACGGTTTCTAGTCTCTCTATTACCATATCTAACTTCCCATCACCATGAACATAAGTTCGACAATGATTAAGCATAAGTTCACCACATTCAGCACAATCATTATCGGCTTCTGTGAACATTTGGTCGAGTTGTAGGCCTAAAAATTTATCATTATCGGTGTAATAATCCACCACAATCACACTGGGGCCACTACAAGGAGTGTTATGTTTAAGGGAAACATTAGAATATAACATATTAAGACTTCTATGGAACAAAGGATACAATTGATACGACGGAAGTTTACTATAATTGGACCAAGTTCTGGACCGAGCTTGAAGGGTTGATAATAATCGTTTACATCGATCTTCACTCATATAATTAATGAACATTAACATATCATGATCTTTATTGGGAAGAGATTCTGATGATATTTCAAGTTTTAAGTCTTCAAGGAAAGTGGAATCAATATCGGAAACATTGTTACATTGAAGTAATTGATGATGTTTTTTAAGGAAATCATAATAATTGAAGAAAGCATTGATAACGTTTGTTAAAGGAGTTGGAAGAGTGAATTTTGATGAAGGAGAAATGGAGATTTGACGGTTGAGGAATTGGGATATGAAGGAGAAGATTTGTGGGTGATCTGGCCAGTGATGAAGGGGATGAGTTGTGGTAGTGGGAGCTGTGGTAGCAGGAGCTGTGGTAGTAGGTTTAACATTATCTTTAACATTATCATTAGCTCCTGTAGCAAGAGTTTTTGCAGTAGATTTATTAGGTTTATCTTTGGAATCATTAACAGAATCTTTAGAAGGTTTAACATTGTCATTATCTTTAACATCAGAAGGTTTAATATTATCTTTAGAAGATTTAACATTATCTTTAGAAGGATTAACATTAGAAGGTTTAACATTTTCATTATCTTTGAAATCATCAACAGAATCTTTGGAAGTAACATTGAAATCATTAACATTAACATCAACAACATCTTTAAAAGCTTTACCAATAACATTATCATTAACATTATCATTAGAATCTTTAATATTATCTTTGGAATCTTTAACATTAACATTATCTTCATCTCTAACATCTATATCAACATTATCAATAGATTCTTTAATAGCTTTATCATTAACATTACCTTTGACATTGACATTGACATTGACATTAACATCAACATCAACATCTCTAATATCAACATCATCTTTACCTTTAATATCATTATCATTGGTGTTGGTGTTGGTGTTGGAATCAGAACTAGAACTAGAACTAGAATCATTATCATTATCACCTTCTTTATCATTATCTTTAATAGTTATAGCTTTAGTATTAGAATCATTATCTTTAGTAGTAACAGCTTTAGTAACAGCTTTAGTATCACCACCACTATCACCATCACCACCTCTATCACTATTATCATAATCTTTAATAGCTTTAGTAATAGGATTAAAGTAATCTTTAATTCCTTTAGTAATAGAGTTATCAACTTCTTTAATACCTTCTCTATCTTCTCTATCTTCTCTATCTTCTCTATCTTCTCTATCTTCTCCCTCCTCTTCAGCCTCCTCTTCAGCCTCCTCCATAACCTCCTTCAACCTTCTCCAATCCTCCTCTACACTCTCCCTAGGCTTATCCTCTCCATAACTCACCTGTTGATCTTCTGCCCAACTCCTCTCAAACTTACTATTAACTTGCATCAACATTAAATTCTCCGCCGTATACTTAATCGAATTAAGTCGTTCTTCATCTGCTCCTCTTAATGCCATAGTAAACCCCATTTCACTATCCGTTCCTTCAAACATCACATACGTCTTAATTATCTGTTTATAAACATATTTCTTCACTTCAAATCTCCTACAATTCCCCAACAGTCCTTTTTTAAAGAATAAATCATTAATACTTTGGAATATATCTGCTTTAGTATACCTCGAAATTCGTTCTATTACTTGAGGTTTTGTGTTGGAAATCACGGTAATATTGGCTTCTTCTAATAACTTCTCTGCTAATTGACATACTGTATCTCCCACTACAATAACATCTGGTTCTAATGAGATCAATCGTGATACAAGATTCGTTATATAAACATCTTGTTGTGATTGAACTATTCTAATACTGATAAATTGTTCTTTTTGCTTCAAATATTCTATGGGAAACATTAATAATGCCACTTTTGGTGACTCTATTTTCGATTGCATTCTATTGGAATCGATGTTTTTTGTCATTACAACTCCATCTATCACGTGGCTATGGTGAATAGAACCTCCAGGGATTCTTTTGATTTTGATGTATTGTTTAATGTCTAAAGTATCAGTGAATCTGATTCCGTTGATAAAACTCATCATATGAGTAAGAACATTGTTCCATTGGGGGGAAGTAATGGAACAATCACCAAGACATTGGTTCATTATTGTGGTGAATGTTTTTAAGTAGATTGATTGGAGGGAGTTTTCTGGGGAAAGAACCAGTGATTTGCTCAGGTTTGAAGTGTTTGAGCTGGTGGTACTGTCTCTGGGGACAGCGATGGCGGTAGTATTACTACCATTGGGGCCAACATTACTACCACTCGTGGTAAAGTTCGCGGTAATTTTACTGCCACTCGTTCCAAGGGTCGTGTCATTATCATTTATCGTATCATCATCACCACCACCACCGGTACTAGAAATACCACCGCCACTGGCACTACCACCGGCACTAGAGAACCCCGGCGTAGGCAGACCTACCGGCGAAACCGGCGAGGCACTCTCCCTAATCTCAACACTCTCCATAACTCTACTACTAGGCTTCATCAGAACACTCTTCCCTTTCCCCCGTCTACGGGACCGCATTCTTAACAACGACGCATGAGCTCGTTCATGTGATTTTAAACTCGACGTAGGATTATCGTCCAAAAAAGTGATATTTTTATTCAATGGACTAGTATCGGGGCCTAGGCCGGGGCCTAGGCCGGTGCCAGGTCCCGCGGTGGCAGCATTTGGGCCGGAGCTCGCACCAGAGTCGTGCGAGCCCGAGGAATTGCTAGGGAGAAACCGCACCACATTCCCCTGAGGACTGGCACCAATGGAACTAGATCCCGTCTTAGGAAAGAGTTTTTCATTCACCATCATGGTAGGAAATTCGCCTAATGTTGGCACGGCATTGGCACTAACTGTGGCAAATGGCCGAGCTATTGGAGCTGCCCGGGGCGACATGGTGGTAGAATTGGTGGAATTGGGATGATTTAATGACGTATATAATGACATTACTGGTTCATCTTCATTTTCACTTTCATTTTCATCACTTTCTGGTTCAATTGGTACGGGATTTTCTGCCTGTCGTGGTACTAAAGTATCTAAACTGGTGGATTTAGGGAGAGAAACATCTCTTCTTAACGACCTAAGCCAAGGAGTTTCTCGTGATCTGAAGCTAGAACTGTCTAAATGATTACTACTAATGGATTTAGCGATGGGGATTTCAATAGATTCCCCTTTTCTCGTGGCAGGAATGGCTATATGGTGTTTTTTATCGGTATTAATGGTTCTATCTGATGCCAAATCCGATACTGAAGGCTTTAAAAACCCTTTATTTGCATTGAAAATGGAGTCATTTACGGCGCTAGAACCATTACTAACACCTCCATTACTAACACCTCCATTACTACCACCTCCAGTACCAACTTTCGACGCAAATGATGGTGCTCTCGACCTACTTCGAAGCGTAGATACTACTGAAACATCATCACTTCCTTCCATAGACAGTTCTTCTACCGCCATCCCATCATCTTCACTATCAGAAGATGAATTTGAGTCACTCAAGTACACAATCACATCACTATAACACGGCTTACACACTCTTAAATTATCACTATAATGCTTCTTATTCGGGTTAAACAGTCCCGTTTCTCGTTGTTCTTTGTGTTGACTATATGACACAAACATGGTACACATAGAACAAAAGATTTGACCACAAAATCGACAATGATGTTTCCTTCTAAACGGAGAAAACGGTTTAAAACAATTGAGACATTCTGTGACAAAAGAATCATTCATCCAATACTTCCGAGGGATTCCTCCGGTCTTTAAAGGGTTTTCAGAAGTCTTTTTATGTTTTCTTCGTTTTGGTTTTTCGATGATTGAAGAAGCTGCTGAAGCGTTGTTGAGGAGGGATTTGGCATTACCGAGGAAAACTGTAGATAAATTAGAAGGTTTTTTCTTCATATTTCCTTCGAATTGACGTAGGGCGTAGACGGAGTTGGATTCTGATGTGGTGGGGATTCGTTCTGGTGATAATAGGTCGGGGATTTGCTTTGGTGGTGGTGATTGTGGGGACTGTGGAGGGGGGGAATCGACGGCGACACGAGGACTTTCATTGGTTTCGGAATCGGAGTCATCAGAAAGTTCGATATCATTGGGGAGGTTTGTGAAGGTGTTTATGTCATTGGGGGTGTTAGTGGAGTTGGTGGTGCCGGAGTTAAGGTTGATGGTACCGGGGTTACCATTATTATTTCCGGTCTTATTTCCGGTCTTATTTCCGCTTTTATCTCCTCCTGGGCCGGAATTAACGTCGGTGGTACCGGACATAAACCCGGTAGTACCGGACTTAACACCATCAGACCCGGACTTAACACCATCAGACCCATTATTATTATCCGTACTCGCTAACGCATTAACATTCACCACCGAATTAGTAACACTTCCATTCAATACCACCGGTGGTTTAAACCGTAATGTCTTATTATCAGACAAAACTCTTACATCAGAACGGGACGACATGGAATCAATTTCTAAGCCACTAGAACTATCGGCCATAAGTTTTTGGTCCATCGTGGCGGTAGCGTTGGTGGTAGCATTAGTGTTGATGTTGTTGATGTTGTTACCATTATCATTAAAGTCGTTTTCATTACTATTGTAGTCGTGTTCATTACCATTAAAGTTGTTTTCATTATCATTATTATCATTATTATCATTATTATCATTTTCATTATCATTTTCATCATTAACTCCTTCTTCACTGTAATCGTCACTGTAATCGTCTCTGTGGCCGCCGTCTCTGTAGCCGCCGTCTCTGTAGCCGCCGTCTCTATTTGTGTCTCTGTTGATGTCTCTATCTCTTTCTCTTTCTCTTTCTCTATTTGTGTCAATTATATCATTATTTCTCTCATTATGATTATCTCCTTCTCTCTCTACTTCTTCTTCTTTTTCACCATCTTCCCCTCCCACAATGTTACTGGTTAATATAGGCGCCCTTATAGGACTATTTACCATTGATTCAGTACCATTCTCTCCTGACGCCACTAAATTCGTAGCATTATTTGTTACCCGACGAAGTGTGGACGTAAATAATTTGGTTAACGTCTTAGAAGGTTCATTTTCTGGGTCGGGAAGGTTAGGAAATGATGTGAATTCTGAGTCCATGAAAGGTGTTTAAGTTGTAAATGATGTGAATGTTGTAAAATGTGGTGATAATTACACGGGGGAGGGTTGTAAAAGCGCGCATGGTAGGGACACGGGAAAAACAAAAATGGGGACCTGGGTCCCATAGGACCAGGACCCATAGGACCCATAGGACCCATAGGACCTCCAGGACCTACAGGACAAAAGATGATGTTATTGAGCAGTTCTGGAGGTCTAAATTGATGTTATTAGAGAGGTGGTGTTAGTGTTAGTGTCAGTGTCAGTGTTAATGTCAAACTCTGTCACAACTCAATCCTTTAATACTGTTTTTTTTTTTTTCACTGTTTTCGCACCCGGTTCACACACGCGAAAAACAAACTCCCTCGACATTATCCCCTTCTTCAACTTTCCAACCTTCTCTATCATCACCTTCACCTTCATGTCAACTTCAGGTTTACAAAGACGTCGTGGTGGTAAATCTTCTACAAATACTCCTTCCAGAGACTCTTTTGATGGTCCAACATCATCCTCTCCAAATATAGAACAATCGGATCATAAAATTGGTTATGATGATCAAGATGTTCCTGATCCATCTCAACTCAAATTACCTTTATTAACATTAATGGAAGAAGTATTATTAATAGGGTTAAAAGATAAAGAAGGTTATTTATCATTTTGGAATGATAACATTTCTTATGCATTACGTGGATGTATTTTATTAGAATTGACTTTTAGAAATAAAATCACTTTAGTTAATGATCCTGCTAGACGAAGATTTGAATTAGCTGATCGATTAGTTGAAGTTATTAATACTGAACCTACAGGTGAAGTATTATTAGATGAAGCATTAAAGATTATGAAAGATGATGAATCTCATTTATCTGTTACTAATTGGATTGATTTATTATCAGGAGAAACTTGGAATTTAATGAAGATTAATTATCAATTAAAACAAGTTAGAGAACGATTAGCTAAAGGTTTAGTTGATAAAGGAATTTTAAGAACTGAAAGAAAAAATTTTTTCTTATTTGATATGGCTACTCATCCTGTAACTGATCGATTATCAAAAGAATATATTAAAAATCGGATTTTAAATATTTTAATAACTAGAAATGTTGATTTACCTTCTGTAAGTAATGATCATTTTCCTAAAGATACTTCTTTTAAATATTTAAGATCAATTGCTTTGGTATGTGGTTCTTATGCTGCCAATGTATTGGAAAATGTATTATTATCATTAAATTATGATAAAAGAGATCAAGCTTTTGCTCGTGCTGATGAATTATTAACTGATTTTAGTGAATGTCCCTTTAATATGTCTCATCAAAGTCCTCTAGGTTTGGGGTTGAATTTGGGTCAAGAAATTAACAATGAAATAGAGGCAAATTCCGCTACTGAACTTCAATTGGAATTAATTGCTGCTGTATTGAGTGTATTTGCCCGAATGGATTCTATATTGTGAACCTTCCTCCAGTGTATATTATTCAACTTAGACGTTTTGAGGCAGAAAAAAAGTAACAAAATATATATATTTAGATATTATGAAAGATGGGAATAGAGTGTGAAGACAAGGTTTTGGTCAACTCGGGCATCTCCGGCAGAGTCCCAAAAAAACCCTCCTCCAAGTCCTTGACTTCGGATATACTTGGCTTTAACTGCCACACTCTGTGGGTCTTCATATACCACCAATTGCTTCCCATCGGTACAACTTGTAGCCACTCTTTTATCGTCGTAAATAGGTGTAGTTCCGGGTAATGGAAGGGTTTTATAATCAATGGTTTCACTGGAATTAAACCTGGAACCAATTTTGGAAGCTCCTACGAATGTCCTTCCATAAGCTGGCATTCCTAGTACCAACTTATGACTAGGAATTCCTTTTTGTACGTAGTAAGAAATGACTTTGTGACCATTGAGATTATTATCACCATTATCACCTAAAAGATTACTATGGAATCCAGCTTTGTGACTCCAACCACCACAAAAATCATAAGTCATAACATTCCAAAAGTCCAATTCTCGGTCCATAGTCATATCAAGTTGATTTATATTATCAAAATTAGCCGGGGCGGCTATTGAAAGCAGGGCTGAAGGAAGAGCTCGTCTTAACGCTACCACGAGAGTGGTTAAAAATTGGCCCTGTTGGCGCGAATTGGGATATTCCCAGTCTAAATCCACGCCATCAAAATTATACTCCCGTACGAGCTTCGCGGTAGATTCTACAAATCGGGCCGCTTTGGTACTATCTGTGACGAGAGCTTCGAAGGAAGTATTAGTTCCCCAACCGCCAATGGAACAAATTACTTTAACTTGTGGGTAATGATGTTTAAGGAGGCGGATTTGTCCCATGAGTCCCTTGGTGGTGTTGGCTCCGTCGGGCGCTGGCAATGGCATGTCTAGGTCACACCATGGGTCCAGAAACAGAACGGTTCCAGAACCATCTATTTTGAGAAAGGCAAAGAAGATATGAGTAACATGGGACCAATTTATGTCGACAAGTGAGTGTTTGCGGCCGTACACCGACCAATTGGAGAAGTAGATGCCGGTAATCATTAGGAGAAGGTGATTGGAGAAAGAGAATGTGTTTGTGGAGAATGTGTACAAACAAATTGCGCCGCGCGGCGGTGTTTAGAACGATTCTTGGCGGGAGGAAATATTCCTTAGGTCCACCCTCGCCCTAGACCTACGTCCATTCCCGTCCTATCATTACTCCCTGTCGACCTGCTCCTAGGTCCATAAGACCTACACCTCTGTTCGCACTTCTCCTCCTCCTCCTCCTCTTCCTCTTCTCACTACTAACTATGTCCACCCTCCCTACATCAATCCCTCCAGGCTCTAAAGTTTACAAAGATGAATGTATGTATTCCTTTGATACTGCAGACAACAACGCCCTCGGTTTGGATGTTTGTTTAAATTGTTTCCAGGCCTATAGTAGAAGTAATATCAACTTCACCAACCATCACTTTGCCGCCAGTGGTCACAGATATTACTTGAATATTGTGAAAACAGTCAAACCAGAACTGGAAAGAGTACAAAAAGATAAAGAAAACCATGAAAGACAGACAAAAATGGCCAAATTAGAGGTCAAACTGGTGGAAGAACATGATTTATATAACACTACGTTACAAGTATATGATGTTAAAGAAGACAAATTGATGGCAATTGATGAAGTTAATGAAGAAATGAAGTCAATTTGTCATCAAATTTTGGCCCATAATTCATCCCATCGTGAAGAAGAGATTAAAACCTGGGAACAAGAGATTATTGCTTGTGCCCATTCTATTGATATTGACCAAATCAATACTAAAGTTGACCTAACAAAATGTTCCCAATGTGAATTAAAAGAAAACCTTTGGATTTGTCTTCATTGTGGAGCTTTGGGTTGTGGAAGACAACAATATGGATCAACAACTCCAGGAAATTCTCATGCTTTAAGTCATTATGAAACCAGTAATCATCCTGTGGCAATCAAATTAGGGTCTTTATCAGGAAGAGATAGAGATAATTATGATGCTTATTGTTATCAATGTAATGATGAAGTTAAAGTTCCTAAATTAGAACAATATCTTCAACGATATGGTATTGATTTTAATAAATCGGAGAAGACCGAAAAGAACTTGGTTGAGCTTAATTTAGACCAAAACTTGAACTGGCAATTCCAATTAGAAGCTGAAGATGGTGGGAAATTAACACCAGTGTTTGGAAGTAATCTTACTGGGTTAAGTAACTTGGGTAATTCATGTTATCTCAATAGTGTAATTCAAGGATTATTCCATTTATCACCTTATGAGAGTTATTTTGGTCAACAAAAGTTCCCTGATTATACACAAGTTCCTAATCCGGCTACTGATTTACTTAGTCAATTGATTAAACTTCATGATGGATTGATTTCAGGAAGATATTCTCGTAGTAATCCTATTAAAGGAGAAGAATTTCAACTTGGACTTAAACCTCAAATGTTTAAATCTTTAATTGGTGCTGGACATAGTGAATTTAGTTCTGGAAGACAACAAGATGCATTTGAATTTTTGGTTTATTTACTTGATAAAGTTGATAATCAATTTGGAATTGAAGTCAATAAACCATTAAAATTTGTAATGGTTAATCTGATAAAGTGTAAAAAATGTTATAATATCAAGAGAAATCAAGAATTAGTGGATAATATTTCTGTTAACATTGAAGATGAAGTTATTGGAGAAAAAGATGGTGTTAAACAATATAAACAAGTTAATATCTATGATAGCTTTAAGAATCATTGTGATCCTGAGACTATTGAAGGGTATCATTGTGATAAATGTAATGATAAAACAATAGCAGAGAAAACCACCAACTTTAGAAGTTATCCTGATTTCTTAATTGTTAATACTAAAAGAATCAAATTGGAAAATTGGGTTCCTATTAAAGTTGATGTTCCTGTTGAATTACCAGAGAATTTAGACTTATCTAGTATGAAAGTTGATCTTAATGAAGAAGAAAAAACTGCTTTAGATAATAGTGAAGTTGATTCCACCAAAACAGAACCTTTTAAAGCTAATCAAGAAGCTTTAGATATGCTTCTTGGAATGGGATTTCCTGAACCTAGAAGTATTAAAGCTTTGTTTAAAACTGGAAATGGTGATGCTGAAACCGCCATGAATTGGCTTTTTGGTCATATGGAAGATCCTGACATTGATGAACCTTTAAATACGGAAAGTTCCGATTCCAATGACGTTGATGAAGGTCAAATTGCTAACTTTGTTCTGATGGGATTCACTCCACAACTTAGTAAAAAGGCTTTGGCTATGACGTCAGATGCTAATGAAGCCGTGGAATGGCTTTTTAATAATCCCGATGATGATGGAATCATTCCAGATGATTCTCCAAAGGTTTCTGTTCCTGATTTAATCAATGAATTGTGTGAGAAAGAAATGGCTGCAAATTATAAGCTTAAGTCTGTAGTTTGCCATAAAGGAAGTTCTCCTCACACGGGGCATTATGTTGCATTTATCCGAATGGGGGAAAAATGGGTTATGTTTAATGATGAGAAGGTTATGGAGGTTGAAGATTGTCAAGAGGATGTAAAGAAGACGGGGTATATAAGTTTTTGGGAAAGAGTATAAAGGTATGGACACGTGCATGTCACTCACTCCGGCACGTGAAACCCACATGACTTTCACGCACAGCAACACCTTTGCGCGAACTTTATGACTCTTCTCGTTACTCATAATAAAATTTTTCAATATGTTTATTTCCAACGAACACGTAGGTGACCGTAGTCGTTTAGAAGACTGGAGAAGTATGTAAATTATAATAAGTGGTTAGAGGAGGATTCAGGGATAAAAATGGTACAAAAACGGAGTCTTAACTCCGTCTATAACCTCATTTCAACTCCATTCCTAACTCCATTCCTTCACTAAAGCTAAACCCTTTTACTAACAATTAAGTTCGTGGGTACGATCCCCTTACTGCGCCAGATCTCCTTCAACATGAATTTCCATTATTAGAAACCAATAAAAAGGTGATTTTGGAAGGAAGAGAGCAAGCATGTGACATCTTGAATGGTAAAGATGATAGATTAATTGTAGTTATTGGACCATGTTCTATTCATGATCCTAAAGCTGCTATTGAATATGCTGATAGATTACAAAAACAAGCCGAGAAATATAAAGGAGAACTTCATATTGTTATGAGAGCATATTTGGAAAAGCCTAGAACCACTGTGGGATGGAAAGGACTCATTAATGATCCGGAAATTGATGGATCTTTTCAAATCAATAAAGGATTAAGAATTGCTAGAAAGATGTTTGTCGAATTAACGGAAAAGTTACCTATTGCAGGTGAAATGTTGGATACTATTTCACCACAATTTCTTTCGGATATCTTTTCTGTGGGAGCCATTGGAGCTAGAACTACTGAATCTCAATTACATAGAGAATTGGCTTCAGGATTATCATTCCCAGTAGGGTTTAAAAATGGAACTGATGGAACTTTAGGAGTTGCTATTGATGCTATGGGAGCCGCATCTCATCCTCATCATTTTCTTTCTGTTACTAAACCTGGGATTGTTGCTATTGTAGGAACTGATGGTAATAAAGATGGATTTGTTATTTTAAGAGGTGGTAAACAAGGTACTAATTATGATGAAGAATCTGTTAATAAATGTCATCAACAATTACTTGATACTAAAGTAGTTACTGAAGAAAAACCAGGTCCTAGAATTATGGTTGATTGTTCTCATGGGAATTCTAATAAAAACCATAAAAATCAACCTTTAGTGGCAGAAGAAATTGGTCGTCAACTTCGTAAAGGATCTAAACGGATTTGTGGATTAATGATTGAATCTAATCTTGTTGAAGGTAAACAAAATGTTCCCCCACAAGAAGATGGTGGAAAAGATGCTTTGAAGTATGGATGTTCTATTACTGATGCTTGTATTGGATGGGATGATACTGAAGAAGTATTAAAAGGATTATCTGAATCTGTTAAAGCTAGAAGAGCTCTTTAAGGGTTTTATCTAGATAATATTTATTAAGAAAAGTAGGAAGTATTAATTGTAATAGTAATGTTAGTGTTGCAATATATTATAAGTATTGATATATAAGTATTGATATATAATATTGATATAGTAATATTGATATAGTAATATTGATATAGTAATACTGATATAGTAATACTGATATAGTAATACTGATACATAATACTGATATATAATACGGATGTATTATCTAATTATTTATATAGTTTTTTTTTATAATATCTTTATACTTTTCTATTATTGTAGATACTCTATATGGTAATTGCTGCAAAATGGCTGCAAAAAATGCGAATATAACAATTTTGACAATTGGTGAAGGTTGAGAAACAAACGATTAAAATAGAATAAGTGTAATTGAATAATAGTAATAAAAAAGATAACGGTAGTAACTATATAACATTAGTAACTATAACAGTTTAATAGATTATTAGCTTAATAACTACAACTAAGTAGCTATATAACAATGATGATGTAATAACTTAGAAAGTATAATGAATAACTTTATTAATTAATAAAGTATATTGAGTAGTAACAGTAGTAACAGTAGTAACAGTAGTAACAGTAGTAACAGTAGTAACAGTAGTAACAGTAGTAACAGTAGTAACTGAACAACTTAATAACTATACAAATATAATAAGTATAATAAATTTAGTAAGTAGAACAACTATAGTAAATTAATAACTACTACTGAATAGCCATATAACTTAAAAATGTAATAAAGATAATAATAAAACAACTATAATAATGTAATAATGTATTGACTCAATAACTCAATAACTTAACATAATGATTGTAATTATAGAATTATATAAGTTGAGGTAATGTCAATACTATAATAACCATATAACCATATAATGATAACTACTACTACAACTACAATAAATAACTTATTAACTATATTAACTAATAAATAATATGCAATACTACTACACTAATTCTTGTTCTTTATCAGGAGATTCAACGACTTAGAAACTTATGAGTATAGCAACTAGATATATGGCTTAGTAGATTAATGATGTAATGAGTTAATAACTTAATGAGTTTATAAGTTAATAAATTAATAAATTAAGAATTTAGCAACATCTTTAACTCAATAACTGTAACTCAATAACTGTAACTCAATAGCTGTAACTCAATAGCTGTAACTCAATAGCTGTAACTCAATAACTGTAACTCAATAGCTGTAACTCAATAACTCAATAACTTAACAACTTCGTAACTCATGAGTATATTGAATAATATAACTCAATAAATTAAGCTATAACTTAATAACTTGAGATGACTTAATAATATAATGGTTTAATGACATAATAGTTTAATGACATAATGACATAATGACATAATAACATAATAATTCAATAACATAATAAGTTATTTAATTGACTAATTCATTTAATAACTTCATCACCAAACTCAAATTTCATAACTGAACTCAATAACTTTCTTTAGTCAACTGAAATCTATTACAAAGATGCTATAACAAAGATGCTATAACAAAGATGCTATAACAAAGATGATATAACAAAGATGCTATAACAAATAAAGCTAGAACTCTTACACAACACAAAAGAAATGTTAATAATTTAATTCATTAACTAAGTCCTTAATGTTCACTTCATAACTTTCATTAATTATCTCCTTAATGTTACATTTACTCCTCAAATAACATCTCTAACTCCTCAATTCTTCTCCTTTGTAACTCTTCCTTCTCTCCAACTGCTTCTCCAATTTGTTTTTTTCTTTCTTGAATCTTTAACATCTTTGTTTCTATAGAATTCTCCATAATAAATCTTGTCACTTTTACATCATTTTGTTGTCCTATACGATGAATTCTATCAATAGCTTGTTCTTCTACACTGGGAGACCACCAAGGATCCATTAAAAAAGCATACGAAGCCGAAGTAAGATTAAGTCCAACTCCTCCTGCTTTTAATGTTAATAAAAGTACTTTAATCTTTCCTGGTGATTCCTGACTAAATTGCTTAAGAACTTGTTCTCTTTCTTGCAGTTTAAGTCTTCCATCAAACTTTAAACATGTAACTTGAGTTCCAAGTTGAAGCTTTAATTCGGCTTGAATTATATCCAAATATTTAGCAAATTGTGAGAATACCACCACCAGAGTGTTATTAAGTCGACGAAGATGTTGAATTAATGCTTGAATTTTGGATGATGTCTTGTTGGAATCGTATAAGTATAATTGGTATGGAAGATCATGATTTATTTCTTTTCCAGTGTGAAATTTGTAGTCTTTTTTGGATGTAGGTTGATTTTTTACTTTAAAAAGCTGGGAATTATCTATATTAACTCTACAATTAGGACATTTTGGGGAGTTTTTGATTGTTTTTTGGTATTGAATGTGATCTAGAAGACATCCTAAACAGAAGTTATGACCACAGGGAGTTATTATCATGTCTGGAATGGAGATTATGGAGGTACAAATGGAGCATTCTGATGACGGAGAAACATTTAATAAAGAAAGTAAAGCTTGTGAAGGGATTTTGGGAAGTGGAGCTGATGAAGGAGATTCTGTTGATGGAGAAACATTTAATTTCTTAGAAAGATGTTCCTTTACTTCTTTAGAAAAGTCTTTTGAAAGATCTTCTTTATCAGAAAGTTGTTCAAGTCCTAGTTCCTTTGGTGCTAGAACTTCTTCAGAAACTTCCCCCTTAATTCCTAATTCCTCTGGAACTAGAACTTCTGAAACTAAATCAGAATGACAACAAACTTGCCTTAACCTCAATATATAAGTCAATATCTGAATCATTTTCCTCGTAACTTGACCAGAATTAACACTATCTCTAAACGATTCAGAAGCTTTTTTCTTAAACCAATCATATAACATTTGTTCTCTTTCATTAAATCTTATTTGTTCAATTACAACTTCTTTATTAGGTAACGTTACTAAAGAATTCCCATATTCATCTTTCATAGTTTTAGTTCTTCGAAGTAATATTGGATCTAAAATCGTCTTAATTACGTCCAAAGTCTGACCAAGTTGTTTATTTTCAAATGGAACAGTAATAAACGTTTTCCAGTACGAAAAATGGTTCCAAGGTTCCACACGAAGAAACTTAATTATGGAATAAAGATCATCTAAACGATTAATTATTGGTGTTCCTGTTAAAACCCATCTTCGACTCAGTTCAAGTTCATAAACTCCATGAGCGGTTTTAGCAGTTCTATTTCTTATATTATGAGCTTCATCAAGGATTATTCTAAAGAATTTGACGGAAAAAAGACCTTGATTGGGGAGTTTTCCTGATTTTAATCTTCGGGATTCAAGTTTCAGATATTCACTTAAAACGGTTCCATAAGTGGTGATAATAATCACGGGGATTTTACGAGATTTGATAATAGATGTGATATCTGGAGTTTGATCACCATAATAAACCACACATTTATGATTGGAGTTGGTGTTTGTGGCTTCAAATTCATGCTGCCATTGAGTTAAAAGTGACATTGGAACTATGATTAGGGTGGATTTATCAGCATAGGGTTTGGAAGAACTGGCCCCAGAAATCTCTCTATTACCACCAAAACCCTCTCCATTACCACCAAAACCGTCCCTATTATCATACGGCACTGAATTAATCAAACTCAATGCTGATATCGTCTTACCAAGTCCCATTTCATCAGCCAAAATCCCCCCACGAACCCTTGATTCTATCATTGGTTTATCTAAACTAAGTTCTCCACTGTATAAATTACCATAAAAAGGTGTATTTGAACCTGGCCAATGAAATTGCTTCCATAATGGATTCATTATTCCTTGATTTTGATTGGTTTCGATAGGAATTGTCTTATCTTCAGCTAATTCTTTTATAGTATTGTACTCATTTTCTCTTGAAAGTAACCATGAAAGGCCTAATTTTTGATATTGTCTTAGTTGAATAGACATTGATGATGGGTTTATAGGAGGAAGTGATGTTATTTGTGATTGAGTTTCTTGATAGAAAGCTTTTAATTGGTTGACATTTAGTTCGTGATCATCTGAAGCAGGTGAAACGCTTGAAGAAACATCGGTTTCTTCACCTGCTTCATCAGCCTCATCTTTAGTTAAATCTTCAACTTCAATTTCATTCTCTGACTCAATAGGTCGAAGTCCGACTTGAGAAAAAAGCCGGGAAATGGCATATTTTCTATGTTTAAGTCGAGTTTCACCTTGAGTTTCTGCAGTAAAGTCAAATTTGGCTTTGTTACTAGGAATATCATGAGGATTATATCCAATAGGATCATGAACAAAAGCTTGATCGGTTAAAAAACAATCTATGGTGATATAAAAGACATCTCCCGTGGATAAACGATGAGGAACTTCTTCTAAAACGGCGACTTTTGTGTCAACCATAGATAATTCTAACAATGGTGTTAGAATTCTGGTTAAATCTTCATTTAAACGAGCTAATTCTCGGGTTTGACAGTATAAACGAACAGTAGATTCAGGAGTTTTCTTTGACGATTTACCGGTTTGGAGTCGAATTTCAAGCTTTTCGTCATACTGAAGGCCTTGGAGAATAGGTCGAGTTGTTTGGCCAGTAGTGGTGATGGATCCTATAGGTTTTGACCAAGAAAAGGAAGGATTTGTGGTAGTTTTAGACAGAGAATTCATGGAATTTGAAGCAGATTTCCCTTCTTTTGTGATTAATGTTACATCTGGAGTATAACTAACACGAGTTTTATGTTTTTTGGACGGTTGGAAACTGATTGGGGGGATTGTTGGAGCCGGTTTTGTGGATTTAGACTCTTTTTGACGGCTTTCTCTTTCTTTTGTCAGTAAATAATCATCTATGGCCAAAAGAACTCCATCAGGTTTCTTTCCGTACTTTACAAAAAGAGATTTTAACTCTTCATTGGGAATAGGAACCACGGCGTTAACGTTTTGGCAGAAATGTTCTAGATCATTATCTTGTTCTAGATCATCATCGTTTACAAAAAGGGTATTTGAGTCAGTTTTTGGAGGAAATTGATGGGAAAAAGAAGGGGAAAGATGTTTTTGAGGATCAAGGAAAGGATCAGGGGATTTTGAAGGGTTAAAAGTGGGAGTTTCAGGCTCTGGAATGAAGTATCTTTTCCTTTCTTTTGTCATTGAGGATTAAGAAAACGCGTTAAGCGCGGAGATGATGGGGAAGAGATGATGAAGGGAGAGTGGTGCGAGGGTGGTGGTAGAGATAGGGAGAGGGTGGAAGGAGGCAGGGGTCGACAGTGGAAGGAATGCTAGGTCGAGCATGGGTCGAGTTTAGGACCACATCTTCACTCATCACTTCTATGTATTTAGTTTATATGACTAATAGTATGAGATGGATGTTATAAAGTGATATTGGTTTATGGGATTAATGTAGTAACTTTTAGGTTTAGATAGTGGTGATTAATGAGTAATGAGTAATGAGTAATGACTATTGAATATGAGTATAATGAGTATAATGAGTATAATGACTCTGTAATGACTTTATAATGACTTTAGTAACTTTATCATTACTTTATCATTACCTTAACATTACCTTAACATTACCTTATAATGATTTTATCATTACTTTATCATTACTTCATCATTACTTAAACATGACTTTAGTAAAATTGTAATAACATCATTACTTTATAATAACATCATTACTTTATAATACCATCATTACTTTATAATAATATCATTACTCTATATTACCACTTTATAATCACCTAATCATTCTTTAGTCTAATATGTCTTTATTACTTTAACAATTACTTTAACATTACTTTAACGATATTATTAGACGGCTGAACATTAACAAATAAAGGAAACAGTTTATATGACTAATAATTAAAATAAATGATATTATAATTACATAAACATGTATGTATTTATAGTGACCTTTTTACTGTACGTTTACAGTGACCTTTTTACTGTACGTTTACAGTGACCTTTTTACTGTATGTTTACAGTGACTTTATTACTGTTTACAGTAACTTTACAATAATGTTATCACTTTACATCACTTTCATAGTTACTATTTATCATCACTTTAATGTCTTAAATCACCTTTATTCTTCAACATCTTTACTTTATAATATCATAGATTATAATAATGAATTTATGACTTATGACTTTATGACCTATAATGACTTTATAGTGACTTTATCATGATATTCTAGTTACTTTGTGAAGACTAGAATCATTTCAAAGGTAGTGTATACTGATTTCAGTCTTTTTGTATTACTACAATGATTTAACATTATAATGATTTAACATACTTCAATGAAAACACTTCAATGACATCACTTTAATGACTGTATCATTAAGCTAATTAATAACAAATAATAATGATTTTATCACTTTATCATTACTTTATTGAATTTAATGACTTTATAGTTGTAGTCTTATGATTACTCTGTATGATTAGTTCTTTCAATGTTACTACTTCAAAATAGTTCCTTCAAACTATAAAAAGTTGTTACTTCAATTACTTCATAGTTCCTCCAAACTCCTCCTTACTTTATTAACCACTCAGGAGCCTTCTCCTCATCTATATTCAACCCCCTTATATCAAACCCTTCAATCAATAATTCAACCTGAATTCTTCCTCCTTTAGCTCCAGTAAACCTTCTATATTCTTCACTAACACTAGCTAAGTTCCAATTCTGTAACCTTCTTAAACATCCTATAATTGTCCCCGTTCTATGTCTTCCCATTCCACAACACACTAACATAGGATAATTCTCCTTATTAACTATCAATTCTAATGATTTTGTAATTGTTGTTTCATTTAATGTATCCCATGGATTAATAGTTGATGAATAATTATAATTATAATCATTTATCATTCCTACAAACTCTAAATTGATATTATTAGCCGAACAATAGTCTAAAAACTCTTCTTGTGGTTCTTCTGATGCTAACCATATTATAGTCTTTAAATTGAGATCTTTAAGAAAACTTTGATTTATTATTGTTGGTTGTCCTGATCTATAAAGTTGATGTTCCACAGGACAAAAGTTTAAAGGTGGAACGATTCTTAATCGTGGAGGAGAAGTGATTTTAGTAGTTTCCATAGTAAAGTGGAGAGTTAAAGGGAATGGAAATTGGAGAGAAAATGAGAAGGGAATTAGGATAAAAAACGTGATAGTCGCGTGAGACTCGTGTGACCATCACGTGAAAATCACGCGAAAACGCCCATTTTTCCGTTAAAATTCGCTCTCATTTTTGTCTCTTTATTGAGGTGTTCTTTTCATTAATTATGGTTAAAAAGAAAACTGACGTGACTAAAGTGGTTTCTGATGTGTCATCATCATTTGATTTGACATTTCAAGATTATAAAAAGACATTGACGCCAAGATTGAAGTTAATTGATAGTTTTTTGGCATTTTTAGTGGCATTAGGAGGACTTCAATTTGTGTATGTGATAGTGATTGGTAATTTCCCATTTAATGCCTTTTTAGGAGGATTTATAAGTTGTGTTGGGGAATTTGTATTGACGGTGAATTTAAGGTTACAATATAATGATAAAGCGGGGATATTTCAACGGGTGAGTCCAGAAAGGGCATTTGGTGATTATATATTTGCAAGTTTGATATTACATTTTGCTGTATATCATTTTATAAATTAGTAGGGAGTAGGAGAGTAGAGAAATAGAAAATAAATGGAATAGAAAAGAAGGAAATAGATAATATGAGATAATAAAAGAGTAAGAGATTTGGAAAAGTTTAACTATTACAAAGAAGGTTTTATAAAGAAGGGTTTATGAAGAAGGTCTTATGAAGATCTTACAAAGTAACTCTTCAAAGTAACTCTTATAAAGTAACTGTTACAAAGATCTTACAAAGTCATTACAAAGTAACTCTTACAAAGTAACTCTTACAAAGTAACTCTTACAAGTTCATCCCTTATAAAGTAACTCTTCCAAGTCCAACACTTACAACTTCAAATACTACAATTCAAACACTTATCAAACTTTCAACTTCATTACACAAATCAATTGTGTTACTAAATAACTTTTTCACTATAGAGTGTTTCTTAACAGTACTTCTTAACAGTACTTCTTAACAGTACTTCTTCACAGCGTTCTTCTAAACAATCACACAACATCCTCCCTTTTCCTTCTCCTTCACTTCCAGATTCTTTGGTGGAGTCTTTTTAGGAACATTTTGTTCTTTATTTTCAGTCTTTTTAACCGCTGGTGGTGCTTCAGGTTCTTCTTCTTTAATAGATTCTTTTTTAACACTAACATCTTTATCTCTAACCGATCTAACTAAATCATAAAATGTTTCTTCAACATTAATTCTTTGTTTAGCAGAAGTTTCCATAAATTTACAATTAAATGATTTAGCCAACATATCCCCTTCTTCATAACTAACTTGACGTTCATTTTCTAAATCACATTTATTCCCCACCACTAAAACTGGTACATTTTCACTATCTTTAACCCGTTCAATTTGATCATGGAAACTTTGTAATTCTTCTAATGAACTTCTAGAATCAATAGAATAAACTAATAAAAACCCTTCTCCTGCTCTCATATATTGTTCTCTCATAGCACTATATTCTTCTTGTCCAGCAGTATCTAAAATGTCCAATAATACTTGATCATTATCAATGGTACATTGTTTTCTATAACTATCTTCAATTGTAGGATCATATTCATCTACAAAATGGGATTGAATAAATTGAATGGTTAAGGCACTTTTACCAACACCACCACCTCCAACAACGACTAATTTATATTCTTTTAACATAGCAAAGTTGAATGAAAAGGACCTTTTTTTTTTTTGCGAACTGAGCTGAGGTTGAGAGAGAGAGAGAGAGAGTTACGAAAAGTTAAATATACGTGAGGGTGGAATTAGAGCGGCTATAAAGACAATGAAGATGAAATGGTAGGAGTTTTAAGGTTAAGCGGGTAGATAGGTTACAAAATGTAGATATTGTAGAGAGTGTTGAAAGTGTAGAGAGTGTGGAAAGTTTAGAAAGTGTTGGAAGTACACAAATACATAAAGTCCACAAATACATTAGGTTCCACAAATACATTAGGTTCCACAAATACACAAAACCAATCAGCCTCGACAAAAAACCCTTACTTCTTTAACAATCACACTCATATTCACACGCCGCAGCAACTGAAAGACGCCTCGAACGCGTACTGTGAGGCTAAAGGATTGCACAAAGAGTAATAAACCCGAGTGAAACGATGGAGGGAGAGGGAGTACGGAAAGAGTACAAAAGGGAAAGAAAGAGTACAAAAGGGAAAGAGAGTACAAAAAGAAAAGTTTACAAATAGGAACTATAATAGCCGAGAAATTAAACAGTAACACTACAGTAACACTACAGTAACACTACAGTAACACTACAGTAACACTACAGTAACACTACAGTAACACTACACACTACAGTAACACTACACACTACAGTAACACTTTATTACTTCATTGATCATTTCTTCTTCATTTACATTTACATTTACATTTATTACTTTATTTATTTTTCATACATTTCTCTATCACACTCCTCCTTCTCCTTCACACCTTCCTTCTCTTCACTACACAATCATCACAATACCATTTCCCCTTTGGTGGATTCTTAAATCCAATACATGGTAAATGAAACCATTCTCTTTTACAATCATCACCATCACATCCTACCATTTCTCCAAATGATACTTGATTACAATAACAATACGTAGGCTCATCATTAGATTGATTATCTTCTTTAGATTTAGGTTTTCTTTTAGGTGTTGAAGGTCTTGAAATTTCTTCTTGATCTTTACGAGGTCTTTTCTTTTTATCCATTGGTGTAGATTCTTTAACACTAACTGGTACCGGTTGATGTGGTTGTGTTGGTGGTGCAACAGGTCGAGTATTTACTGCTCCCAGAGGAACTGGTTTAGTGGCATGTCCTGGGCCTGAGCCTGAGCCTGGGCCCGAGGTTTGATGATGTTGATGATGATGTTGATTATGTGTGTGATTATGACTATGATGATTATGATTATGGTTTGTGTTTGTGTTTGTGTTCACCGGTACTGGAACATCATCTTTATGAGTCTTTCTTGCTGCCAAAGCTTCTCTTCGAGTTTCACTTCTTGAACTTTGTGCTGAACGATTAGGATTGTTTTGATCTGAAGGTGAAGAAGAATCCATGATCATAGCTGGATGATTCAAAGGTCCTATTCTAATTGATTCTGGAACCTCATTATTCTGAATGATTATCTTATAGTCATTATTGATTCGAAACATGTGTTTATTAATAACATCCTGAGCCACAGATGTTACATGCATCTTTTCCTCCAAACAAGGAACAATCAGTTCAAGTTTTTGTTTGATAGATTTAAGTTTTGTCACATTAGAAGGTGTAGAATCAGGTTTATGAAGAGTATCGATATAATCCACAATTCCTTGATTGATCCGAGGAACGGTATTTATACATTTGGCATCGATTTCTTTAAGTAACGTCATGTATTTAATCATATCTTCTGGTAAAGCTTCAAAACCATCAGCGATATCATTCAATCCTGGAAGAAGGTCACTGATATGAGACACGTTTTTGGTCTTGGCTTTGAACTGTTGGAATTGACTGACATTGTCACGGTGCTGGGTTCGTTTAAGAAGTCGTTGCGACTTTTGTCTGGGAGGAAGTTCTGGCATTGGAGCAGGTGTTAACTATGAACAGGAAGGATTTGGAGGTGGTGTGGGTGTTTGTGCACTTTTAGGAGTACAAACGAGAAAAAGGGTACACACACGACCAGTGATGGCCGAGAGTACAAAAAAGAAAAAGAAAGACCTGGTCAAAGACTTGACACAGACACGACCTCCATCAACCATCATCCAGTTCACATTGCACAAAATCACGTGGGAAGACTCCATCATCATGGTTTAAAAACCACCGTTTAATGTCAATATTATTATGGAGGAAACTAGGCGTAAGGTAGACCAAAGTGGTGAAAATCAGCAGGCAAATTATGAAGGACATACGATAGCCATGGATCTGAGGTCACAAACACAATATCCACAAACACAATATCCACAAACACAAACCCAATATCCACAGACACAATATCCACAAACGCAATATCCACAAACACAATATCCACAACCACAACTTCAACCACAAACACAATATCCACAACCACAAACACAACTTCAACCACAAACCCAATATCCACAAACCCAATATCCACAAGCCCAATATCCACAAACACAACACTATCCACAAACCCAACACTATCCACAAACCCAACCACCACCACCACCACCACAACAACAACAACAACAACCCCAAACAAACTCCAACCACAACACCCCTCCACCAACAGCAGAAGATCAACAGTTTCTTTCTCTTGCAAAAGAAGCATTAGAAGCCACCAGAATCGTTGACCCTACAATAAGTGATCTTCTAACTCGATTACAATATGCATCATCCCCTCATGGAAACCCTATTAAAAGTGGAGGAAACATTCAAACTAATGAAAATGGACAATTGATGATTCAGGAATTCTATAATAGTTTCCCTAATATGGATAATAATATCTTCACTGGAAGTCAAATTGAACCCGAAAGAAAGTATGGATGTGATAAATGTGATATGATGTTTAAACGATCATCAGATTTAAAACGGCATGAAAAGCAACATTTGGATATTCCTGCTAATATATGTGATTTATGTGGTAAAGGGTTTGCTAGAAAAGATGCATTAAAGAGACATAGTGGTACGGCGACGTGTAAGAGAAATGCCGAAAAGGGAGTTTATAAGGAGAATCTTGAGGCGATGGAGAAGTAAATAGAAGTACTTTGTAGTATAAATGAAGCATACGAAATGAAGCATGGAGAGTGTTTGACCGAGTTAGTAGATCAAGTTATTAGATCAAGTTACTAGACCATGTCAGTAGACCCTGACACCATACCATTACACCAAAAGGTAGATTATATACAGGACAAGAGCAAAGGTTTTTTTGTGGTTGGTCCACAAAAACATAAAACATAAAACATAAAACATAGAACATAGAACACTACACACTACACACTAAACACTAAACACAAACACAAACACAACCTCAACCACACACGACCACAAACCCACAACCACAAAACCACAACCACAAACCCACAACCACACACGACCACAAACCCACAACCACAAACCCACAACCACAAAGCACCTGCCCCCCATTTGCCCCGCGCTCATCGTTTCACATGTCGCTTCCACGGTTTTATCCACGGGACAAATGAAACAACTGTAGAATTAATCAAGGTGGTTTAATAATACAATTAGTAGAAAGAATAGTAGAAATGATAAGTGGAATGATAGTAGCCGAAAGCGAAGTATTTCCACCGCCAGTGGTGGTGGTGGTAGTGGTGGTACTAGCACCTAACACCATCATCACAAGATTAACGTCGTTTCAGTGACATCGCACAGAAGTTCCCTTAACCCGAGGCCCGCTATCTATAACCGTTCCTCGGTCATCTCTTCCGTAAACTATAAAAGGATGCGATTGCGCATTATCATTAAAAGTCATTGAATTATTCCATCATGGACAGAGCCAGTGCTAGATTACTACAATTGTCCAATATCATATCCCCTAATTTCGTCAGTAATGATGCTTCCTTATCACCAGACACTCCGTTTAAGATCGCGGTAATTGGATCAGGGAACTGGGGGACCACTATTGCCAAAATCTTAGCCGAAAATTGTGGATCCCGTCCCCATTTGTTCCATCATGAAGTGAAAATGTGGGTATTTCAAGAACAAATTGATGGGAAAAATTTAACCGATATCATTAATTCTGATCATGAAAATGTCAAATATTTACCCGGAGTCAAACTCCCCACCAATTTAAAAGCTATTCCTGATGTAGTGGAAGTGGCTAAAGATGCTGATTTATTAGTGTTTAATTTACCTCATCAATTTTTACCTAATATTTGTAAGAAATTAAAGGGACATGTGAAACCTCAAGCTAGAGCCATTTCTTGTTTAAAAGGATTAGAAGTATCACCTAAAGGATGTAAATTATTAACTCAAGTAATTACTGAAGAATTAGGATTAGCTTGTGGAGCATTATCAGGAGCCAATTTGGCCCCAGAAGTGGCTCGGGGGAAATGGTCTGAAACCACTGTGGGATACACTATTCCACCTGATTTTAAAGGTTCTGGTAAGGATATTGATTTAACTGTGTTAAAATATGCCTTCCATAGACCTTATTTCCATGTTAATGTCATTGATGATGTGGCAGGAGTTTCTGTGGCAGGTGCATTAAAGAACATTGTGGCATTAGCTGTTGGATTTGTGGAAGGATTAGGTTGGGGAGATAACGCAAAAGCAGCTATTATGAGAGTAGGACTTTTAGAAACAATCAAATTTTCTGAAACATTTTTCCCACAATCCCAAGCCACTACATTCACTAGAGAATCAGCAGGAGTTGCTGATTTAATTACTACATGTTCAGGAGGACGTAATGTTAAAGTAGGACGTCATATGGCATCTACAGGAGATCTGGCTCAAGAAAGTGAAAAGAAATTATTGAATGGACAATCATCCCAAGGGATTATTACAGCTAAAGAAGTTCATGAATTATTGGATAATGTGAAAAAGACACAAGAATTCCCATTATTTGAAGCTACTTATCAAATTATATATGGAAGTGAAAGTATTGAGAGGTTACCAGAGTTGTTAGAGAGGTGAATGTGAATGTGAGTAGGATTGTGAATAGTTAAAGTGAATATATAGAAGTGATTATAGAGAGGGAGTGTAGAATAGGAGAAGGTGATAGGTGATAGTAATTAGAGATATTGTGATATATATATTGATTTTGTAAGTGAGATATGTTATTGATGAGATAATTGTGTAGTGGGATGTTATTGTGTAGTGAGATAATTGTGTAGTGAGATAACATTATTGAGATATCATTATTGAGATAACATTGTGTAGTGAGATATCATTATTGAGATAACATTGTGTAGTGAGATATCATTATATATTACATTTTTATTGAGATATCATTATGTATTGAAATATCTTAATATATTACATTTTTATTGAGATGTCATTATGTATCTATTAAAATGACATTATATCTATTGATACTCCTTTATATCTATTGAGATGTCATTATATCTATTGATATCACTATGTATCTATTGATACTCCCTTATCTCTATTGATACTCCCTTATTTTATGTGTTATTGAGATATCTTTAACAGTTATTTCTAATGATTTCAATGGTTTCAATGACTTTGACTTCTTATCCTTTAATGATGTCTAATGATGTCTAATGAACTCGAATGATGTCTCATTATCTCCTTATCTTTATTGAGTAATATATTTATATTAACTATCAATGATAGTTACATTCATTATCATGTTTTATATGTTATGTGTTTGGTGTTGTATTGATGTTGTATCTGATGTTGTATCTGATGTTGTATCTGATGTTGTATCTGATGTTGTATCTGATCTCTCTGATGTTGTATCTGATCTCTCTGATCTTATACTCTCTTTATGTTTATGTTTATCATTATTATTGAACTATTTATTTCTCTGAATCTTTATTTAACATTATTATCACATTTATCTTTGTTGAGTTATTTCGATCTCTTTCTTTTATTAATCTCTTTCTTTAACTATTAATCTCTTTCTTCAACGATTAACCTCTTTGTTTAATCTCTTTACTTCTTACTTCTTACTTCTTACTTCTTACTTCTTACTTCTTACTTCTTACTTCTTACTTCTTACTTCTTACTTCTTACTTCTTACTTCTTACTTCTTACTTCTTACTTCTTACTTCTTACTTCTTACTTCTTACTTCACTTCACTCCATCTCCATCTCCACCTCCACCTCCATCAATACGTCTCCTCTTCCCTCTATACTTTACCAAAAACTTCTCCATAGAATCAACACAAAATACCTTCACTTTCTTAACCTTTTGTGAATCCAATTCTTTTGGTGCCGTAGTCCCCTTTTTAACCTCTTTCTCTGCTAATGTATGTACTAAATCTCTTCCACAACCTTTAATATTCTCCTTCCCAATCTCTTCTTGGTACTTTTTAATGATATTTGGTACATATTGTGAAAATACTTTAACCCATGCTGTTTGTGGATCTTTAGGTTTATTTGTGGATTTAATTTCTTTGTGTTCTGACTTCGATTTAGCCTTCGATTTAGCCTTAGCTTTAGCCTTAGCTTTGGCTTTAGCCGCCCGTTCTCGTTCTAATTTCTCTTCTTCTTGTTGACGTTTCTTATCTTCAGCTTCTTTTTGTGAATCTATAATCAATTGTTGAAGGGATTTTTGTTTTTGTTGTGATTGTTCATACAAAAGTTGTTTTTGTTGAAGAAGTTTTTGATGTTCTAAATTAGCGGCAGCTTCAGCGGCGTGGTCGGGGGCTCGCGACGAAGGTCTTTTGGGAGACGATACGTCGGCTACGGGGCTATAGCCGGGACTATTTTTAGGTCCAGTTGGGGTGATTTTAGGTCCAGTGGGAGTAATTTTAGGTCCAGTGGGAGCTATTTTTGGTGCTGTGGGGATTGTTGGACGTTCCCATTTAGAAAGTCCAAGTTCTCTATGGAAATAATAGGTGGATTTAGTATTTTCATCGAATGCCGATTCCCAACCGGGGGGAAGTGGTTCGATGGTTTGGGTGGTGGTGGTGGTAGACTCAGAATTGGTCTCAGGATTAGCCGCTGTGACAGCAAAAGAATTAGCCGCCGTGGCGGCAGCAGTGTCATGGTGCGGCTGGGGCGACCATGAATGAGTTCTCGACCGCAGCTCCATCGAGTCCGACCTAGCATTCCTTCCATACTGCGAAGCTCCTGCCAGAGCCAGCGCCTCCCGTTTCGGAATCCGGTACGCCATTTGAAGTTGCCCCCAATCTTTAAGAAGTGATTCTGCCACAAGTGCAATGTCCAGATTGGTGGTGGTTTTGTGGATATCCTTGACCACATCTTCTATTTGTGACGACAGAATCTTATTCCGGGTAATCCGCGGCCATTTTGTTAACACAAGAAGCACTTGTTTTGTGATATCAGGAACATGACCGTGGGATCGAAGTACAGAACTAAGGGTTTTGTAACCATGAAGTTTCACAATGGCTAAATGAATGGCGTCATCATCAGTAATGGCAATACGAGTGATAAGAGACCGGGTTATGACATCATTTTGGGTCTTCATTAAAGCTGCCATGACTTTAGGCACTTCCAGGGATTGAACCGGCGCTGGGGAAATAGAGGACACAAATGCGCGGGTAATGGCGGCGTCAGCGTTGGCGGTAGCAGAAGAGTCTGGCGCGGGGGCAGCACCTTCAACACCTTCGGCTTTAACGCTAGCCTTAGCACTGGCCTTAGCCTTGGCCTTAGCATTGGCGGTAAGCTCGGCCCGAAGTTGTTTATTCTCCCGTAACCATTGCTTCTCTTCACGACCAGTAACTCCAAGAGCCTCGGCTAAACCATCAGGTAATAATTGTGCTGAATCGGTTTGAGTTTTACCCCCCATAAACTTTATACAATTAGGTTCTCCACAGTAACATGGTTGAGATTGGGCTCCATATCGGTCGACATTGTAATCAAAAGTGATTTCTTCGCCTGGGGAAATGTTTTTTTTAGCGAAGATTCCCATGCGAAGTCGGTCGCCCACGACCCATTTATCGACGTAGGCATTAGGATTACATGAATGGTTAACGAATCGAGCCAATGATCCTTTAACTGTAGCATCAATAAAAGCATCAGGTTTAAGCATCATGAAATAGAAATGTTTTCTATTCTGTTGATCATAATTAGTCATTCTTTGCCGGAAAGTTGGTTCATCCACCACTTCACCTTTGTATTCGTAGATAAAGCCCTGGTCGGGGATCGAACCGTCGGCCCGGAGACCGTAGCCCTTTTTTTCGGTTTGAATAACCAGAACGGCGGCGTATTGATGACGTTGGAATCGTTGATTTTGACATTCGGTTCCACAAGGTCCTGAATCAGTACATTCGACGGATGTAGCTCGATTAATACAATCCAGGTCGTCACCACAAGCAGTGTTAATGTGACCATTCCATTGAGGTCGACAATCACATGTCATGTGTTCATTTTGTCCAGAATCTCCAAGCTGTCGCCTTTGATAAGAACATTCTTTAAGTTCAGTAAAGGACTTAAGAGCCTCTTCTGTTTTTGGAGGATATGAAGTGAACATGAAGTGAAAAATGTTGAGAGTGAGAATGAGAAAATGTATATTGAGTGCGCGGGTCCTGGGGCCGAGTAGGACCTCAAAACAAGGTCCCAGGACCTCAAAACAAGGTCCCAGGACCTCAAAACAAGGTCCCAGGACCTATAGTAAAGGTCCCAGGTCCCAGGTCCCAGAACCTTCCTATATCTCCCCCGATAACAACTTCATAACTCCTCCACCAACTCCTCGACCTTCCTTCATCCCCCGTCTAATCTCCTTCAATGTTCTCTCCACCTCTTCAACTCTCCTACTATCAACATTATTCTTACTTCCTGAAAATACCTTTCTTCCCCTTGTACTATACCCAGAACCTTCAGATCTCATTTCCATAGATTTAACTTCTTTACCTCGTAAATTAACAAATATGGTCTTACTAATGACTTTATTAATTTTACTATTATTAGTAAAGAATAAAAGATCCGATTTCATAGCTCCAAGAATCTGTTGTTCTAACCGAGGATGATTAGCACATGATTGAAGCTTTAATTCTGGTCGAAACTCTTCTGTAAACGCTACACAAGGAAGTAATTGATGACTTTGTGGAGTAGTTATTAGTTCTGGTTGATCTATAATTAAAGAATTTCCTGATTGTGTAAAAGAAGGAGAAGAATTCATTATGGTTGTGGTTTTATCAGTAATAGTTGTTGGTATTGATTCTGGGGCTTCTGATACCACGGCGGTGGTGGTTCTATGGATTTCTGGTATGGATTGAGGATGTAGACCATGGAAATCTTGAGGTCGTGGCAGATTAGACCAAGGAAATTCATCTTCGGTCGAAGAAGCTGCTGGGGATGGTGTTCTTAGTGAATGTTTTGACATTTTTTTAGTGACAGAATTAGGAAAATATTCATTAGAATCGAAGGAATGTTTCCATTTATCCACAAAACTTCCGCCTAATTTGGAAAGGGAATATGAAGAAGAAGAAGAATTGAGTGATGATGTTAATGATGATGAAAGATAAGCCATGGATGAGGTCCTTCTCATGGTGCCTGGGGTCCTTATGGGTACTGCGGCATCGTTGGGGGATTCTGGGGCTATGGGAGATTCATCCCAGGAGAATATGGAGGTGGCTGAAGTCAGAGCCACGGCGGAGGACTTTCCTGGTTGCCAGGGCCGGGCTATGGGGATGGGGAGGGGGGCTGGTGGAGTGTTGGGTCCGGGACCTGGATCTGGACTTGGACCGGGACCTGGACCGAGACTTTTTAGAGGACCTCGCGAGGTCCCATGATGAGGACCTGGACCCAGACCAATTGGACCTGAGGTCCCAGGTCCCACCTCCGGAACAGGTCCCACCTCCGGAACAGGATCCACCGCAGTACCTACCCCTATCAACCCATTCAATATAAACACAAGTTTCTTTGCCACCACCGGGTTCCCCGTCAGAATGACTACTCTAGTGATGACTTTGGGGTCGGTGGCCTCGTGGTACCATTGACTTAAACTTCTTCGAAGGGGTATAAGAAGGGCTATTAAACTACACAAGAATTGGGACGATTCTCGTGGTGCATCTCGTGTTACTTCCATAGCCAGGGCGTGGCCATCTTTGAATTCTAACCAGTTAAAGATTTCTACTAACCAATTTAGAACCACTGGTGATACGTCGTTAGGGTCGGAGGTCTTAAGGCTTCGTTGCATGATGGAATTGGAGTCCATTAGTCGTGGGGTTTCGGCACAATGGATAAGTCGTATGAGTTTAACGAGGTAAGTTTCTAGGATGTGGGGGCGGGAGTGGTCGGAGGGGGGAGCTGTGGAAGAGGGAATGGAGGAGGGAGTGGAGGAAGGAATTGAGGAGGAAGGACCTAAGGACCTAGGTCCTGTGGACCCTAAGGACCCAGGTCCGGTGGACCCCATAGACCCCATAGACCCCATAGACCCAGGTCCCGAACCCGGACCAGATCCCAAAGACCCCGACTCCATGGCCTCATTAACCTCCCGTTGTAACATGACGAAATAATGACATATTTCCGGCCACAGAGAAGTAATTACTTCCATATTATCATGCTCAAGGGGTATTACTACGGCCACGGCCACACGGCCAGGACTCTTGGTCCGCGAGCCCGCCGGGTACGTAGGTCGCACCGCCCACCGGTCGTCGCCATTGGAATCATCATCGTCCCCCATGAGCCGCGTAATTAGTACCGCGCGGTACGGCCCCACTGAGGAATTAAATACCGGTAATTGATGGAGTTTGGTCACGTGTGCACGGTCATGGGTCGGGACTCCACAACCAAAGACATAATCAAGAAGAAGATTAATAGGATGATGAAGTCGTGATGTAATAAAGGACCCGGACCGGGTACCATTAATGGGACGGGAAGAGTCGGCGGAGTCGGCGGAATCATAAGTACACTTTCTACCGCCAACCCCGTTATCTTGGGCCACAATTAGACGGAAAAGCCGAGGATTGGACGACGAAGTTCGAAGGGATTGACTGGACACTCCGTAAAGAATGTCACGAGTATAACTATCATCGTAGGAATGGTTTAGGGGAGACACCGAAGGGGATTTGAAGAGCTTCCCGAGCATGAGTGGTAAGGGATGCGCGGTGAGAGGGACGGGAAGTGAGGGAGAAGGACCTCGAGGGGATCACTGGGACCTCGAGGGGACCTCACTGGGACCTGGAGCGGACCTACGGATTTGGGCAATACACAGGACCTGGGACCTGGACCTCTATAGGACCTGGACCTCTATAGGACCTCTATAGGACCTGGACCTCTACACCTCTCCACCTCTCCACCTCTCCACCTCTACACATCTGCTGCACCTACTATCACCTTATACATTATCTATAACACTACTCTACTCCATCATCACCCTCTCTACTATTCCCAAAAATACATCCGCTTGGTCCTTCCCAAACATCAAAGTTGGTCTCAATCTTACAGAAACATCTCCACAAGCACCAATATTAACCCCCAATTGTCTACATGCCATAATAAATTCTTGTCTTTGTGTACCATCACCACAATCCCAAGCAATAAAGGTCCCAAGGCCTTCACCCCGAAGATTATGAGGTCCAAATCTTTGGGCCCTATTAAATATATCTTGGAGTCCTTTATAGACGTAATCACCTATTTCACTTGTAGCTTGAACCAAATTATTATTAGTAATCTCTTGATAAATGGTTCTAGCTAAGATGGCCCTAGCTGGGTCCCCGCACCAAGTATTGAATTGGCGGTAGGGCTGCGAAGGTTGAAGTTCTGGGTCGCTAAAATAGAACCCTGCGGCCTGGAATTTCTTCGAGAACGTGACCATATCGGGAGCCAGGTCCAAATTCCAATGTTCATGGGCCCAAAATTTCCCTGTGGCACCAACTCCGGTTTGTACTTCATCCACAATAAATAAAACATGTTTTTCTTGAGTCAATTGACGAAGTTGTTGGAAGAAATAAGGCGTAGCGTGTTTATCACCGCCTTCAGATTGAATAGGTTCTACGATGATTGCCGCGACGCGAGGAGCCCATTGGTCGATGGCGTCGCTAATGGCGGCAAGGCACCGGTCCTCTTCGGCGCGGTTTTCTGCCGCGAATTGGTCCAATGGGTACTGGAGCGTAGGAAAAGGGACCCGAGGCCAATTAAACGCTGGAATATCGAGTTTATGAAGGGCTTTGGACCGAGTGGTGGAAAGGGATCCGAAAAGCCGGCCGTGGAATCCATTATCGAACGACATTATTACCATATCGGAAGCGCCCGGGGTGGCATTATCCATTACTGACAGAACCTCTTCAGGAGAGAATCCTTTACCGCCCCGGCGGCGGTGGTGGTGGTACATGAAAGCCGCCTTATAAGCGGTTTCGTTGGCATCACTTCCTGAGAGCGCGGTCCAAATCCGGGACATCCCTGGGGGCGCGGCGGCAAGAAGCCCCAGGTCCAAAATGGATCCATAATCGGTGGAGGGGAAACAGGCAAGCGCCGGACGGTTGGCTAAAGCCACGGCCATTTCGTCCAGTTTGGCGGTAGCAAGAAGGGCTGGGTGATTATAACCAAGGGCAATGGAGGCGATTTGAGCGTACACATCGAGGTAAAGGTTATGGTCAGCGTCGGCGATGTAGTTACCGCGAGAGTGGTAGTAATCGGCCACGAACTGGGCGGCGCGAGTATCGAAGGAGGCACTAAGTTCGGCCGTCATGGCGGCAGATTTAGGACCTGGGACCGCGGTTTTGATAACGGGGGTTTGAGGTTCAGTGAGATTAGAAGCAAATCGGACCTGGGACCGGGGCCTAGAGGTCCCAAAGGACCCAAGGGACCTGGACCCATGGGACCTACACCTTAACATTTGTGGATTAACTCTGCAAAACATATAGTTTTTCAGGAAATTCACTTGATTATATATACACAGAGAGAAGGAGTTGGGTTTCCGGGGGTCCTAATCGGGTAAGTGAATGCGGAGGGAGGGACCCAGCAGTATGCAGGACAGGTCCTCAAAGGTCGTCAAAGGTCCTTAAAGGTCCCTAGGACCTAGACGTCCTGCACATACCGGCAAAGGTGAGGTCCTTTGGACCTCAATCCTTATTAATCCTTATGGATCGACTTCTCCACAAATTCCAACCTTCATCGTACAAACGGAAACAAAACTATACCTTTGGCCGGACTCTTGGGGCCGGGTCGTTCGGGATAGTTCGACATGCTCGTGATAACTCCACTGGTGAACAGGTGGCAGTAAAAATTATCATCAAAAAGGCGCTTAAAGGTGGTGAGGATACTGTGATTGAAGAGTTAAATTTACTACGGGAATTACACCATCCTCATATCGTGGGGTTCCGGGATTGGTTTGATTCTCGAGATAAGTTTTATATTGTGACGCAATTGGCCACGGGAGGAGAACTTTTCGACCGGATTGTAGAACGAGGCCGATTTACTGAGCACGACGCCTCATTGGTAGTAATTCAGGTGCTTAAGGCCTTAGATTACCTCCATGGAAAAGATATTATCCACCGCGACATTAAGCCGGAGAACATTTTATACTTGGACCGAGCCCCGGACGCCAATGTGGTGCTAGCTGATTTTGGGATTGCGAAGAAACTTGAATCCCCGGACGACCAACTTCATTCTTCGGCCGGATCCTTTGGCTACGCGGCACCAGAAGTCATTATGGGCACGGGTCATGGGAAACTGTGTGATATTTGGTCGTTAGGTGTTATTACTTATACGCTTCTTTGTGGATATTCCCCATTTCGGAGTGAAAATGTTCATGATTTTATTCATGAAGTTAAACATAATACGGGAGTGGTGTTCCACGCCGACTATTGGCGGTGCGTTTCTAAGGCGGCGAGACGATTTATCATTAAGGCGTTACAATTCCGCCCCGATGCGCGCCCTACGGCCCAGGATCTCCTTAATGATCCCTGGTTAGTCTCTGGTGACCACACTGAGACTGACTTATTACCTAATTTGAAACTGGGCTTTGATGCTAAGAATAAGTTCAAGCAGGCGATTGTGTTGGTGAAATTGAACAATAAGATTAAGGAATTGAAGGGATATCAGACGGATGAAGATGATGATCCCAGTGAAATTGGGATGTTTGGCGATATGGATGAGGTCCTGGACCTGGGTCTGGGTCCTCTGGGTCTGGGTCCTCTGGGTCTGGGTCCTCTGGGTCTGGGTCCTAAGGACCTGGGTCTACTGGACCTGAACCCTTGGGCCAAAGTTTCGCTGTTTGCGCGGGGGACTTCGCCTGAGGAAAAGGATAAGTCGGAGTTGACTCATGAGGCCTTTGTTCAGTTGGTCCAGGCGGCTAAGGAGAATAAGGACCGAGTAGAACTGTATAAGGAGGGGAAGTAGTGAGATTATAGTGTGTATTAAATAGAAGTAGTATGAATAGAGTACAGGGTGTTGGTTTGGGTCGTAGGTCCTGGGTCGTAGGTCCTGGGTCGTAGGTCCTGGGTCGTAGGTCCTGGGTCGTAGGTCCTGAGTGCCTGGGTCCTGAGTGCCTGGGTGCCTAGGTCCTGAGTGCCTAGGTCCTGAGTGCCTGGGTCCCAAGGACCTCAAGGACCTCTACGGATTTCTCACGTCTTTATATCACCCCGATGATCGTCCGCCAACGCAGCAAGCGCCCGCGACCACCGGTGGGGCCCGTTCGTAGCACTCGTCCTAAGCCACACACACGTTAGCGCCACAATCGCCGTGGCCCCGGCCCATGATCCCTCTCCCGCGATATACGTCCGCGCGTCGGCGGTGGCGGCTACAATATCAATCGTGTCCCCGCGGTGTCCATCGCCCCCTTTCGCGTCCGGGCCCTTACGGTACGTTTCATACACCCACACCGTGAGCGCCGCCATGTACGCGGCCCAGGGCCCGTGCGGGAGAAATAACGCCTCGCGGTGAGTAAGGAATAACAGCACCACCCGGCATGCCGCCTGCAACGATATAATAGCATCTTCAGACCGAGCCCACGCCCGGGCTTTACGAGCATACACTGGCGATAGTCCTTCGACGTACGACGCTGCCGTCGGCCGGTATCCTTCGTCGGTTAGAGTGATAATTAGCGCTGGTTCCACGTGGCGAACGAGGGAGGCAAAATCGTGGGTCACAAACGCGTTCCACACCGCCGCGCGCACGCGGTAATTATTAGGTCGAGGCTGCCCCCAGTGAGCCGGAGCCGTGGCCTCACGCCGAAGATGGGTCTCGAGGTACCCGCGCCAGTTTTGGAACGCCGTCGCCGTACGCTCACCCACAGCGGCGGCAGTACGCCGCGACATAAGTCCCAAGTCCATCGCCAGTTTCCCCCGAAGCTCCCACGACACCGCAATGAGTCCGTAGAGCAATATCGACCGGGAGTAAGTAGAAAAACAGTCGTACGAGTACTCGTGCTGGTCCTCGCGGTACGGCAGTAATAGCCGCCGCGTACTCCACAAAAGATCGGGCCAGGGGCCCTGCGGGTCCACATTAGCCGCCGGGGCGCGGGACCCCGGGGTCCCAGGACCTAGGTCCTCCCAATGGCGTCCCAGCACCCGTCGGTGCTAGGAAGGGGAAGATGGATCTCGAACGGCGACATGAGTTTACTGTGGCCAAAAAGAAGAAAATGTTGACAGTCAATGATAAAGGCGAAGAAAGCGGCCCGGCGAAGGGACTCACGATGGACCCATTGAAGCCAGGGTCCGGGTCCAGGTCCAGGTCCAGGTCCTATAGTTCCAGGTCCTATAGTTCCAGGTCCTATAGGTCCCACAGGACCTGCAGGGGCCTCATTGGGACCTTGACGACCTCCAAGCCCACACGAAAACCGCACCAACGCCACCGCCGTCCCGTGGTACATGTGGCTCCACCGGTGATTATTGTGACTGCCTAATAATAAACAGTAGTAATTGTCCAACAATATCGCCTGAAGTACAGGCACCGGTGGCACGGCAGTGGGCGGGACCTGGTCCAATAGGTACCGCGTGAGGTGGCTGTGCATGCGCACGGAGTGGTGGTAGGCGTAAGGCGGGGACTCGGCGTAAACCATACCAATTGATACCATGGCCATGAGGAGCCCGCCACCGGCCGCCAGCGGGTCCAATGTTGGTCGGTGCACCACGGGGTAAATTGGATGGAAGTGGTGGAAGTATAAGGCGAGGAACGTTGCCGTCTCTGTGGAGGAGTAGGGCCAATCGGCCCCAGTTGCCGCCGCCGCGTGGGCCATGGTGGCACCAATAACCGCCGACACCGCAGGGTCCAGGAGCGGGTCCAGCGGTGATTCCCAAGGTCCCGTGCTAGGACTAGCTTCGACGTCAATATCGCCGTCGGCATCCAGTTCTGGAGCCGTCATTGGCTCGGGGTCAGTACCATTAGGCGCCGTGGACTCAAACGTCCACGAGGCTTGGTTTAAATCCCCAAGAAGCCATGCCAACGCCGATAATTCGACGTCATTGGGGGCGGGGTCCTGTGGGACCTCGGGGACCTCTGGGACCTCTGGGACCTCTGGTGCCTTTGGGACCTCGGGGGTCTCTGGGACCTCGGGAGTCTCAAGTGCCTCTGGGACCTCAGATGCCTCAGATGCCTCAGACGCCACGGAACCACTACGTCCCCCTACGCGTCGAAGGTGCCGTTGTGACTTATAGTGTCTAATTGTTAGTAGAGTCCAAACGATATATTCAATTACGACATACTTTTCTAATACATCGGCTCGGGCGAATCCGAGGCGACATTGTGTACACGAAAACGGCTTAACCAGCTTATGGTTGGCCTCGTGTCGGGCTAGATAGTCCCGTCGACCAAAGGCTTTGTCACAGCCCAGGTACCGACATTGGAAAGGTTTCATCAACAATAGAAGCGATGGGGTGATTTTGTGGAGATTGCGGCTTTGCGCGCAATAGGACCCTAGTCACAGGTTGACTCAAGGTCCTAGGATTTGGAATGTAGGACCTGGGACCTGCGACTCGGGTCCTATTGAGGTCCTATTGAGGTCCTGTGGAGGTCCTACTGAGGTCCTCTTGGGTCCTCTTGGGTCCTCTTGGGTCCTATTGGACCTTATACCTTCTATACCTCCCACCCCTAAATCATATATATCCATTATCCCCTCCTCTCTCGTCACAGACCCGGATTACTTTGCTCTAATTCCTTCATTCTCTGCTCCAACTCTCGAATCCTCTCTCGAAGATCTTGTAATTCCTTCTCTTGAACAAAATCTCGTACCGTCAGCTCCAATTGATCTATACGAGCAAGAACCTGTTGACCATAACCCAACTTAGGCTTATACACACACGTGACATTGTTATACTGACAATAAGAACAAGGTCGGAGCCCATCACAGGTCAATCCCTCTAATTTACAAGAATGACAAGCCATAAGGTGAATAGGAAATGTTATGGTTTAAGTATATAGTAAAGGTAGTGGTGGCAGTGGTGGGGGGTATGGTGGGGGAGAGCCCCCCATCGCCGGCTCATCAATCCCCCGAAAATCATCAATTCGCATGCATTTATTACTTATCTATATACGAAATAACAACGAAATAACAACAGAAATCAACCAAAATAACAGTCAAAATACCCCTAAAACACCCCTAAAACACCCCTCACAACGACTTCTCAGTCTCTTCTAATACCTTAAGAGCTGGCTCATATTTGGCCCAAACTTTAGCATCAATAGCTACATTCAAAGGAGCTCTCCCCACCACAGTCTTCCCCCACCCATAATACTTACTTAAAGCGGTCTTAATCCCCACCAAATTCAAATTAAGTACCATATTATTGGCTTCAGTAACAATTGCTTGTAATTCATTAGCTTCTTCTAACTTTCCTTGTTTGTACAATTCAAACAATTTCACCATTGATTTAGGAAATACTCCTGATAATCCATCAATAGCACCAAAAGCTCCTACCGCCATTGACGGCACCAAGATTTGACCTAATCCCGTGAAAGCCCGGAACCGATTATGGACTCCAGCTTGTCTTAATTTACCCATTATGGCAATATATTTATCCATATTAACGTGAGTAATCTTAACCCCAGCGAGTTGAGGATGATTCAGTAATGCCACAAACGTGTCGACATCCATATCAACACCATTACTAACACCAGGAAAGTTATAAATAATCACTGGTAATTTAGATTGATCAGCCACAGCGGTAAAATAATCGACAATTCCCGACTGAGCCACTAAACGAGGTCCGTAGTAACCAGGAGCAAGAACAATAGCAAAATCAGCACCTACTTGGTGGTACTGAGAAATCTCTTCCACGGTATCTTTAACCCCACAGGGCGGAGTCCCCGCGATAATTTTAAATTTCGGGTCGCCAATGGCTTGTCTTACCGCCAGCACCGTGGCAACTCTTTCATCACGAGTTAAATTTATAGCTTCTCCCATAGATCCACAAACCACTAATCCATTAACACCACCTTGGTGAAGAAATTGGGCGTGTTGGACCTGAGTATCCAAGTCGATTTCCCCTTCTGGGGTGTAGAATGTAGGCACAGGAGTATAAATCCCTTCATCAAGAAGGGTTTGATCTGAGGTAACCATAGTTAATAAAGGATTTGATTTGTGGCAGGAGTCTGAGTTTGTGGCAGGACCTGGGTTTATATAGGGAGAGGGGACCTCGGCGGAATAAATGTCCGAAAGGACCCAAGGTCTCAAAAGGGGTCGGTGGGGGGAAGCTTCCCCATCGGGATGGTATTGGTGGGCGCGATCCCCACAACTCCACATTTTAATCATCTTCGTTAACTATGGTATCAGAATCACCAGGATGTAAAGTAGAGCCACCGTTCTATTGTGATGAGCCGGGATGTGGTAAATCGTTTAAACGGAGTGATCATTTAAGTCGGCATAGACAGAACCATAGGGCGGATAGGAGTTATAAGTGTACGTGGATGGGGTGTAATAAGAGTTTTATACGGAAGGATGTACGGGAGAAGCATATGAGACGGCATGAGGTGAAGAGGGAGAAGCAGAGGGGGAAGGTGTTAAAGTTTGAACATTATCAGGGTCTGGACCAAGGGTCTGAGGTTGGGTCTGAAGGACTGGTCGTGGGTTCTATGGGTATGAGTCCTAAGGATCTGGGTCGGGGACTGGTCGTGGGTCCTATGGATCTGGGACAGGTCCTGGGGTCTATGGATCTGGCTGGGTCCCAGGTCCCGGATTCTCAGGTCCCAGGTCCTCAGGTCCCAGGTCCTAATTCCCAGGTCCCAGGTCCTAATTCCCAGGTCCCAGGTCCTAATTCCCAGGTCCCAGGTCCTAATTCCCAGGTCCCAGGTCCTAATTCCCAGGTCCCAGTGCCTCAAGTCCAGGTCCTGGGTCCTGAAATCCTGGGTCCTGAGGTCCCAACTCCTAATAATCCCGACCCCTTCGCCGACCTCCCCATCGATTGGCTCCTCGATCATTCCGCCTACTTCTATTCCCCCACCGTCTCCCTCCCTACAACTCCCTTCACTCCTTCCACTTCCCAATCTTCTGTGTCCCCTCACACCCATCTGACCCTAATCGACCTCCTTCCCGCCCTAAAATTCCATCCCGCCTTCTCTCCGTCCCATATTCATACATTCTTGGTCCATTTCTGGCACGCGTTCCACCCCCAATTCCCTATTCTCCACCGACCATCGTTCTCCACCGCCAGCGCGAACCCTGTCCTCGTACTAGCAATGGTCACTATGGGAGCATCCGTGGACGCGCGAAGCTCTCCTGACTCCCTCCACGCCGCGAATTCCGCCAGCTTGGCCGACGATATCGCCCTGCCGCTACGATGGCTCATCTGCTCCCAGGCCGACCTCGTACCATCAGTCCAACCATGGATCATTCAATCATTACTCATTTTGGAATGTTACGAAACAAATTGTTCGTCTCGGAAACTCCACCGCCGGGCCCACCTCCACCATGGACTTAAAATTGAACTCTTACGTCGGTCGCCCCTTCTTGGTGGTGACCCTACTGGTACTAGGTCTGCCGCCGATTACGACCACATGTCGCGACAGGCGGCTTCACCGTCGGCAGGAAAATCGTCGCGCGACTCCTGGGTCGAACTCGAGTCGCTTAAACGGTGCGCTTTTATGGTTTTCCTCACAGAAACGTACCAGGGATTAATTTTTGGCCGCGACACCGTGCTATCCCCGCACCATGTGAAATTACTGTTGCCGTGCGACGACACGGTGTGGGAAACTGGTGGCGCTGTGGGGGAAAGTGTTAAGTTTTTGCCGTTGTTGAAGGAGGTTCTTCAGGGTGGTGGTGGTAGTGGTGGTGGTGGCGGTGGTAGTACATCTGTCGCCAACTCTACCACCAACTCTACCACCACAAACTTCGACGCCACCGCCACTGGCCCCAGCATCGGCCCCGGTGTCGGCCCCCACCTCGTCCTAACTGGACTCATTGGCCTCGCCCTCCAGGCAGAACATAAATGGCCCTGGTCCCACCCGTGGAAACCTGATATTCTCGCCGCCATTGATTTCTGGTACGACCGCCACCTCCATCCGTGCCGCGGTGACACGGGGTGCCTGGTACCAATCTATCACATGGCCCACGCATTCCTTCGAGTATCGCAGTACGATTGTATTATTTACGCCGGGGCTCCCACGAGAATGAATGTTGCTACCGCCCCGCACGACCTAGAAGTGGTCCAACACCGGATGGCTCAATGGGCCCACTCGCCCCATGCCGCCATAAGTGTAGCTCATTGTTATGCCTTGTTGTGCGAAACCCTTCTTCCCGTCGACCTGGACATGGACCTAAGCCTGGCCCTGGACCTGGACCACCACCGCCCCTACAACGCCAACACCGACCCATTATTCTACCGCCCCAGCACCGTGGCCCTGGCCGCGTTCCTCGTTTGGGGCTACAATTACTGCCTCCACGGCCCAGAATCCACCCATTACCACGAATTCCTCCGTCCAAAACTCGGCGTAAACCTTTCATTTATGTACTCCATTGCTGATAAATGTATTCCCGAGAAGGAGAATGGTAAGGATCATATCCGACGAATAGGCCGAGACCTCGCGCGCGCGGTACCAGACTCGACCCAGCCCCTGGCACGGTTCTCGGCCTACGCCCGCGCCCTAGAAACTATCCCTAATAAACATCACACCGTGGGACTTCTCCGTCTAATTAAGACGGGATTCGACCACTGTACGTCGGAAATCTACCGCGAGTACTCCCGACTCATGGAAAATTGTATTCAACGAAGTATGGGGAGAGAGGAGGTCACGTGCACAAATATGTATTGTAGTTAATATATGAGACACGACATTTTGCGACATTGCAACTGTTTCTTGCGACATTGCAACCCTTCTCTACGACATTACAACCCATTCTTGCGACATTTTACAACATTCTCTACAACATTTTACAACTTCTCTTCTACATTCCCCTATATATCCTTATCTAATCACTCTCATCAAAAACATCAAATGGAGCCCAATTTGGATTGGTAAACCGTTTCTTATTTCCAGAACTAAACCCATCAATCACTTCAGCATCTTCTGGTGCCAAATCTACAACCTTAAAATTATCAGCAATTCTCAGTGGAGTAACCGATTTAGGCAATACAACAGTATCCCTATACACAGCCCAAGAAATCATAATGTTGGCCGCACTTACACCATATTTTGCAGCAATTGCTTTAACCTTTTCATCACTAAAAAGTGGTGAATTTGTCGACCCAAGTGGTGAATATGCTTGTACCACAATATCATTATCCTTACAAAATTGTACCAATTTTGGTTGTGGTAAATATGGATGAAGTTCCACTTGATTAGCTGCAGGTTTCAACTTCAATCCTGGCATTGCCAATAATGTCTTAAGCTTAGAAATGGTGAAATTAGAAACCCCTACAGCTTTAGTTAATCCTGTTTGTGGCAATTCCTGCATCAATCCCCAAGTCTTTGTAAAATCCCAATCCTTAATATCAAGATCACGATTCCCATTTGGTAAAAGAGGAAAGTTATCTTTCCCATTAGGGTTAAGAGCCACGGGCCAATGCATGAGGTAAAGATCGACGTAGTCTAATCCCAAATTGGTCAAGGATGTTCTTAACGCCGACGTGGGATCTCGGTGGTGCAAAGAGAACAACTTTGTGGTAACAAAGATGTCTTCTCTAGGAACTCCACTATCTCTGATAGCTTTACCGACTGGAGCTTCATTACCATAGATCCACGCGGTATCGATGTGGCGGTAACCGACTTTAAGGGCAGCGATAACGGCGTCATACACCTCGGTTTCTGATGATTGCCACGTTCCAAGCCCGATAACGGGGATCTTTTGTCCGGTATTAAGGGTTAATGATTTACTAGCGATACTCATAATTATTGAATTTTTTTTTATTACTATCTATAACAGGGAATATCTCCGTTCTTTATAGTGCCACGGCGGCCCACCTAGTTGCCTAATTGGGAAGGGGTGCGCCCATCCCCCACTGAGGTGCCTAAACGGGAAAGGCCCGCGCGGATGATGACCCGAGGATTATCTCTCTATTCCTTTTCCTGCCGCCGTAGCACCATTTCTGGACCTAATTCCTCCACCCGCGTTACTCCTAATAGCTTCATCCCCACCGCCACTTCGTGTTTAAGTAAGTGAATGGCTTTAATTACTCCCTTTTCGCCGTAGCAACTATTGGCGTAGAGAAAACTACGACCGAGCCCCACGCCTTTGGCCCCAAGACACAACGCTTTGAGTACGTCAGTACCGCGACGAACACCACCATCGACGTAGACTTCCATTTGGTGGTGTAAATTCCGTTCGCGTAGTGCTGGCATTACTTCGGCTAATACGTCTATAGGCGCGCGGGAGAATTCCATTTGCCGCCCACCATGGTTTGAAAGTACTACGGCGTTGACCCCCATTTCTGCCGCCCGTACCGCATCCTCGACCCGTTGGATTCCTTTTACTGCTATAGGGAGGGTTGTCGTCTGACGAAACCGCGATATATCGTCCCAACAAAGCCCCGGATCCTCATAATTATTCATTACGGCGAAACTATCGTCATTGTCGTTGTCATTTTCATTATCATCTTCTTCATCAGGAAGTCGAACTCTAAAATCGGCCTCCCGTCGACCTAGCACCGGCGTATCCACAGTGATGAAAATGGCCCTAATTCCAAGATCTTCGCACTGGCGGATTTTCGCCACCGACTGAGCTCGGTCCGGCTTGACGTAGAGCTGGAACCATTGTGCCACCGTCCCTGGCACCTCCCGTGCCGCGCTAACGATCTCCTCCACTCCATAACTAGCACTATTACTAATCATTTGTACTATTCCTTCTTTCTTACATCCACGAGCAATACTTAACTCTCCATCGTCGTGGCCTAAAGCCGCCAACGCTGCCGCCGAACAGTAGAACGGAGCCTCTGTTCTTTGGCCCAACATCTCGGTCGAAAGATCCACCGACCGCACGTCCACTAACACCTTGGGGTGGAACATAAGCCGCCGGTACGCCTGATGGTTCTCGTTAAGCGTGTATTCGTCGTCGGCTCCGCCGGCGTAATACGCCCACGCTGTTGGCGTTAAAATTCCTTTGGCCATGACTTCAAAATCATGGAGATTAAACACTCGACTGAGTTTAGGCAACAGTCTACGGCGAGCCTGGCGCTGGGCCTCGGCGGCATCCGCGGCGTCGTCGTCAGGCCCTCGCGCAAATTTCTCTCCCATGGCCCCGACGTAATCCTCCGCCTTAAGATAGGTCGAAATCATATTTTGCGTGTGCACGGAATTGAACGCGCGCGACCCGTCTTTGCCCGAGTACTTAAGGAGGATCCCGGCACCGCCCGGGTGGGCCGAGAGAAATCGAGTTACGTCGTAAACCTGACCGTTTATTGCGATCCACGCCGACGATCTGGTGCTGTGGTGGGAGAGTTGGTCGATGGTAATTGTGCCGTTGGTGCCGTTGGTGCCGGTGTTTTTCCCGCTACCACGGCTAGGTCGACCTGCAGTGCTAAGAGCACAGGCAGCAAACCAAAATGCCACTCCTGGAAGGCCTGAAAATAGATGATTCATAGAGAAACAATGCGAAGAGTGAAGAGTGAAGAAATGTTTTATTGATAAGAGGTCGTGTGGTGGTTGGGTTTTTTTGGGGTTTTTGTGGTTGTGATTTTTGTGGTAATACTTTTTGTGGTAATACTTTTTGTGGTAATACTTTTTGTGGTAATACTTTTTGTGGTTATACTTTTTGTGGTAATACTTTTTGTGGTAATACTTTTTGTGGTTATACTTTTTGTGGTAATACTTTTTGTGGTTATACTTTTTGTGGTTATGCTTTTTGTGGTAATACTTTTTGTGGTTATACTTTTATCGTTATACTTTTATCGTTCAATCGTTCGGTCTCTCTCCCTATACATTCATCACTATATCCTATATCCTATATCCTACATCCTAATCATACATCCTAAATCATCTCGTCAACCACTCAACCGCCAATTCTCCAACCTTTTCTGGATTCTCACGGTGTAAAAAGTGTCCCACTCCTGGTACCACCTCGACTCGAACATTAGGATTCCCCGCCAACTTTCTCTTCTCAAACTCATAAATCTTAACACTCTGACATTGATCTTTTTCTCCTCCCACCATCATGGTAGGAACTTTATTGAAATCTACGTGCCACCGTACGTCCCGAATATTCATTGGATTCAATAAACACCGGTAATAAGCAGTAGCATGATCAAGAACCCCATTCGAAGTCAATGTCGACCTAACCGATTCAATTTCGTCCGCGCGGTACTTCCACCCTGGCGACCAATACTGCCACAACTCGTCTAAATACTTGGAAGTATACATCTTATTGTACCACCGACTCCATTGCATAGTTAAAAAGTAACTCAGTAAATAAATTTGAATTGGGAACCACCACAAAATGTCCCAAAGATGAACATTGGAAATATAAGGAATGGCTAAAGTTACAATTGATGTAATCACATCAGGATACATACTAGCGGCCTTAAATGAAGCAATGGCACCCCAATCATGACCAAATAAATGGACGGGTTTCCCCTTCATTTGAAGAAACTCGACCCAATTGTAAACGTCGCGGGCCAAGTCACTGGTCCGATACTGAGAAAAGTCCCGCTGACTCAGTCTTTCGTACCCCCGCATTGCTGGTGCTAATAACAACACTTTTTCCTTCTTGGCCTTAACTCCTCGTTCCACGATAGGCCATACTTTTTCAAAACTGGTGTTATTATCGGGGAATCCATGGAGCATAAAGATAACTCTAGAGAATTCAGAAAAGAGTTTATCTTGAGGAACATTACTGAAAGCTGAAGACGACTTTCCGTCGCTTTTTAATTCAACTTTGTACATATAGAGTACAAACGAGGGGGCATTCCTTGGTTTATATACTACGATCTATCAAGCATGTGAAGAGCGCGGAGATTGGGTTTTGGGGTTTTGGGATTTGTGGGATTTGGGGTAAAATTGTCTTTGTGGTAAAATTGTCTTTGTGGTAAAATTGTCTTTGTGGTAAAATTGTCTTTGTGGTAAAATTGTCTTTGTGATAAAATTGTCTTTGTGATAAAATTGTCTTTGTGGTCAATTATCTTTGTGATAAAATTGTCTTTGTGACAATTCTCTATTTGTGGTCAATCTTCTATTTGTGGTCAATCTTCTATTTGTGGTCAATTTTCTATTTGTAAAAATTACAATTACAATTAAGGTATTATATTATTATATGTTATAGTATTATATAGTATTACGTTGCAATATCAAATAGTATCATATGTCTTCTCCCTCTTCTTTGTACCACCGACCATGATGCACAATCCCATTACTTATATCATTATAATAATCAAAAGGATCTTTACGAGTCAATGGTAAATCATCCAAATCTTCAATACTATAATCAATTGGATTATCCAAATCTTGATTAAGCATTAAATGTCTCTCTCCAAATAAATGATTAATATGATATTCGTCTTGTAATAAAGGTGAATCACAAGCACCAGCCATAGTTAAACTCATTTTGGAATTATCAGTGAATCGGTTGATTTGTGGAGAAGCATCACAATATTCATCAGAAACCCATAAATTAATATCTTTTTGATAGTTATAATTCATAAACCTCAGTTTAGTGGTATAGGAATCTTTGGTATACTTTCTAGTTAAAATGCTGGTGACATTATGAGGAATATAAACTGAAGCTCCTTCAAAATAAGTATGTCTAATGGGGAGGATTTCCTCCAATGAATGCCAATTAAAGTGTTTACAGTGGACCAAAGTAGAAGGATGTGATTCATCCATAGAATCCACCATTTCTTTTGGTGGTTGGAATGATGTATGACTTAATGCACTGATATCAATGTATAAACCAGAATTGATATCAATGAATCGAGCATCAATAAAGTTTCTTCCATTCCCTTGACGAATGTAAGTAGGACTAACTTCCAAAAGGTATTTGGCATTACCAAATTTGGGGTTTTCCAATACTAATGATTGATTAAAATGACGACTAAGATAATCAAGCGATCGTATAGGTAATTGAATATCAACATCAGTATCCCAAGGCATATTGATTCCATTATAACTCCAACCTAAAAGAGATCCATAATTGACCCAAGTAGGAATATCAATCAGTTCAGCAAATTGAAACCATGCTCTAGTCATATGTTGAATTACACTTTGACGTTCTCTAATACCAATGAACCGTTTAAAGAACGGATATGCCAAATGATGAGAATTTCCTTGAACTACATCAGTAATGATCCAAGGATATTTAAAGTATCGATCACTATTTTCCACTAATCGATTTGCTGAATTAAGAAATTGTAAATACTCTTCATCTTCAGGAGAAAGAGGGAAAGATTGTTTCCGTTGAGTAAGTTTCAAAATCTCATAATTTGGATCAAAATAAAAGTCATCAGCAGCCATATCAATAGATTTTTGAAGATGACGTTGATTATAAGATTTAAAGGAAGTTTTGGAGGAATTTAATGATGATAATGATGATAATACTTGAGATTTTAATTGAGAATCAGATAATTTATCTAATGAAGACCCAAATCTCTTCTTTTCCGTCACAGGAATCTCTATAAAAGAATCATCAGTAGTAATAATGACTTTCTTAGGTATAGGTTTTGTACAAAATACATTGGCCATTCCTCTCATGACTTTTTTATGATAACTTTCTAAAAAGTATCCATTAACAGAAGCAAAATTGATCATATTTTGATCACATTGACATTCACTATTAGGCTCTTTTAATGGATCAAGTAATGAATTTGCTGGATAAAGATCAACCCAATCATCCCAATGAAAGAAAATCCCATCTTTATCAGCAATAGGAGTATCTTCTCCATTAGCAAATCGTAAAATCTCATTGGTCATAGTCCGAGGATTAAACTGAGAGTATTTAACCAAATTCAAAGCATCAGCTTCAAGCAATGTTTGATCAACATTGGTTAGCCAGACATTATGTATAGAAATAAGTAAACATAATGAAATGATCACTATGGGGACAATGAGTTTAAGCCGTTTATTGTACAATCGAGGAAACATCACAAGAATATCAAGACACTAAAAACAAAACACAAACAGATACAGATACAGATACAGAAACAGAAACTTGAAAGGAAAGTCCACAAATACAACCAAGTTCACAAATACAACCAACTTCACAAAAACAAAGTCCACAAATAAACCAAGTCCACAAATAAACAAAAAAAAAAAAAAAAAAAAAAAAAAAAAAAAAAAAAAAAAAAAAAAAACACAAAAAAAGTTGAAAGATCACAAACTCAAGTACTGTTTTTCAGTAATGTCTTCTAGTAATGTCTTCTCTTCTTTAACACAAATCAAAGGGAAAAAAAAATTGTGATAAATTTCTCGATAGCAAAAATAAAAATGAAAAATACACAAAAACAGAAAAAAAATCTATGGAGACGAACGGCGATGTCGTGAGATATCAAAAATAGGGGAAGACGAGGCTTGGACCAAATGAGACGACACAGAAACGGAAGAGAGAAAAAAAAGACCGAAAAGAACACAAAAGAGATTAAAAGGAGCTTAAGGGATCTTAAGGGATCTTAAGGGATCTTGTAGGTTGTTATAGGACCCCATAGGACCTCATAGGACCTACTTTCTACATCACTCTCGGTTGAATTTGTGGTTTTGGTCGTTGTCCTTAGACCTATTTTAAGATCAAAAGCAGGGCTGAGTTCGTTTATATGCAGGGGTTTTTTGGGGGCTATATAAAAGCTATATGCAGGAGGTCAGTCGGAGTATCGCGGCGGGACAATAGGTGAATGGGATGGAAATAATAGGACGGGACTGGACCCGGGACTGGACCTGGGACTGGGTCCATAGTGGGTCCATAGTGGGTCCATACAAACCCCACTTCGCGGTAACCCGGGCTAAAGCTTAGGTCCCCAATAGACCACTAAGCAAACCATCGCTCTAACCTTGTCTTCCTAAACAACCTCATCCCCATACTCTTCTTCCCTCTCGTCTTAACTACATCCACTTCATCCTTAACCATAGTAAAAAATATACTCGAATATATCACCGCCACCATTATATCCAACCGCCAATGATGGTCTAAATATATCGATGACCAGAACTGCATCATAAGATATACCAAAGCCACTCCATTAACCACACTACTTCGAGTCAAATATGTAATGAAGTAAAATATAGTAATAGACATAGCCGAATGCAATGAAGGAATTATACCAAATTCAAGTGATTTGACATAAAATATAAGATAATTTACTATAGTATTAAACAGCATTAAATCTATTCTTGTTAACCCTTCTGAATATCCAGGAGAATCATAATCAGGAACTTTATTTTCTCCATAATATTGTATGTATATAGGAGGTACATTAGGGAAAAGAATATGAGTCAAATTAATAGCAATATTTTGGATTCCTATGATGATAACAAATCGTTTCAAGATCCCTGGAGGTTGAAATAAATATAAATAATAAATCATTCCTGGAACAATAATAATATGTCCTATAGCATAAAAGATAATAGCAATGACATTTTTCACTTTATTTCCCGGTTCCTTAAACATATATACAAGATTTAATACCACCCATGACATAACTATAAGGACTATGGGGGCATGTTTCCACCCCAGGGTTCGAACCGTAGACTTATCCATGGGGAGAATAGTACTTTGACTTCTTTTATTTCTATAGTATCTTTCATATCCAAGATAACTTCCTGAACTAAGACATAATATACTTAGAATTCCTCCTGTCATGCTTTCAAAGATATATTCATCTAATCTCATGGCAAATCGGATATTTATCTCTGGTTTAACCCGATTAGGGATTCGACTAATGGTGTTAAACAATATTAGCCATGTTACTATAGGAATAGAGTTGACACAAAAGTCTATCAATACTGAAGACGGCGTTCTTTCATTGGTCCAAGCATCGTAGACTCGGTGAGCTATTCGTTTTATTCGGGACATTCGGGGTCTGTGTATGCTTTATAATATTGGCTTTGTACTTATTTTTGTTTGTACTATTTGAGTGCAGTGGTGTGGGTGGGAGGTTTTGTACACTTTAAATGTTTTGTATATTTCAAACGTTTTGTATACTTTAAATGCTTTGTGGATGCTTTATAGGGATTTTTGTTCTTAATGAGTACAAAAACAGTGACGAAAAAATACACGATGTTTATCAACAAATTTGGATAAAAATGCGAACGCGATGATTCGTAAGAGATTGTGGGAGGTACGTATTGGGAAATAATGGAGGGGAAAGAAGGATGAAGAGGATGAAGAAGAAAGAGAAGGAATAGAACACAAATAAAAGAAAGTTTACAAATAGAAGAAAGTTTACAAATAGAAAGAAAGTTTACAAATAGAAGAAAGTTTACAAATAGAAGAAAGTTTACAAATAGAAGAAAGTTTACAAATTGAAGAAAGTTTACAAATTGAAGTTTACAAATAGAAAGAAGTTTACAAACACTTCCACAAACACTTCCTTCACAAATAACTTCCTCCCTTCACTACTACTCCCTCCCCATTTAACTCCACTCATTAACTCCTACTAACCCCCCAGCTCATCTCTCTCAACCCAGGACCTCCCCTTTCCTCCCTTATCCATCCCCATGTTTACCATCTAGTCCTTAAAGATAAACTGGCTTTATCGTTTTTCCATAATATTCCTCCAAATACTTTTATTCTCAATTATTCTGTATCCAATTTTTGGAATTCTTATGATTGTACCATTATCAATCCACAATCATTTGATGAAATTCTCCTTTGGCTTCGTTCCCTCTTAAATTCCTCCTCATCAGCTAAAATTAACTACATAATCATCGATAACCTTTCATTACTCTATTGGCAACTCAAAGCTTCTAACAAGCTTGGAAAATTGGATGAGTTATATAGTGTTGTACAAACTATAACAAATCATTTCCAATGTTCAGTTTTAACGCTTTCTTGGGAAAACTTTGAAAAGGGTTACAATTACAAGGGGAATCAATTAGAGAGTGTTCACAAAGAGAGTGTTCACAAAGAGAGTGTTCACAAAGAGAGTGTTCACAAAGAGAATATCCACAAAATCAACAACCACAAAATCAACAACCACAAAAACAGCCTCCACAAAAACAACCCAACTCCATTCCCTCATATATCTAGTGTGCAATTGTATATTACCAAAACCAAGTGGGAATACATCACCTGATTCTTAATACACATATATATATAACTTTTAAACTTCTCTACATAGCAGTTAAATCACCAAACTTTTCCTTGTAACCAGGAACGTTCCATTTACCGTTTTTGATCATAAAGTTGACCTTGTCTTCTAAATCTGGTCTTGCCTTAGCAACATCATCAACAGTCAATTGGTCAAATGGTCTAGATCCTTCAATATCCTTCAAGGTTTGTTGTAATTGAGTAACTTCATCCATAACGGATTTTTCAGTTAATTTAGCATTTTCAACAGCTTTTTGTTCAAACATTTCAATGGTTTTGATGGTTTTGCTTACGTCATAAGTCACTGGTTTGAATCCATTAACAGCTTTTTCAACTTCATTGATCACATTGGCATTTGACAAAACTGATTTGTAATGATCAAAATCAATAGTTGCTGGTTTTTCAGTCAATGATAAATGCTCTTTTTTGGCGTCATCATTTCTCTTTTTGAATGCAGTCAATGTAGACGCAGTTTGTCCAGTTAATCCAAGGGTGCTAATGACTTTAGCCCAGTCTAATTTTGTTCCAACAGCTTTACCTACAGCAGACATGTTGTTTTGAAGAGAAAATGAAAACTTCGGCAAAGCATTGGCCAATGAAGGAGTGCGGAAGGGGGTAGGGGCACGACCAGCGTTGGTTTTTCGGGATTTGGTGAGTGAGTGGTAAAGACACTCCTTCTCTCCCTCTCTCTGTGGTTTCTGTTCCTGCACATACTCCTTTTCACACCCTCTCTCACACCCTTCAATTTGCCAAACGCGTAACTTCACCACCTTCATCACTATGAAAGGCCTTAATCAATTCATTGTGGATATCCGAAATACACAAACACTCGATGAAGAACGCAAACGGATTAATCTTGAAATCAACAATATTCAAACAAAGTTTTCTTCAACGTCTTTGAACTCTTACCAAAAGAAGAAATACATCTGCAAATTGATCTATATTTACTTATTAGGTTATGATAAGCTTAATCAGTTTGGGATTGAACAAAGTTTATTGTTAATAGATATTCCTTATTACACAGAGAAACAATTGGGGTATTTGGCACTTTCAATATTGTTTAATAATCATGGTAATAATCAACAATATATTGAGTTTTTGGCTGAATGTAGTATTCAGCGGCTAATTAATGATTTAAGATCCAATAATGATGATATAAATAACTTGGCTATTCTGTTTATAGGAACCAACTTCAATGTGAATTTCACTATTGATGATGATTATCCTCAAGCCATGAAATGGTTGGAGTTGGTAGATATGGTTTATTCTACTACAGTATCACCTATGACAAGTTTTAAGGTTCGAAAGAAATCCTTAGTGGCTTTAAGATGTTTGTTGGGGATTTATCCAGGAATTCTTGTTAATAATAATAATTGGATTCCTCGGCTTTTATCTTTAATGGATGATAATAATGATTTATCCATCATATTGAATTCTATTCCCTTGGTAGAATTTATTGTTCGAATTAATCCCAAATTCATTCCTAGTTTAATTCCTTCCATTGCCAATAATCTTTATAATTTCGTCATTTCTAATAGTTGTCCTGATCATTTTTATTATTATGATACTCCAGCTCCTTGGCTTATTGTTAAACTTTATCAATTACTTGAAACTTGTTTTTTAATTGATCCTGATTTGGTTATTGATAATCGGAATTTAAACAATTTACGGCTGATAATTTCTCGTTCTATTCAAAATGCTTCCAAATCTATTCATGGGTTACCTAATCGTAATAGTCAAAGCTCCATTCTTTTCCAAGCCGTTTCTTTGGCTATTTTCTTACATGCTTCTTCTGATGCTATAAGAGGAGCTATAGAAGCATTAATAAACTTTTTGGCGTCTCCAGAAACTAATACTCGTTATTTATCCTTGGATGCTCTTATTAAACTTATGGCTCGTTCTGATGATAAAAAGTATATCATTACTGAAAAATTGACCATCATTAGTCATCTTTTAACTGATAAAGATATAAGTATTAAACGGAAAGCTTTAGATTTGCTTTATATTATTTGTAATGATGATAATTATCAAATCATTATTAATCGACTTATTGATTATTTCCCCATGTGTGAACATTCTTTAAAATCAGAATTATCTATTAAAGTGGCCATTTTAACAGAAAAATTCGCTAAAGATTCTACTTGGTATGTTAATATTATGATTAAATTAATTTCTTTACCTAATAATACTCCAAATAATTCCGATTATTTAGATAATGAAATTTGGGAAAGAATTATTCAAATTGTTATTAATAATCCTGATTTACAATATAAAACTTGTAAATTAATTCTTGTTAAATTATCCAATTCTAGTAGTATTACTTCCAGTATAATCTCAGAAAATTTAATTAAAATTGCTGGATTTATAATTGGTGAATTTGGTACTTTGGTTGAACAAGATTTTTCTCCGTCATTACAATTTCAAATCTTATATGATTGTTATTTAAAAGTTGGATTATCATCTCGAGTAATATTATTATCATCATTTTGTAAATTTCTTTTACATTATCCTAATGAACAATTTGTACCAGAAATTATTGATTTATTTGAAATTGAATGTAATTCCATTGATTTAGAAATTCAAACTCGATCTTTTGAATATTTAAAATTATTTACTATTAATCCTGATTCCCTTAAACAAGTCATTAAACCTTTACCACCTTTTGAAGCTAAACAAAACCCATTATTATCAAATATAGGTGGTATTGAAAGACTTATAGGTAATAATCGTTCTAGTAGTTTTGTTAATCCTAAACACATTAATAGTCGAGTTAATTCATCTAATCCAAACCTTGAAAGTAGTGAAGAAAACCCCTTTCAAGAGAAAATTATTTTATCACCTAATTGGTATGATGGATATCATAGAATGTTACATTATGATGCAGGGATCTTTTTTGAAAATCAATTGGTTAAAATCACTTATAGAATCATAAGAGTTGATAACTTTAAATTCCGGTATCGATTTGTGGTTATTAATAATTCATTTAAAACTACTAATGCCAATTTAACTAGTTTTAAAATCTTAAATTTAACCAGTTTAACTGCATCAGTTAATCCTAATTATTTAATTGATATTGTTAATTTACCTCAACAAGTAGTAGGAGATAAAACTAATATGGAATTTGAAGTTAAAATTAGAAACGTAGTGGAAAATAATGAACTGCCAGTGTTAAGTATTAGTTTCAATTGTGGAGGATCTTTTAATCAATTGAATTTGAAATTACCTATAAATATGTTGAAAACATTAACTTGTACTGAAATCTCCATGGAAGAATTCAAATCTCGTTGGTTACAAATTAATCAATTATTACCCAATAATGAAGGTGAACATATGGTTCGGTGTGTCACTAGCCATAAATATAATGCTGCCAATATCATCAGAGTGTTACAACGGTTAAATCTTCATGTGGTTCAATGTTTAGATAATGAAGGTGAAAATATGTTGGTTTTAGCTGCTGGAATTCTTCATACCCAATCGAGTAATTATGGTTTATTATTGACAATTAAAAGTGTTGATAATGTAGGGAAACACTTTGAAATTGTGGTTAAATGTACTGGAGGTGGTGTGGCTGAAGTTGCAGCTACCACAATAGGAGAAATCTTTGAAAAAGTTAATTGAAAACAACAATAGACAATGTATAGATTAATAAGGAGGAATGAAAGTTTGTCAAAATTCGATATTTTCGCGTGATAAGCACGTGCCATACTACTCTTCCCCCACAATAACCTCCATTCATTTGACAGTTCTAGGCCCATAATATTACCTCCTTAACATTACCTCCTTAACCTAAGCTCCTCATCCCAATGCCCTTTGAACTAATGCCTTCCCCACTAAACTTTAAAACCTTCACCTAAATAGGAACTCATCTTGAGTCTAAGTCTCGAATTGTTTAAACATTATCATTTACCTAATGCGGTAATTCTTATAATTACATTTCCTAAATAGGCAATTGGCAATATGGGTGTGAAAAAACCTATAAAAACTCAGAATATTCCAAACATTTTATCAAATTTTTCAATGAAAATTACTTATATTACCCTTTTTACAATTTTTAGTGTTGTAAAGGCAGCACCAGCTCCTGTTTTAAACACAGTATATGAAACATCTACCACCACCCTCAATAGAGGAGGATCATTTTTAGACTGGTTAAATGATTCTCCAACCACAACTACTTCAACTCCAGAACCAACTACTGAAGCAAATACCGATACTAATGATGATTATTTGCAAAAATACACCACCAGCAGCACGCCGAGCCAAAAATTTAACTTGGATTCACTTCTCAGTGGTGGATTTGTTCAACAATGGTTGAATTTTTTTGATCAAGGATCAAGTGATGATGATAAAACTGAAGCAAGTACTCCAACTACTACAAATACTCCAACTACTACAAATACTCCAACAGAAACTTATTCACCAACAACTTCCACTTCTTCAACATCAACCTCCTCTCCAACCTCCTCTCCAACCTCAGATTCCGTCACTGGTGACAAAGAATTTGCTGATAATATCCTCAAAGCCCATAATAAATATAGAGCTGATCATGATGCTAAAGCTTTAGTCTGGGACAATGATGCTTATGAATATGCTCAAAATAATGCCGATAATTACGATTGTTCAGGTGTTTTGACTCATACCCATGGTCAATTTGGAGAAAATTTGGCCGCTGGATTCTCTGATGGTCCTGCTGCAGTTAAAGCTTGGTACGTCGAAGGTGACCTGTATAATTATCAATCAGCTAACACTTATAATCATTTCACCCAGGTCGTGTGGAAATCAACTTCTAAAGTCGGGTGTGCATATAAGGATTGTTCTTCCCAAGGTTGGGGATTATATGTAGTATGTGAATATGATCCTCCGGGGAATGTTATTGGTCATAGTAGGGCCAATGTTGTTCAGTAGGGCGGGTGTAGTAAAAATATGTAGCCTAAAAATGTATGACTTAGTAATATTGACATATTAATCTTGTACAGTAATCCTGTTTCAGAATCAAAACCTGAAACAAATGTGAAACATCGAGATGAGAGTCGTGGCCCCCACACCTCATCTCAGAGTCGTGTCCCGACCAGCCAACCTCCATATTTCATCTCCAAATACCTTTTTCCATCTCCACCATGTACACCTTCGAAAACAACCTCCGCAAAGTCGTTCCTTACTACCAAACATACAAAACCCACGTGAAAAGCCGATGGGAAGGTCGCACCATCCCCGACGTATTTGTGAATGAACTTGGACACGTCCATGATGCTCTACAGAAAGACATCCTCAATCAACGCATCACCATTGAAGAGAATCATGGTAAACGAGCCCCATCGTCGGTGATCTCCGGAACCATTCTCAATAATCGTCGTTTAGTAAAACATGACGTCATTCACAACACAAAACATATGCATGAACCTTCGGTAATCATTGACAACAGTGTCCCCAGTAATTGTCAACAGTCTCAATTAAACGTAGTTCATCATGATAACGACTATTTGGTAGTAAATAAGCCCAGCGGAATCCCCACTCATCCCACGGGGAATTACCGGTACAATTCCGTGTCGGAGATCCTCAAACACGACTTCAATCTCCGCCAAATCTGGACGTGTCATCGGCTCGATAAGGTAACTTCAGGAATTCTTATCTTTGCCTTGAATGCACAAAAGGGGAAAGAAATGCAATATATCATTGAACACAAAGGGGCGCGAACCACAAAAAGCTATGTCGCCCGAGTGCTGGGCCGGTTCCCGGCCGGAGACGTGGCGGTGCGGGCGCCAGTATTTCTTGTGAACCCTAACGGCGGCTATTTTATGCCCACGAATCTTCAATGCGCCACCGATTCCACCACCAAGTTCCAATTACTCCGCTACTGTCAGGAATTGGATCAATCGGTGGTTAAATGTACTCCGATATCGGGCAAAATGCACCAAATTCGAATCCATCTTCGGAATTTGGGGTTTCCTATAGTCAATGACTTTGTGTATAATAATCGAGGGGAATTATCGGAGATTAATCGGTTAAAGAATGAGATTGAGATGAAAGTTTATGAGAGGATTGACTCTGCTGGTACTGGTGCAGACTCTGCTGGTACTGGTGCTACCGCGACGGTCGACCTATCTCCTCACATCCACTCCCTAAATCCCCTTCTCACTAAAATAAAACATTTAGCTGCTCAAAGAATCATCAACTACAGAACTGATAAACTCTGTCACGAGTGTGGGGCTCAATTATTCCCCGAAGAAAGAGATCAAAATCATTCGTTCATTTGGTTACATGCATATAAATATGAGTATAATGGAGATGGTGAAGGGTTTAATTTTGAGACTCCATTGCCTTCTTGGTGTAATTTTGACGTATAAAAGGAAGATTTTTCCTTCCAAGTTCTGTTGTTAATCGTTTAAAAGTATCACCATTGCCTTGGGCGGCATCAATAGCTTTCCGCTGAACTTTAGACGATATCACAGCATCAATAGCCTTATCAAATCCTGTGGCCACAACATTTCTATCTGTTTGTGTCACTGGAACTTTAAAAAATTGTACAAAGTAAACTCCACTAACTTTATCAATGACATTTTCTCTATTAGGACCTTTAAAATGTCGATGTAAACTATTAAATAAACACCTTCTCACTAATTTCTTGTATTGAGTTCTTCCTACTGCTGTAGATAAAGGATTACTTCTTTCACCAAAAAATGCTTGGTTTTTGTACTTTCCTGAATAAGTACAAACGGCTTTTTCTAAAAGTTTATCATTCATTATAGGAACACCACTATTAAAATGTCCAAAGGCAATGTTAGATTTACGAGCTCGAGCTATGAAATGATTTTTGTGGAAGAACTTTACTTGAAGAAATGGTGTGGAAACAATTGTAGGAGTTTTATGAAGGGCTTTATTTCGATTTAGGTACTTATAAGCTGTCTGATCCATACCTTTTATATCAGAAGGAGTTGAAGGAAATGGAGAAGGTTTTGGTTGATTGGATTTGAAGTTGGAAGCTGAAGTGAATTTAGGGGTTTTGTATTTGGGGGTTGTGGTTAATGGATTTGTGGTTAATGGGTTTGTGGTTAATGGGTTTGTGGTTAATGGGTTTGTGGTTAATGGGTTTGTGGTTAATGGGTTTGTGGTTATTGAGTTTGTGGTTAATGGGTTTGTGTACTTCGGGCTTGTGTACTTCGGGCTTGTGGACCTTACGTTTGTGTACTTTGCGTTTGTGGACAATGTCCTTTTCGCCAATGCATTTATGGAAAGTGTCCTCATCGACAACACATTTATAACTTTTATTCTTATCAACCCAATCAAACCTTTCTTAAACAACCATTGTGGAGATATCATAAACCAACGATAAACGATTAAAGACAAAAAAAATGCGATTAATGATGAGACCTGGGTTGTGTGCAGGGTGGAGTGTTTGTGTGCAGGGTGTTATTATTGTCTGCAGGATATATACACCCCCTAAACTAACCACAAAGATACAGTATTATCGGCCGTAGCCAAAGTTAAAAGCTTAGGATTAAATTTAACAAGTCTAGGAAGTCCCTGATTAGTTTCTAGCGTAGTAAAAGGTAACAATCGTTTGGGATTATCGGTAGGTTTAACGACATCAGTACCAGAAGTGGACTTAATATTACCGAGATCATAAAGTAAAAGGTGATTCGCGGCGCCTAATAAAACGTAACGGCCACAAGGTGAGAAACAACTGGACCCAGTGGTAGGATATAATGACTTAATACCACCACCATTACCATTATTAGAAGTAGAAAACCCGGGGGAATTAGGTAATCGAGTTAATAATTGACCCAGAAATGAATCTAGAACCAAATGATCACCAGATTCAGTAGATATTAATACCAATTTACCGGAATTGGCCATTTCAACATGACACCATGAACTACTCCCAGGCAGAGCTTCAGCCACGGCTACCGACAAAAAGGCCCCATTTTGGAAATTATTCGCGGAATAAAACAGAACTCGTCCGCCACAGTCGTCCCGCGGCAGCTCAGCCACTACAAATACCACGCCGTGCGGATCAAATGCTACCAAGCTAGGTCCACCCACATCTAAACTTCCTATTGGAGTTGGACTCTTTAAGTCCCATATTTTAATACTTCCATCAATACTAGAACTTATAAATGTATCATATACAGGATTGACTTCCAAATCAATCACTTGATGTTTGTGACCACGGAAATATTGAAGATATTTCTTATCAGAAAGGGATAAATATCGTATAGCATGATCAATTTCTAATTCTGAAGTCGGCGTTGATGCGTACAAACAATTTAAATCATGATGAGTGAATTTAGCCAAATGAGCACCATATTTTTGCAGTTGAATATCTTTAATATGAACCCCTTTGTGGACATCGTACAATTGGATGGATTTATCAATACCACTAGAGATAAGATATTGACCCGAATCGTCGAAATCAAGGCATGTGATGGTAGCAGCTTGGTGGTAATTGAAGGTTTTACTAGGATGAAGTTTGGCGATGGAGTCGGAGATGGGAGTAGTGGATGATTTTTTCATTTCCGAGTGAAGCGAGAAAATAAAATGAGGATTTAAGGAATATGGAAGTATTATGTAGAACCAACGTAGAACCAATTCGTAGTAAAGTAGAACCAATTCTTAAAACCAATTCGTAGTAATGTAAAACCAACTCGTAGTAATGTAAAACCAATTCGTAGTAACTTCAAACCAATTCGTAGTAACTTCAAACTAAACGTTTTGGACCTCCGCGACTTCGCGACTTGTCACATTTTATTTCTCCCACCCCTTAAAGCAACAATGTCGACTCCATTCAAAGTAAAGGCTATTTACGAATACAAATCTGAATATGAAGATGATTTGAATTTCAATGCCGGTGACGTAATTACTGTGACGCAAGTGGAGGATGATCAATGGTATTCAGGAGAGTGTGGGGATGAAAAGGGGATGTTTCCTAAGAACTTTGTGGAGGTTGTGGGACCTGAGTCTGAAGGTCCTGGGTCTGAGTCCAAGGTCCCAGAACCTGAGTCTAAAGGATCTGTGTCTGAGTCTAAAGGATCTGTGTCTGAGTCTAAAGGATCTGACCCAGTACCAGAACCCATTCCAGAACCAACTCCCCAGTCTAAAACCTCAGACCCTAAACCTCCCTCCGGCGCCGTATTCCCTAATCAAAAGATCTCCGATCCCTATGCCGTTAAAAAACTGTTTATCGCCCCAGGAAAATCCTCCTATGTCCCCCAAGTTAAACCCAGAGACAACTCCAACATCATTGGTCACGTTCGCCAAGACGTAGCTCAAAGTGGTGAAATCGCCAGAGAAACTCCTCGGGACGAAGAACCTGAAGAAAAACCTGAAGAAAAACTTAGTTTAAAGGAAAGAATTGCCTTATTACAAAAGCAACAACAAGAACAAGCAGATAGAGATGCTGCTGCAGTAAAGAGACAAGAATTACGGAAACAAAAAGTAGCCGAAGAGAAGGAAAGAATGAAAAAACAACGAGAACAACGAGAAAAAGAAGAGAAAGAGAAAGAGAAAGAATCTCAAGACATCCAAGAAAAGGATTCACAACTTCAACCTCAACTGACAAAACAAACCATTGAATCCAGTGAAGAAGAGACTTTCCACAACGCCAAAGCTGAAGATCCACAGCCAGATCCACAGCCAGAACCTGAACATGAACAAGAAAATGATGATGAAAATGAAGAAGAACCAAATGAAGATGAAGATATGAAAAGAAGAAAACTTGTGGAAAGAATGGCCAAGATTTCTGGTGGTAGAAATATGTTTGGGATGATGGGAATGCCATTTGGAGCTCCAGCCAAGGAGGATGTGAAGGAGGTGAAGGATGATGATAATGAAGAACAGGAAGAACAGGAAGAACAGGAAGAACATGAAGAAGAAAATGAAAAACAAGACAATGTACCAAATCAAGCAGTTCCTATAATGCCATTTGCTGATCCTAACTCTCTTCCTAGTAAACTTCAACGAGGTTCAACCCATGAATCCATGAAAGAATCTTCTTCTATGGGAGAAGATGATACTTTTACTGAATCCGATAGTAAACCCAAACTTAACCCAGCACCTCCAGATTCAGTTAAGGCAGCCGTTCAATCTGATAGTGGTGATAATCAATCTGTCGATGAAAAGTTGAGCCTAAAAAGACCTTCTTTAGACCATGAACCAACGGGTTATGAAGCCGATGAGGATTTATCTGATAAACCCAAGATTGGTTCTTTAGATGAATCCACGCCAATAATGCAAGATGAACCACCAGTACCGCCACTTCCTGTTGACGAGAAGGAGGAAAAGGAGGAAAAGGAAACAGAGTCTGAAGTAACAGAATCACAAGGTTCTGATGATGATACAAAAGAAGTTTCTTCACAAGTTCCTCCAATTCCTTCGAGAGATGTTCCTCCAATTCCTTCATCACAAGCTCCTCCAACTCCATCAAGAGACGTTCCTCCAATTCCTTCATCACAAGCTCCTCCAACTCCTTCAAAAGACGTTCCTTCTGTTCCAAAAGATGCTCCTCCAACTCCTTCAAGAGATGTTCCTCCCATTCCCTCAACAGAAGCTCCTCCAATTCCACAAGCTCCAAGAGACGTTCCACCTATCCCCGAATCGGTTGATTCAGACGAATTTGACTTTGAATCTTCACATCCCTCTGTTCCAGCTGCAGCTCCTCCTGTTCCAGCTCCAGCTCCTGCTTCAGCTTCAGCTACAGGACCTTCAACTTCTCCTACAGCTCTTTCTACCTCCAATACTGGAGCTTCTTTTGGCTCCCTTAGAAGAGCTTCCACTGATTTCTCCATTAGAAGCAAAAAAGACCAAGTCCAAGCAGAACAAGTGTTGGAATCTATGGAATATGAACTTGCTAATATTTCTTCACACAGTAATTGGTGGTTAAAGGATGAATTACCCGAGTTTTTGGCACCAAAAATAGGCCGAGAATTGATCTATGAGGTTGATAGTAATACCATCACCAAACGAGGTAACCGAGTAAAGACTTATAAGGATTATTATGTTTTGTTTTATGATTTAAGTCAATTAGTAATGGAATTACAATACGAAAATGAAGATCCTCGATCCACTATTGAAGTCACCAATTATTTTGTAAAACCAGTACCTATTATTAGAAAAGATTTATTGGATAAATATTATAAGGATTATGGACATGAAATCATTAGTGTTTGTGGAGGAATCACTTCAACCACTGATCCTATTGTTAATGTGGTATTTGATAAATTGGATAAGAAAGTATTACCACCAGTTGGAACCAAATCCTACGGAGTGACTATTTATAAGAATATCAATAACCATAATATTGCCAAGATTGATGATATAAGACCAGGAGATATTCTTTGTATTAAAAATGGGAAATTCCATGTTAGTAAAGGACTTGGAACCAAAACGGTAACAGTTGGAGAAGATGAAATCTATTCATCAATAATCTATGAATATGATTCTAAAAAGGAAAAATTCAAAGTATTTGAAACGGAAAATAATCATGTCAAAAAGGAGGCTTATAAACTAAGTGATATGAAATCAGGACAAATTAGAATCTTTAGAATAGTAGGCCGGAACTATGTAGAGTGGTAAGTAGAAAGAATAAATGAAAAATAAGTAACACAGACAAAAAATAAAAAGATGAATAAATGATATATGACTCATCACATATCACTTATCACTTACATTAAATGACACTCCCTTTTAGTAGACCACAATAATAGAAACCCTCATCAAATGATTTAATACTCGAAAAAATCCAAGAGGATTCAGAAATAGATTACCAGAAACCAGAAAAATCAACAAAAGTAGTTCATGAAAACGGTTCATCCAGGTTAGGGATAGCGGAACGAAGTATTAGGAGACAGGAGATAAGGAAATAAAAAAAAAATATTATAATAAAAAAAAAATAGGAGTCAGATAACTTTACTAGAAACTTTTCAAATAAGGAATCAGAATTTTATTACTATTCATTTATTCATTATAAACATCGCCAACTTCCCAAATATTAATACCATTTGATGTATCAGTTTCCATTATTCTGGTCTGCTAAAAGGAAATGTCTGAGGATTGCGAAAAAAAGGGGAATTCAGGGTTTATATATAGATATAATGCGGGGTCGTGTGCGCACCATTGTATGACCTAGGTTGCAAATGATAATGGAGATGAAGGGAGAAGAGATGTAATTGAGTTTTGGTTTGGGGTTTGGGTTTGGGTTTTTGGTTTGGGGTTTGTTTTAGGGGTTTGTTTTAGGGGTTTTTTAGTGATAAAAAGGTATTTTTTCATTATTTTTGGTTTTTTTCTGTGAAAAAATATGTTTATTCATTGTTAAGTTTGTAATTGCTGCAAAATATATACATTTACTATGAGAAATAGTAAGAAATCAATGAAAAGGTATTGAATTTTCACCATTTTTACACCACTTTTTTCACAGTTCTCTCCTCTTCATTCAACCAAATTCCTATCAAATTTCTACCACATCACCTTCACCAATTCCCCACCATAACCTTCATAACAACACCTTCATAACAACACCTTCAAAACCCTCCCACAATCACCCACTTCTTGAGTCGCGCACACTGAAATTTTATAGCCCTCGTTGTTTCAAAAGCCCGATTTGTTGCTGTTTATTACTCTTCCTACACATCAATGCCATCAATTCAAAGGTTAAAACCTGAGTTTGTACTCAGTTACAAATACAATAAGAAATTGAGTAATAATCTTAGTCGGTTTATTTCTGTACTTGAAGAAGGAGGATTTTATCCTGCAGTTAGAGATAATGGTGATCAATTGTTAGTGTTTTTAAAGTTAGCTAATTATAAATTGGTGGAATTAACTGATAAAGATAGTATTAAAAACTATGAATTTGGAATCACTGCTCCTAATGATTCTAGTTCTGATAAATTTAGAATTATTTATGATTATTTGAGTGATTTGATTGAAGATCATCAATCATCAATTACAAGTATTGCTCCTATTACGGAAAATATTAACAATTCTACCATTTATAATGATATTACTAATCATATTTTCCGGTTGAAAAATAATCCATCAACTAATTTCATTAAGGAGAATTTTGGTATGCATATTGCACTTTATTTTGAGTTTGTTAAATTCTTTATGAATTGGTTATTCTTTTTAGCTGCTTTTGGAGTTGTAAGTTATTTTAAAGCTAAAGATAAATTTTCTTTAACTTTTTGTGGTATCAATTTAGTATGGTCAGTATTATTTATTACTTTTTGGAAGAAAAGAGAACGGTATTTGGTAAGTTTTTGGGGTTATTCTAATTTCCATTTAATTCAAGATCATGAATTACAATTGATGGATATTAATGAATATTTTGAACAAAAATCTAGTTATAAACATAAAACTAATTATGAAGGGGCTAAATTTGTTAAACAATTATTGTTTATTCCTATTGCTATTGTATTTGCTGCCATTTTAATGGCGTATCAATTAGGTTGTTTTGTTGTTGAAATCTTTTTGAATGAAATTTATGATGGTCCTGGTAAAATGTTTTTATCTTTAGTACCTACTATTTTACTTTCAGTATTTGTTCCTGTATTAACTATTGTGTTTAATATCATTGCTAATATGTTGGTAAAGTTTGAAAATCATAAGAATTCTTATACTAAAACCAATTCCTTAGTGATTAAACAATTTGTTCTTAACTTTTTAACTAGTTATATGCCATTACTTATTACGGCATTTATCTATTTACCATTTGCTCATTTAGTTCAACCTAAAATCCCAGAAATTCAACAATCTTTGGTATCAAATTTGAATGAAAATAGATTCTATTACAAGTATTTAATTCATCTTAAACATCATGATGATTTTGCTATGAATCAACAACGATTAAACATTCAATTTTTTTATTTTGTGGTTACTAATCAAGTAGTTCAATTGGTTATGAAATATGGATTACCCCATATCATTCTGTTTGCTATGGGTTTTATCTCTAAACCCAAACCTGAAGATGAACCTAAAGATTCTGTTTCAGAGAAAGAATGGTTAAATAAAGTTAGAAAATTCATTTCTTTAGGAACTTATGATGTTGATAATGATTTTAGATTCATGACTATTGTGTTTGGATATTTGGTATTATTTGGACCTGTATTTTCTTTAGCACCATTATTTACATTGATATTTTTATTCCTTACATTGAAATTGGATTATTTGAAGTTATTAAATGGGAAATATTTCAAACCTCCAGTTCCAGAAAGAGTGGATTCTATTTATCCTTGGAATCATGCATTATTTGTATTAGGATTATTAGGATCAATTATTTCTCCAGCTATAACTGCATTCTATAGACATGGAGATAAACCACCAAAGAGTTTAGGACAATTCACTTTAGATAAAGCTAGTGTTAATGTTTCATCAAAACATTTGATGATAATTTTACTTTGTAGTGAACATTTCTTTGTTATTACTTGGATGATATTAAGTAAAATGTTTGAATTATTTAAAACAGAAAAAGAATGGGAAAATGATTTCACTGATAATGATATCAAATTAAGACATGATTATTATACCAACACTATTAAAGGACCTACTAAACCTATGCAAGATGGTGAATGGGAAGCTTATACAGCTGATAAAGCTCTTGATGATGTTAGTAGAATAGTTGAAGGTAAAGTACCTGATGATCAAGGAGAAGAAATTGAACTGGAAACTGTTGGAAATGGAGTTGGAGCCCTGGGATACAGTAGACATGATGTTGAAGATTTAAATGAAATTAAGAATAGAAATGATGAAGTTATCAATGTGAAATCACTGAATGGAGAACAAGCAGCAGCAATCATTGATGATAATCAACATTTTGAAAGACCAACAGTGAATGCAAAACAAGATCTGTATCATCAAGACTTTGCTAGAGCCAAAGAGGAGACACCAGAGACATTTAGTGATGAAAGAGAGGAGAAGGTGGAGGGAGGAGGAAAAGAAAAGGATGAAAAGAAGAGAAGAAGTCCACTTAAGAAGATATTAAAGAGGAAGTAGAGAGAAAGAGAGAAAGAGAGAAAGAGAGAAAGAGAAGAATAAAGAATAAAAAAAGAGAATGAAAATTGTTTATCACCAATGTTTTACTATGTAGTCTATCAATATATTCATGACAATGATATTTGAGGGTTAGATTATATCAATGTTTAAGTTAGTACTTGTATTAATGTATTGTGATATTATTGATGAAGTAATAAGATATATTAAGAATGTTATTATATTATGACAATGTGACAATGTTATTGTAATATTGTATTATATCAATTTTATATTATGATATCATATTATTTCAATATTATAATATACCAAAGTTATGTTATATTAAAGTCATGTTATATCAATTATGTTATATCAATATTATAGTATATCAATGTTATATCAATATTATAGCATATCAATATTATATCAATATCAATATTATATCAATATCAATATTATATCAATATCATATTATATCAATGTTATAGTATATCAATATTATATCAATGTTATATCAATAATACTACTCCAATATCACTCTCCATTATCAACTCTTCACTGGCCTGGTACCAAATATACTACTTCCTACTCTAACACAAGTACTTCCTTGTTTAATTGCTTGTTCAAAATCATTACTCATCCCCATAGAAAGTTCTAAATCAATCAGAAACTTTTCATCAAGTATTGATTTTAATTGTACCATTTGTGTAAAATCAGGATTCTCTTCATCACTTGTAGAATTAGTAAATGATCCAATTGTCATTAATCCTTTAAGATTTAATTTTGTGGCTGATTGTAACAAATAATTAATAGTTTCATATAATTCTCCTTTACTAATACCATCATTATCATCATTATTAACAAGAAACCCTGATTTTTGAGGTTCTTTTGATGTATTAATTTGAAGATAAATATTAATTACTTCACCATCAATAGATTCTCTAGCAGTATTTAACTTTTGACATTTACTAAGATTATCCATAGCTTCTACAGAATATAAATTAGGGATTTTTTTAGCCAAATCTTTACATTTACTCAGTTGTAAACCACCAATAAAATGCCATTTTATATCTTTAGGAAGATCATTAGCTTTTGTAATCAATTCTTGAACATAATTTTCACCAAAGTGTCTAACGCCATGATTATAAAGACCTTGAATATCAGAAGCAGGTTTAAATTTTGAAACGGCAATAAGAGTTACAGGACGGTTTATGGTTTTGATTTTGTGAAGGATGGTGTTGTAATTGGTAGCAAGTTCTGATTGACGGGACATTGATTTAAGCATAATTGCGAGGGGAGGGAGATGATGATTGTTGTGGACGAAAAGGACGAGAGAAAAAATATTAGGACGAGTGTTAGGACGAGTGTTGGGACGAGTGTTGGGACGAGGAAAAAATATTAGGACGAGTGTTGGGACGAGTGTTAGGACGAGGAAAAAATATTACTGCCATGAAATGGAACTATGAGAAAATATTACAACGACAGAAATTATAATATATTTTTAAAATTATTTTTAAATTATTTTTATAATTTTTTATTTTATTTTATTTCATTATTTTAATTTATTTTAATTTATTTTAATTTATTTCATTTTTTTATTCATTTTTCCATTTCTTCATATTCCCTTTCTTCACCTCTTCACCTCTTCTCATCTCTTCTCTTCTCTTCCCTTCCCTTCTCTTCTCACTTCTCATTTTTCACTCATCTCATTTTCTTCATTATGGACTTCACCGACAAAGTTATCAAACAAGTAGAATTCTACTTCTCCGACAGTAACCTTCAAACCGATAGATTCTTATGGAAAATCTATGAAGCTAATGATGGTTGGGTAGAATTAAAAACCCTTCTTACTTTTGGAAGAATGAGACAATATCGTCCAGAAGAAAAAGTCATTGAAGCTCTTAAACAATCTGATAAATTAGTATTATCAGCTAATAATGATATGATTAGAAGAGTGGCTCCATTACCTGATTTTAATGAATTAAAAAACACCAGAAAGAGAAATACGGTTCATATTGAAGGATTCCCTAAAGATTTAACTCAAGAACAAGTTGAAGAATTTTTCTTGACTATAGGAAAACAATTACCTAAAGAAAAAGAAGTTGCATCTATTAGAAGAATTAGAAATAGAGCCACTAAGGAATTTTTTGGAGTTGTTGATGTTGAATTTAAAACTAATGAAGATGCTCAACATTTTTTGAATAATATGGAAGTTAGTTATCCACAAGGAGTAGTTGAAGGAGAAGTTGATAATAAGATGGTATTGAAGAAGATGTCATTGTTAACATTTCAAGAGATGAAAGAGAATGGAAAAAGATTTGGAGTGAATGAAGTTACAAAGAGAAAGAGTAGTTTTAGTAGAGATGGGAAGAAGAGAAGAAGGGAGGAGAAGGATGAACCTAAAGAGGAGGGTAAAGAGGAAAAGAAGGAAGAAGAGACTAAAGAAGAAGCTAAAGAGGAATCTAAAGAAGATTCTAAAGAACAAGAGACTAAAGAAGAAGAATCTAAAGAAGAATCTAAAGAAGAATCTAAAGAAGAATCTAAAGAAGAATCTAAAGAATCTAAAGATTAATCTGAAGAATTTAAATAATTCAAAGAATTCAAATAATTCAAAGAATTCAAATAATTCAAAGAATTCAAATAATTCAAAGAATTCAAATAATTCAAACAATCTAAAGAACTTAAACAATACAAATAAATAGAACAAATGTATACAATTGATCTCTCATACAATTTCTCACACAATTTCTCAACCTCTCAACCCCTCGACCTATCACTCGACCTATCACTCGACCTATCACTTACCACCACCATCGACCTACATTCGACTTATCACTTACCACCATCATCGACCTATTTTCATCACACACCCCGCGCTATCAAAAAACCCCCGTCCCATTTTCACCAAACTCCATTATTCGCATCTTCTCTTCTCTTATTCATCAACACGCGTCATGTCTGACTTATCTTCAACCTTTGGTGTTTCCATTACCGATGACGTAGCCGATAAACTCAATTCCCTTAAACTGATCTTTAATATTTCCACTGATGATTTATACGTTTATTGGGAATCTTTTAACGTTAATGAAGGTGTAGATTTAGACTTAAATATCATCAATTTAGACGCTTTACAACTGTATTTACAACGAAATGTTGCTCAAAATCAAGCTAAAAATACTCCTTCTGTTAAAAGAGCTGGTGATTTTTCTTTAAATTCTTCCACAAAGAGGAAACCTAAACCTATTTCATCTCCTAGTGTTCCTGAAACTCCTTATAAGACTCCTAAAGCGGTTATTGAATCATCTCCTGGTTTTGAGACGTGTAATAATACTTTTAGACTGTCTCCATTGGTTGGTGGTGGTGGTGGAAGTGGTAATGGAAGTGGTAATGGAAGTGGTAATGGAAGTGGTAATGGAAGTACTGCTGGTACTGCTCCCGGAACCGTGTTGGAACTACTCAATAATGATATCACTGACGTCTTTAATACCACCATCGACAGCAACAACCCTTCTCCTATTGCTTTGGCAGCTAACATCGATGCCCAAAAGTATAAATTTAGAACCATGTCCATGAAATTATTGGAAAGTGCTGATGTTCTTGATGATCAAATTGATTCTTTTAGTCAAATTCTACAACAATCTCATAATGATATCAATTTAGGAAATCCTTGTTTAAGTAGTCAATCGGATATTATTTGTTGTGGAAGAATTGTTCCTGATTCTCCTTTATATGATACTTTACTGAGTATGAATCTTAATTCTACTTCATTATATTTGGAAACTTCTCGTCTTGGAGGTATTGGTCAACGAATTCCTTTAGATTTATCTCAATTATCTAATTATGCTTTATTCCCAGGTCAAATTGTTGCTTTTAAAGGTCGTAATCCTACAGGAAGAACATTTATGGTTCAAGAATTGATTCCATTACCTCGTTTAGGAAGTGCTATTACTGAAAAATCAGAACTTTTACAATTTCTGCAATTATCTAAACAAGGAATTAAAACCGTTATTGCTGCTGGACCTTTTAGTAATCTGAATATAGTGGATTATACCAAATTAGACCAATTTGTTACTTCCATAAATACTACCATTAAACCTCATGTGGTGGTATTATTAGGTCCATTTCTTGATTTAACCAATTCCGCCGTGGCTAATGGTGAAATCACTATTCCTAAATCTTCACCTACATCACTTGATCAAGTATTTAAAACTATTATTTCCCCCATTCTTAACAAAATTTCTTCTTCCATTCACGTTATAATGATTCCTTCCGTTAAAGATGCTGCCATTAGTCACAGTTCTTATCCTCAAGATTCCTTCGATAGAAAGAAATTGGGCTTAGCTAAACATATAAAGATGTTCCCCAATCCCAGTAGTTTTTGTATCAATGAAATGATAGTTTCTTGTTCCAATTTGGATGTATATAAAGATTTGAAAGAAGTCACAAAAGGTTTGGATAATGATAATCGTTTTGATAGAATCACAAATCATGTTCTAGAACAAAGAAGGTATTATCCTTTATTCCCCGGTTCTATTTCCAAATCTCGCCCTAAAGAATCTAATGATGGTCTCATGGCTCAAGAAATATCTGAAACTAATATCGGTGGTGCTACTTTAGAAGTTCCATATATGGGGCTTTCGGAGTTACAACAATCATTACCCGATGTGATGATAATTCCTTCGGGAATGAACCGGTTTGCTAAGTCTATTAACAATGTTTTAGCCATAAATCCAGGTCTTTTCATTCATCCTAATCGAGATAGTGGTAAATCTGAAGGTACTTATGTGGTAATGAACACAGAAGCTCCAACAGAAGATAATATTGATTTGGCTGAGAATGATATGTACTTTCATAGTGTGTGGAAGAGAACGAAAGTGGAGATATGTCGTAGTTAGAGACGGTGGTGGTGGTGGTGGTGGAGATGGAGAAAGAGGTGGAGATATTAATATAAATAGAATGTAAGTATAAATACACAAATAGAAGTATACAAGTACACAAATAGAGAAGTATACAAATAGAGAAGTATACAAATAGACAAGTACACAAATAGAGAAGTATACAAATAGAGAAGTACACAAATAGAGAAGTACACAACACCACAACACCACCACCCAAACACCCATACTTAACCCATCGCACCATCAGGTTTCAATCAACTCTTTAATGATCCATTTACTCCACAAACGGGTATTCCCAAAAGTAATATTTCCTTCCAGGAAGTTTGCCACAGGACCGGCTACACCACCAGCCATAGTCCTAAGGCCGTACCAACAGGAAGCCATTGACGCTGTGCTCTCAGCACTACGTCGAGGGGTTTCTCGGCCGGCCGTGGTACTAGCTACAGGTGGAGGTAAAACAATGGTATTTTCACATTTAATACCACAAATCCCAACTCCAACCCCTCAAAATGGTAACAAAACATTAATTTTGGCTCATACTGAAGAATTGGTCCGTCAAGCAGCATTATCGGTGGCAGCAGTTAACCCGCGTCTCAATGTCCAGGTCGACATGAGACACCTTACGCCCGACGAGCACGCCGACGTCGTGGTGGCATCGGTACCGACACTCGTGCGAATGACAAGACTTCGGCGGTACGTACCGCGACAGTATAAGGCGATTATTTTAGACGAGTGTCACCACGCGCCCGCGGCCTCGTGGACAAAAATCTTAGGCCATTTCGCGGACGGTGAGGGTAGTCCCTACGTGGTAGGCTTTACTGCCACCATGGAACGAAGCGATGGAAAATCCCTTGGAGCCGTTTTCAACGAAATCGTGTTCGAAAGGTCACTATTAACTATGATTGAAAATAATGAATTGGTCGATATAAAACTTTCTTCTATGAATATGGACGTGGATCTTAGTCTGGTACAACAGACGGCCCTGGATTACCACGCGCCCAGTCTTTCGCGGGCCATGAACCGCGACCATATTAACGTCGCCCTCGCCCTAGCCTACAACCAGCTCCGGCAGTCGCACCGACTCCGGTCATCACTTGTTTTCTGTGTTGACGTCAACCATTGCCGAACTCTTTGTGCTGTGCTCCAACACCATGGCATTAACGCCCAGTACGTGTCTGGAGACACCACCAAGACGGAACGCCAAGCAATTATTGCTGATTTTAAACGGGGAGCCATAGATGTTCTTTGTAACGTTCATGTGTTCACAGAAGGAACCGATATGCCTAATATCGACTCGATTTTTTTGGTCCGTCCCACCAAGTCTCGGCCGCTCCTTGTACAAATGATAGGTCGCGGACTTCGACTTTACCCGGGAAAGACCCATTGTCACATAATTGATATTGTTGGTACCACGGGGACCGGGGTGCAATCGGTACCAAGTCTTTTTGCACTCCCTAGTAATCATAATAGTAATGGGAAATCATTTAAGGAGCTTAATAAAGATGCCACGGAGTACGCCGAGCGTCAGGCCCAATTGGCACGAGAGCTGGAAGCATTAGCGCGCGAGCAGGCGGAAAAAGTCGCCGACCTAAAACAACAATTGGCTATTGAATTTGATACTGTGGACGGATTTGCCGCGCTTCAGGCTAAAGACGTGGCGGAATTCCAACGGTCTCGGTCGGTAAATAATGCACTTCGCACCAGTTCTATTACCTGGCTCCGTCTAGACTACGACGTATGGGGGTATCCCATAGATAACCGATTTTTCCTCATTAAACGAGAACCAAATACCACATTTTCCTTAGTTTTGGGCTCTTTTACTTCACAAGCACAAAAAGTCGCCAGTGGATTTAAATGTGGGAAATTTAATAAAGAACAAATGATTTTAAATGAAGGGAATCTTAATGCTATAATAGCTAAGGCGGAGGTGTTACGGCGAGAGTTAGTGCCAGGGTTTGGTTTTCGGTCCCGCGTACCGCGGCCGGTGTCGCAGAAACAGAGGCTGTTGCTTAGGTCGAAGTTTGAGGCGAGAATAAAACATTATTACGGCGAAGCCACTGCCGCGCGGCTAGAGAAATTAGACGAAAGCCTTGGTCAGTACTCTCAGACGAAGGCATCAGAGATGTTATTTGCTATGATGTACTCGGCCAAGTCGTATTGTGTTCGGTGGGAACTTCAACGGGTGTTGGGAATTGATAGTCGGAGTCAGAAACAGATGAAGAAGGTTGTAGAACAGTATGTGGAGCGTGATATGCACGTGACTGACATGTGACTTACGCGCTGAGTGACACATCACAAATCCACAAAACGAGGATATAATCCACAAACACATCACTAATCCACAAAACACACAGAATCCACAAACATGAAAATTTATAATGTGGTGTACACAATAATGGTGCTTGTGGCTATGGTTTTGGGACTGGAAGGTCAGGACGACTCCACCGGTAACGCCAGCTCCCACACTAACAACTGGGCGGTTCTTGTCTCCACGTCCCGATTCTGGTTCAATTATAGACACATGGCTAACGTTCTAAGTCTCTATAGAACCGTGAAAAGAATGGGAATTCCTGACTCCCAAATCATTCTTATGCTTTCTGACGACATTGCATGTAATCCCAGAAATGCCGTTCCTGGAACCGTATTCAATAACATGGACCAAGCCATTGATTTATACGGAGACCTGATTGAAGTCGATTATCGCGGTTATGAAGTAACAGTAGAGAATTTCATTCGACTTTTAACCGATAGATGGGAAGACGATCATCCTCGGTCCAAGCGGTTATTAACCGATGAAAATTCCAATATCTTTATATATATGACAGGACACGGCGGTAACGAATTCTTAAAGTTTCAAGATGCTGAAGAAATCGGCGCTTATGATATTGCCGATGCTTTTGCACAAATGCATGAGAAAAAACGATATAATGAGATATTTTTCATGATTGATACCTGTCAGGCCAATTCCATGTATGAACGGATATATTCACCTAATATATTGGCAGTAGGATCATCACAAGTAGATGAATCATCATATTCCCATCATTCAGATTTGGATATTGGAGTGGCGGTAATAGATCGATTTACTTATTATACATTAGAATTTCTTGAAAGTATAGAAAAGAATTCTAATGTAACTATGGATAAATTATTTGATGTTTATACCTATGAAAATATTCATTCTACGCCGGGAGTTAGAACGGATTTGTTCCCGCGGGATGTTAATAGTGTGAGACTTACTGATTTCTTTGGTAATGTGCAGAATGTTATGATAGATAATGTAGATGAGGGGTTACTTTATGTGGCTAATCATGATGAGAGGGGGAATTTTATTAATAAGAATGGTAGTGAGGAGGTGAAGAAAGTGAATGTGGCTTCAGTTGAGGAGAAGGAGGTGGAAGTTGGGGGGAATAAGGTTAGGGAGTTTGGAGTATTGGCGGTGGTTGTTATGGTAGGGATGTGGGTTGTGGCGAAGTGATCTCACAGTGAGTACAAAGAGAAAGAGAGAGTACAAAGAGAAAGAGAGAGTACAAAGAGAAAGAGAGAGTACAAAGAGAAAGAGAGAGTACAAAGAGAGAGTGTGTACAAAGAGAGAGAGAGTACAAAGAGATTATTAGAGTGAGAAGAGAGTACAGAAAAACAAAAAGGTGAACTTAGTAATAGAGAATATTAATGATGTGTAATGTATCATATGTCATGTATCATCGTGTATCATATGTCATGTATCATCGTGTATCATATGTCATGTATTATCATATCTCAATGTCATGTATTATCATATCTCAATGTCATGTATCATCAATAGATCATATATCATAATACCATCACAACATATCTCTAATGTATCATCAATATCAACATTAATGAGGTGATAATAGTTTAATTAATGTATCAATGTGTCAACATCATCTCAATTGTCAATTGTCAATTCTCAAATCAGTTTCAGTATTAATATCATGACAATATTAGCCTGTGATAATATCATGTTATATCAAAGGCAGTGTCTCTTACAATATTACTCTTACAATATTACTTACAATATTACTTACAATATTACTTACAATATTACTTACAATATTACTCTTACAATATTACTCTTACAATATTACTTACAATATTACTCTTACAATCTTACAATATTACTCTTACAATAATCATAATATCAACATTAACATAATATCAACATCAATGACAATGAATATCTCAATATCATCTCATTATTATCATATCAGAAGTATCCTGTGACAATATCAATGTCTCTGTCAATGTTTCAATATAATGTCTCACTATCAATCTCAATCTCACTATCAATATGTCACAATATCAATCTCAATCAATATAACATAATCTCATATCAATTTATCAATGTGTCAATGTCTATCAGTATAACATAATATCCTCATAATATCCTCATAATATCATCATATCATCATCATATCATCATCATATCATCATCATATCATCATCATTAATGATTGTCTCATCATAATGTCTCTTCACTCTTCTCACTCTTCTCACTCTTCTCACTCTTCTCACTCTTCTCACTCTTCTCACTCTTTCACACGTTTGTTTTTCTCTTGATCTCATTGTTTTGATTGTACTCTCTGTTTTCTTCTCTGTTCTCTTCTCTGTTCTCTGTTCTCTGTTCTCTACTTCTCTTTTCTTCTCTTCTCTCTCTTCTCTCTCTTCTCTACTTCTCTGTTTGTGTTCTCTTCTTTAAATCTCTTCTTAAATCCCTTCTTAAATCTCTTCTTGTGACTTTCACTCCGTGAGGATCTCCTTAAATCATCACTTCTCAATCCTTAAAAAGTGTTTCAATCGCGCACTGTTTACTTACCACATCATGTCTCTTTTGGCTCAACATATATTCGATGTCATTGTATCCCATCCCATAGATGCCAAACTCCACACTATAAATGATCTTAAAACCCACGTTAAGAAAGATTTGGTTGATTTATCTCAAGTTCCAAAGTACTTTGAAGCATTATCTATAGCTGTGGATATAGTTGAAGGTGGTCTTCTGTATACATCATTTAGTGTATTATGTCATTTGGTTAGACGAGTTAGTATGCAAGATAAATCGGGGGAAGTATTAAAAAGTCAAAGTTTTTTAGTTTTACCTATTATATTTGCTAGAATCGGTGATATTAGAGCTAGTACTAGAACTTCTGGTAAGAAAGCTTTAGAAGCTTATTGGTTTTGTGCTCCTAAAGAGGTGGAATCTCAATTAAATGATGTTGCTTTATGTCATAGAAATCCTTTGATTGTTATTGAGGCGGTGAATTGGTTGAATAATATTGTTAGTAATGTGAATCCTCAATTTAATTTAGGAACAATGGTTCCTGCTTTAGTGGTGGGTTTAAAGAAACATGGTAGTAATGAAGGTGTAATGGATTCTGTGGTGGAATTAATTCGAGTTTATGGTATTGAAAAGATGAATATTTATGAGTTGAAGTTGGAGTTTGAGGGGATGAATGTTTGGGAAAGAATAGAGAAGTTGTTTGAAGGAGAAGGAGAAGTTTTAGAGAGAAGTGAAGTGAAAAGAGAAGTTTCTGAAAGGAAACAAATTCCTGAAAGGAAACAGATCCAAAAACAACCTCAAAAACAACCTCAAAAACACTCTCCTCCTCAAAATCATCAACAAACATCTTCTACCTTCTCCCAAATCACTTCAAAACTTCCTAATTTTGATCTAGAATCTTTACCATCTAAATCTTCTTCTCCTGAAGAACTTCGTCATTTTATTACTTCTTTTACTCCTATTTTCTCCGATAAAGAAACTGAACATAATTGGTCTTCTCGTGAACGAAGTATTGTCACTATTCGTGAAATAATTCGTGGTAATATTTGTCATGATAATATTCCAGAATTAATTGCATTTATAAAATCCATAGCTGATGGTATTTGTAAGGCGATTTTATCCCTTAGAACTACACTTTCTTCTCATGGATGTCATTTAATTAAAGATTTGGCCATGATTTTACAAGAAAATTTCGATGGTGTTATTGATTTATTTCTTCCTACTCTTATTCGATTATGTTCAGCTACTAAAAACATTGCATCAACAAACGCTCATATTGCTATTTGTGCTATATTTATGAATTTTTCCTTTAATTTAAGATATATTCAAAAGATTAATACTGCTGCTATTGATAAAAATATTAAAACTAGATCTTATTCTGGTACTTGGTTACAAATTATCTTTATTAGGTTTCATGATAATTCTCAATTCCTTAATTCGGGGTTTGATATAACTATGAAATCTTTAATTAAATTATTATCTGATCCTAATCCTACTGTAAGACTGACAGCAAAAGATAGTTATTGGTGTTTTGCTAATTGGTATCCTAATGATACTGAATATGTGTTATCAAGACTTGAACCTAATATAGTAAAAGCCATTGAAAGATCTAAACCTCCAACTGGTTCTCAACCAAAAGCTGGGATTCCTTCAATACCAGAACCTAAACCAAGACCTTCAATTAAAGAAGCTATAATAGCAAGAAATCGGGAAATGAAATTGAAAAATGATCATCATAATCATCATCATCATCATCATCATCATTCTCGTCCTTCTTCAGCTCATGATCATAGAGATCATAAAAGAGAACATCCTCCAAACTCTCGATTCCATTCAAGATCACTTTCTCAAGGTAAAAAACAATCAGTAATGCATCCTAATAATGGGCCTAAAGAAGTTAAAGATTCTGATGTTAAAAATGATATGAATTCTTATCAAATTCAACAACCATTGGATGATATTCCTAGTTTTGATAAACATAGAGATCCTATATTAAAGTTTTTAAATTCTAATGATCCAGCTTTAATTAAAGAAGGAATTCATCTTTTAAAATTTGCTATTAAAAGTCAAGAAGAATTATCAGAAGAAATTAATGGATTATTACTTAAAATATCAAAACTGGATATTTATATGTTAAAACCATTATTTCATGAATTTGATATTGAAAAAATCATCAATTTTTTTAAACCAGAAGATTTTTTCCGAGTTTGTTGTTTAATAAAACCTATTGATGAAGGGTTTGTTGATAATATTATTTCATTATATGAATTAGATGATATTTATAATTCTATAACTTTGGTATTAAGTTATTGTTTAAATACGGATATTTTAATTGGTGGTGATAATGCATTAGCCGTTCAAGCCATAAAGTTTAAATCGACATTTTTCCAACTGATTATTGATTTTATGACTATAAGTCATAATAAAATTCCTATTAGTGATAAACATTTTTCTTCCATAATCAATCATTTATTTCAATTGGTGAATTTATTGAAATCTACTGCATTATACGATGGATTTTCATCCCTTTTAAAGAAACTTTATAGTATAAATCAAGGGCTTTTTTCTACAGAATTAACTCCTTTTGATCCTGGAACTAAAGAAGAAGTATCATTTATTGTTGATATTGATAATATGACAGAATTAAATCATACCATGACTAAAGATTTTACCACCACAACTAATTTTTCAGACTTGACTAAAGTAGTTCCTCATGAAGGTCAAACTTCTCCTTATAAGGGGAATTCTGATTTAACTATGTTAATGCCATTTAATAGTGGAGAAGATGTAATGTTTAGATCAGTTAAAAGAAACCCATCAGTAATTGAAGAAGAAATGGAAGTTGATGAGAAGGAAGAGAAGGAAGAGAAGGAAGAGAAGGAAGAGAAGGAAGAGAAGGAAGAAGAGAAGGACGTTGATGAAAAACGTGACCATAACAACACCCACAAAGAAAATGTATTTCTTGACAAATCCAATCAAAAACCAACCCTAATCGATAACTTTGCTCAGGTTAAAATTACAGAAAAACGACCCGATTCTCCTGATCCAATTCAATCCATGATAGAAAAAGTCGACCCATTAAAGTCTATTTCTGATAGAAATAAACCCATAGATATATTTGAAGATAAAGTTAGTGGATCACCTAATAAAACCCATAGTTATGATTACTCAGAAATGAATTGGTTCAATTTCCATATGACTCAACAAAGAGAAGAAGATCTCGGTGATAATACCATTGAAGAGTTCCAACGATTATGTAATAAACTTGGTGAAAACACTATAGAAGGAAATCAATTTTTAGTGGTTTTAAATTACCTCCAAAATGGTCATCAACTCGATATGGACTTTACTCATTATTACCATCATCATGGGAGTCAATTAGTGGAAGAAAAAGTGTGGCAATTCTTTCGATATCTGGGCCAATTGAGTGAATCTCGGGTGTTAAGTGGACTTATACTTGTGAAACAGATGTTAATTAACCGGCAGAGGATGGATGTGGGGCTGCTTTGGGGGTTGTTAGTGGACCTAGCGGGGCGTGGTCCGGCCCCAGAGCTAGGTCCAGATCTGGGTCCAAATTGGAACCATCAATCTGAACTCGGTCGTGCCTTAGACGAAGTGTTTGACGAGGCAACAATTGTTTTTTCGCCCCAGGAGCTTTTAGTGGCGATGGTGCGCGAAGGGACCTTGGACCTACAGGGACCTGGGTCCATGGGACCTGGTACCATGGGACCTGGACCGGAGAGAATGGGACCTGGACCGGCCCCTACACCAGACTCCGGGACCTCCCCCGCTCAATTGACCTACGCCTTAGAATCCATGGCCAAAATCGCAGCCCACAACCCCCTCACTTTACCCCTCCACAACCTCCTTCGCGCCCACATTAATCACCCTCTGGTGGAAGTAAGACGAGCCGTGGTCATGGTGTACGCTAAAACCCTCCCCTATTGTCCCACCACAGAGTCCATTATTGCCGACTTCTCGCCCCCACAAAGAAAGTTAATAGAGCACTACTCGCACCACAATTAAATATTAATACATCAAGAAATAAACCTATGCAAATGCTACTATATACATATCTACTCTTTATCATGAGCCATGGCCCGGTGGACCGAAGCTCGGTGTAAATCGTCGGGCTTTCGGTCGGGCTTCTGCACCGACGCGCGGGACGTGTTAGCCGCCAATGGTTGTTTTAATTGTCTTTTTTTACGCATCATATTGGCGCTTATTTGCTGTTGGCGCGACGATGGACCGGCGTAGGCGGGGCTGGGAATGGGTGGCGGGCCGCCCCAGGGCACGGCGCCGGGCTTCATCATGGGAAATGGTGCCGGGATGGGTCCCGCGCTGGGGTCGTAGTCATTCATCACATACATGGGGCTGGCGGCGGTGTCAGGATAAGGCGCCCAGTAATCGGTGGGGTCGTAGTAGGAGTAGGGCTCGTTATGGACGTATACGGGGTCGAAGCCATGGAGGTGTCTGGGGAAAGATTGTTGGAATTTGGCCGAGAGGGGGGCGGGAAGAGGTCCTGGAAGGGGTCCAACTGGACCCATGTGGTATTCATCCCAAGGTCCTCCCGCGGGGACAGGTCCTCCAGGTCCTCCAGGTCCTCCTGCGGGGATAGGTCCCGGACCCCCAGGTCCTCCAGGTCCCGGACCCACGCCGGCGCTAAGGGGACCTGCGAATTTGCCGCCCGTGGCCGATTTAGGAAGAAGCGGCGGTAATGGCGTCTTTACTGGCTGGGTTTGTTGGATTAAATAATCATCATTTACCACCAATGGGTTCGACGATACCACCAGACTATCGCCAGTAGTCTCGCCGTAGTCTTCTAATAAATAAGCAAAGTTGGGCCGGTAATTTGTGTCAAGAGAAATGTAATCACTGGAGTCCTCTTGGAAATAATCAAGGGGGAAATCATCATCATCAGGGGCCGCGGTGGGGTCTGCGGTGGGGTTTGGAGGTGGATCGGCGGGAGGTTCTGACGGAAGCTCGGTCGAGCTCGCGGTAGCCTCTACTGCCGCTGCTGCTGCTGCCACAGTTCCTGCCACCGTCTCTACCACGGTCTCACTTCCCGCTGGATCCAATGACGATGTCGTATACTCAGGAGACTTTTTGGACCTAGAATCTTTTTTCTCCTCCGATTCCAGAGATTCTTCATTCTTATAATCCATTAACTGTTTATAAAGTAACTTTTCTTCCTCATATTTAAACGATAACGCCGGTTCTCGGTCAGCTATAGTGGTAGGTTTTTGACCCATTTTCTCCTTCTTTAAATCCCGTTCTAACGCGTCTGCCATTAACTTATCATGAGGAACATTAAACCAATAAAACACTTTTTGTTTCTTTTGTGTCCTAAGACATGAATTTCGATATAAAAAATCAAGAAATGGGGATTTAGGAGTCTCTAAAATGGCATCGGCACCGGTTTTCAAGTTCCGAAGATCAGAAAAGATTCCTTCTTCAAACTTCTTTCTATCAATGATTTTACGACCAAAATGCTGAAATTTATACACAATACATCGAACAATATCAGTACCAGTAATAAAGTATAAATTATTCCAAAATACACAACTAACAAATCCTTCATCATGATTAAGATAATACCTTCTAACCACTTGATTTTCTTGCCAATTGGCCGGAGCTGTGGCCAAAAAAAACTTCAAATCCTCTATAAGCCGTAGACTTTGTTCAACTTCTTCAGTGATATTAGCATTGGAGATTTTGTGGGAGATGGAATCCATCACAGTAAAATGATTAAAACAAACAATTGAAAAATTTAAACTTTTTACTCCCTGATTTGATAAAAATAACACTGATTGAAATTAAATTCTGTGTAATTCACTGTTGGTTCTGTATTGATTCTGTGTTACTATAATGATACAAAAAGGTAATGAATAATGATATTTCTTATTTCCAACTCTGAAACACACAACCTCAAGTTTCAATTCACAGGTGAAACCGAAGGATTTATATATTTTTTGACCATTTGTCCGCGATTTGTTTCAGGATTGAGAATCCGAAACAAATTCCCACATTCTCCAACAATTACGAGACATCCTGAAACAGTCGTGTCGAGGTACATATTTTTCTATATAAAACCAGGAACAATTGACTCCACATAGTGTTATGGGTTTGTCTATGGGTTTGTCTATGGGTTATGACTTTGGCTATGACCTTGACCATGTTATTATTTGATCTATATTTACCTAGATCCTTCTTCAGCTCTAAATCCTTAGGACCTAGGTCCTTCACATCTGGCCTTAGCTATTGCCGCACCGATAGAGAATGCTAACAATACCTCCCTCAACGCTTCATTGTTGATATCATTATTTACATGTCTCATCGCTAAATCATAATATATTCGGCGTTTTTCCGCTAATGTTGCTGACTTACCTATTTAAGCAGTATTTGCTTATCATCACATCGTTAATGGTGGTAATGATGAGCCAGCACCATTAGTGCCGCAGGGTTCGAGGTCGGGTTAAATGTCGTGTCAAATGTCGTGTCAAATGTCGTGTCAAATGTCGTGTCAAATGTCGAAACCTGGACCTTGGTCGTGTCCCCTCTAATGGAACCATTCAGTTTTACTTGAAGGAACTGATGATGGTACAGCGGAGGGTTCGTACCGAGAACGACGTTTTTCTGATTTTTGAGACCCTCTTCGGAATGGTGGAATATATTTTCCTGATGATGTTGATGCTAAAAATTCATTTTGCAGTGTCATTGATGTAGGACGTTGTTTTTGTGGTGGTTTAAATGTAGCTTTATCTAATTCTAATTCATCATCTTCTAAATGGAATACTTCTTCATTATAATCGTTAAGGCTTAAGTTTTCTATGGTTTCATTAAGGGGAGTTATTCCGGGGGATTTCATGTAATGAGGTGATCTCATGAATGGGGGGATGTACTTTCCATTTGGCGTCAGATTAGTACTAAAAATGTTCTTAGGTTTAGTGTTGGAGAAGGAATTAGATTTTCTTCTTGGAGTATCAGGAGTTTCTTTGGTGGTGGTGGGGGTGTAGCTGTTGTTGTAGTTGTTGTAGTTGTTGTAGTTGTTGTAGTTGTTGTAGTTGTTGTAGTTGTTGTAGTTGTTGTTGTTATAGTTGTTGTTGTTATAGTTGTTGTTGTTATAGTTGTTGTTGTTATAGTTGTTGTTGTTGTTGCTGTTATTGTTATTGTTATTGTTATTGCTGTCTTTCCTTCCTTTTCTCTTTACTTTGGAATGATAATTCTTCTTCCAGGTTCTAGGTTTATTATTATTCTTTTTCCAATTATTGGTTTTAGAAGGTCTTTTTTGATTCTCTTTTCCTTCTCCATATTTATTCATATAATGATTAAATACTGATTTTGGTGTGAAAAGATCCTCTCTATTATAACGAGGTTTATTATTATTGAAAAACTTATTACCATGAGATTTGTTATAAGAAGCCACATTAAGAGGTTTTCTACTACTTCTGAAGAATTTTCCTCTACCAATAGGAATTGGTTTTAATGAAGTATTGGAAAGTAATGCATCGGCTCTATCATTATGAGGAAGGGGTTGGTAATTATTGAATTGGTGGTTTAATCTGTGATCTAATCCGTGATCTAATCCGTGATCTAGTTGCTGATCTAGTTGTTGATGTAATCCTTCATCAAATCCTTCATCTAATTCATCTAAGTCATTTCCTAAGTCATTATCTAAGTCGTTATCTAATTCATTATCTAATTCATTCAATCCATCATTCAATCCATCATTCAATCCATCATCTAATTCATTCAATTCTTCTAACTCATGTCCTCCTACACCTATTCCTCCTTCATCTGGCTTCCCAGTATCCTCTATGAAAAATGTCGTCTCTCCATCATCATCTTCTTCCAATTCTAATTCCTCTTCTCCCCAATCACTCCCATCAAATTCATCATCTATAGTAAAACACTGTAATGTTTCCAATTCATACCTTAATGACATTAAATCTCTATTCCCAGGATCAATGTTTAAACAATACCGTAAAACAGAAAATAATTCTCCTGTCATAGTAGAAAATATATCAAATAAAGCTTCTCTATTGGAAGAAAATTGTATAAACCGTTTATCAGAATAATTAGCTACTTGAAACGGATTCTTATGAAATACCAACGTTAACAAAATGATCCCTATAGACCATAAATCAAGTTTGGCGGCATCATAACTATGCAATTCTTGATCAAATAACTCCGGTGCCATATACCGTTCAGAACCAATATCAAATTCACTTCGATTATACACCATTCTCGTGGTAGTAGCTAACCCCCAATCACATAATTTGATCGACCAATCATCAGCAATCAATATATTCTCTGGTTTTAGATCCCGATGATATACTCCACGACCATGACAATACTCCAAAGCATCCAAGATTTGACTGAAAACGTCCTTTATATCTTCTGGTGTCGCTGGGCCTTGTCCATTTTGTATGGCTTCATAAAGATCTCCTTGGCCACAATACTCCAAGATGAGATAACTATCAAAATGGTCGTATAAAGCGGCTACATTAGCATGAGATCCAAGGAGTTTGTGGACGGCAATCTCTTTGGCGGCCTCTTCGTATAAGGATTTTAGAATAGCCCCGTCGTCGCGGTGGGAGTCGCGGTGGGAGTCGCGGGAGACAAGACGAGTGCCAGGACGAGAGCTAGGTCCTGTACTAGGTCCTGGTCTCAGGTCCCTTGGATCCAGGTCCCTTGGATCCAGATCCCTTGGACCCCCTGCTGCACCCCCATCTCCCTCCCTCATCTTCGCCGGCGATGACACCGTACTATCTCTCTTATGCTCTAACGGATATATATACTTCACCGCCACCACTCGACTCATCTTGATATCCTTGGCCACACTCACCAATCCATACGATCCTTCACTAATATCAGCAATCTTCTTGTACCGATCTCGAAGCATTTGTCCCGAGTTATAAAGGGAGTATTTGGAATCCATTGTGAAGGAATACCACGGGTAATTGGTTCTACGGTTGAACTTTGGTGAATGTAGTGAAGTAAATGTTGGTAATGAGAAGGGTTTTATTTCCCCGGTCGCGGCCTGCAGGTAGGAGGAGGTGTCACGTGTATAGTCATATGATATGCACGTGTGTCACCTCCCTTTAAACCCATTCCCTCATCCTTTGCCTTCATTAACTATGGATCCTATAGCTCAATTCCTTGATTTCACCGGAACTGACGACGATTCTGTTGCCAAGCAGTACTTGGAAGTAACAGGGAACGATGTGGAGTATGCAGTAACCTTATTTATGGAGTCTGGCGGCCAAGCTCCTGGCGGTAGTGGTGGTAGCAATGGCGGTAATGATAATGATGATGAATCCCTTGCTCAACGATTACAACAAGAAGCTTATGGTAATGATGACGTCAGACAAGCTGATGCTAATGTTCATCGACATGAACAATTGGTGGATGATTTTCTGTTTGGAGGAATGCCTCTGAGTCGTCCCACTGATATCTTTGGTTCTGGAAGAGTAGGAATCTTTAACCAAAGATTTGATGATGATGAAAGTGAATATTATCAAAATCGATTTGAAGAGGTTTCTGATGATGAAGATTATGATATGGAATATCAAGATGATGATGAAGTAGTTGAATTGAATAGTGATGGAGAAGTAATTGAACAACCTCAATCTCAACCTCAACCTCAATCTAGAAGAAGACGGAATAGAAGTAATAGACTTAATGAATTGACTTCTACACAAAGACGTCTTGCTAATCTTTTCCGGCCTCCTTTTGATATAATGGAGAAGTTTGATATTGATAATGCCAAAACTTTGGGAAGACAACAGAAGAAATGGATATTAATTAATATTCAAGATTCTTCTGAATTTGCTTGTCAAGTATTGAATCGAGATTTTTGGTCCAATTCTCTGGTTAAGGATAAAGTTCGGGAATCATTTGTTTTCTTACAATATCAAAATAATTCTCCTAATGGTCAAACTTATGTTAATTTTTATTCTAGTGAAAAGTTACCTCATATAGCCATTTTGGATCCTCTTACAGGAGAACGAGTTTATAAATTCACTGAGGGAGAAGTTCCTAATGTTGAAGAATGGCTTGAAGAAGTAGATGATTTCTTATCCAAATTTTCTTTATCACCAAATTCTAATAATCCTATAGTGAAACATGAAGCTAAATTTGATCCTGATGCCTTAACTGAAGAACAACAAATTGAATACGCCATGAAACAAAGTGTTAGAGATAATGGTACTGAAGAAGATCCTATTGATGTTGATGTTGATGTTGATGTTGATAATAAAGACAATCAACAGAAATCAGAACCAGAACCAGAACCAAAATCAGAACCTCTTGACACTTTTGAATCTATTCCTCCTCAAGATTATACTGTAAATGAATCATCTCCTTCTACTAGAGTACAAATTCGATTCCCTAGTGGACAAAGATTAATTCACAAATTCAATTTGGATGCTAAAGTAGTTGAATTATATCAATGGCTTAAATTTGTATTATCACAACAAGATTATGGAATTGGTTCTGAAGAACGATTTTCCATCACTAATACTTCCAATAGAGCCATTAAATTGATTGAATCTCTTGATATGACTATGGAAGATGCTGGTTTAAAGAGTGCCAGTATTTTACTAGAAAAAGAATGATATAGAGATGTGTATATTACATTTATTGCACAGCAAATTTACTTATTGGTGGTAATTGTTGGAACGTAAAACTATCATCAGCTGTAGAAAGAGCAAGAAGTTCATTATATTTGTTGATTTGACTGCTTGGACTTTGATTAGCACTTATGTTTTCATGTTCATGTTCTTTTTCCTCTTGTTCTGGATCTAGTTCTGGTTCTAGTTCTAGTTCTGGATCTAGTTCTTGTTCTTGTTCTTGTTCAATTTCTACCTCCGGTTCGGCCAAAACCTCTTCTTTATTAGCCACAGCTTTTCTTACCATTAACAAATCATTTTCAATCTCATCTTCAGTCAATCCTGAACATTCCAGTAATTTTATTTTCTTATTAGGAATTGAATAAAGATTTTGAGACGTTTCAAATTGTTGCATTCTTTTAATCCTATCAAGTTTTATATTGGTAAGCTCTACTTTGTTCTTGATAGGTTTCCGGATTTGATAATAGTTATCATGTGGAGGCATAGACTTTAATTTATCAATAGACATGGTAGAATTATGATAATGATCCCATTGAGATTGAGTATGATTACTATTGATATCATAATAAGATTTCATAAGTTGATTTAATTGATTCAAATCTTTATCTAAAAGATAATATTTATAATTTATAAGTTCTTTTTGATAATTTTTCCAAATCAATACTTTATCGGCGTCTATTTTGTGGTTTATTCTTTGTGTTTCACATTGATTTTCCTTTTGAATTCCTTTTAAATCCCGAGAAAACCCTTGAATATATTTATCAAATTTCGACTTAAACGGAAGTCCTGAATTAATTTCTTCATCATTATCTAATAGTTTATCCACTAATAATGGCGATTGAATATTCTTAACAATATCTTTAATTTCTTGTTCATAAGCCGGATAATCAAACGTATTAGTTTTAGCTGTTTCTCCTTCTAAACAGATTCTTTCCTGATTAGTTCTAACTCTATCTATACTATCACTTTCAAATTTATGGATTTTATTCCAATTTTTATCATAATCTTGCATTAGCCTAACATAATCATTAACGGAATCAAGTAAATGATCGATTCTTGAAAGTCGAGATTTAAGGTACAGTTTACCAAGAGTTTTAAATTCATTTTGTAAAGAAGCTTCTAGTTGTTTTAGTTGTTCTCCTGATAATGAAGGGATATCTTTTAAGACGTTTAAGTCGAATTTATCTGTCATAATGAAGATGAATATGAAGATAAAAAAGGAATACAAATTGAAAAGTGCGACAGAGAAGATAAAAGGAGAAGAAGAGAAGAAATGGGAAGAACAGAGATGAAATGATAAAATAAATGAAAGATAAATGAAATGAAAGAGAAAATAAATGAAATTGTTATTGAAATTTTTTATATAATTTGTTAATAGTTTCTTTTTTTTTTTTTTTTTTTTTTTTTTTTTTTTTTTTTTTTTTTTATTACTTTTTCAATACTCTTAAATTATTGATTCTTTAATGTATAAAATTTGCAACATTTTCAATTCTTTCTCAATTCTTTCTCAATTCCTTCAATTCCTTCTCAATTCCTTCAATTCCTTCAATTCCTTCTCAATTCCTTCAAATCCTCAAAATATACATTATCTATTCAATATTGGAATATATACTTGCACTAAAATCATCCAAACATTCTAAATTGTTTAAATTGTTTATATAATCATTACCAGATAAATCATCATTGATATTATTATCAATTTCATTATTATTACACAAGATTTCACATTGAACTGATAATTGAGCTAATAAATTAGCTAATTTGATATTGGCTTGATTAGATAATGAAGTTGATAAATTTTGTGATAATACATCAATATTAGAAACCACCATTTGTTGTAAATTATTAATAAAAACATCATTATTTACAATCAAATTAGTTTCATTAATTAATTTTAAAAATGGTTCATTAATATCATTAATTAATGAAGGATTAGTATTTAATAAGGTTAAATTTAAATCATCATAATTAGGCCATATACTTTGAATTAAAATATCTTTATTAGAATTAATTTCATCAATGGTTTCTAGTAATAAATTATGGAAAGAATTTATTGATAATTCAGTTCTAGCATTAATTAATTGAAATTTAGTTACCACAATTGATTCAATATGATAATTTAAATTTTCCCAACCTTTATTTAATAACCACCAACTTAAACTTAAATAACTTTGTTCAATAAAATAATCTTCATGATTAGAATTAATCATAGAATTTTCAGGTGAATTATTCAGTCCATTAGCCATTATAATGGCACTTTGTAAATAAGATTTTCTGGCTAATATATTTAATTGTAATCGAGTAAGTAATAATAATGAAGAAATAGAATAAATTAAAGTTAAAAATCGAGAAAGAGTTTTAATCTTTAATAATTTCCATAATTCAGTTTTAGATTGATTTAAATATAATGATAATTCATTATCACTAGCATTAGAATGTAAGGTTAAATTATCAGTAGTTAATAAACTATCACTGATTTCTTTATTGGAAGATGAAAGGTTAGATTTTTTCAATTTCAATGCTTTTGTAATCAATTCTGTAGGAGATTTATCCACAATAGGAGGAATTAATACTGGTAATAACGCTAATAATGTATAATAACAATCAGTTTGGGTTTGTATAAACCGACGTTTAATTTGTTCCTTAATAAACATCTCTTGTTGAAGTGATGATTGAAAGTTTTTAAACTTTCTTACCACAAAATAATAAATCACATAATATAATGAGATTGATAATCCTGACGTAATCAAGATCTTTTTCTTATTTCTTCTAAAGAAGTTACTTAATGATGAAAAGATAGCCATTATAGTAGTAATAAATGATGTCCGTGGCTACGCGAGGTTCATATGATAAAAAAAAAAAGCGGGGGTCGTGTGGGGGAGAATAACTCCAGTAGAGTCTCTTTCTCTTGAAAGAGAATGACAGAAGAGAGGGAGAGAAGAGAAGTGAAGAGAAGTGAAGAGATGAAGAGAAGTGAAGAGATAAAAAAGATAAAAAAGATAAAAGAAACAAAAGACACAAAAGCAAAAGATACAAAGACACAAAAACAAAATAAAGATGAAAAAATAAAACACAAAACCTTTACACAAAACCTTCTCTCCTCTACAGAGGTTGCGAAATCACTATACTCCATTTATTACATTCCTTTAATCACAGTTGTGAATTACAGTTCTCAATAAACCCTATTTTATTACTATTTCTCATTGTACTCAACCCACAACACTACCGTATTTGTTAAATAAGGTTAAATGGGTTTGGTAGTGTCTGGAATAGCCCATGTGGGTCATGTGTTGAATGGCATTTTTGACATTGACATGTTTTTGACATTACGCTTTGACACTACATATTTGACAACATATTTGACAACATATTTGAAAACATCTTTGTCAACATCTTTGACATGACGTATTTAATAATAGATTCCAAAAATAAACCATAACCCACATTCTTGGCAGTTTTTATAGTGTCAAAGTGGTGTCAAAGTGGTGTCAAAGTGGTGCAATCTTCTTACAATCTCATTATACACTTTAGGGTCGCACCTTCCCGATTAGGAATAGTAATTACTTAAACAGTTTTAACTTTGCAACAAACCACGTTTATAATGGATTACCATAATGAAGTTAGTGAAGTATAAAAAAGAGGTTATTTGCTCCAATTAATGATCAATTCATTCACTAATCAATTGTAACAATTCTTGTAATGAATATCTTAGCAATTGTCTTCTTTTTCACAGCTGTTTTCGCTAAAAACATCTTGCTTTCTAACGATGATAGCTGGGCTTCAACCAACATTAGAGCCACTTATAGAGACTTAAAAGAAGCTGGTCATACTGTTATTCTTGTTGCTCCAGTGTCACAAAGATCAGGATGGTCAGGGAAGTTTGATGTTCCTTATACTAAAGATCTTTTAACCAATGGGGAATTTAATTACCGAATTAAAGGTGATCCTGTTTTTGGTCATGAAGATGATGATATGAATATTTGGTATTTTAATGGAACTCCTGCTAGTAGTGTTTCATTTGGATTGAATCATATTATTCCTAAATACTTTAATAATCTCACTATTGATTTAGTGGTCGCGGGACCTAATGAGGGACCTAACGATGGACCTGGATTTTATACTATTTCTGGAACCATGGGGGCAACTTACAACGCCGTGTACCGCGGGGTCCCAGCAATAGCTGTTTCTGGGTCCAATGGGAATAACTCTTTTTTTAAAGATTCTTTGGATGATGATCCTATGAATCCCGCTAATATTTATGCCAAAAAAGTCGTTGATATCACTAATAAGTTGTTTGATGGTGTTCCCAAGGGTCAAAAAGTGTTACCAATAGGTATAGGTCTTGGGATTAATCTTCCTAAAGTAGGCTATGAAAGTGAAAATGAAGCCTGTAATGATCCCAATTGGGTCTATACTAGAGTTAGTGGATTAGAAGCTTCTACTTTAAATGCTGTTTATAATGAAACTTCAGGTTTAGTTGAATCAGAGGATATTAATCCTTATGCTTTAACTGTGTGTTACACTGGTGATTGTGGATTACCATCAGAATCCAATGTGTTGGACAATTGGAATTGTTCTGCTACTGTGAGTGCATTCCAGGTGGATTATAGTGCTAATAAGCAGAGTTCTGATTATATAAAAGGGGTTTTAGAGTTGTAATTGAGGAGTGATTGAGGAGTGATTGAGGAGTGATTGAAAAGTAATTAAAAGTAATTAAAAGTAATTAAAAGTAATTAAAAGTAATTAAAAAGTGATATATAAACAGTAATATTTAAACAATAATATATGAACACAAAGAGCAGAGAATTTAGTGAGAACTTACACAACTTAGTGACAGATTAGCGACAACTTAGCGAGACAAGAAATTACTCCGCCTACTGCCTACCGCCAAGCTTCGTGTGAACTATTTTCCGCTTCGCCCCCTATCGTACTATCCCTCGTGCGCGTTCATTATCTCCTATTGATCTCCTATTGAATATCTCCTACTCTCTTATTCCCTCCTTTCCTTCCAAATGTCATTGGATCCCCATTCCACAACGTCCTTAGTGAATAGAAGTCGTTCCAATTCTAACCGATCGGTTAATAACATCTCCAAAGTTAAATCTAATACCGAATCTAAATATAAATCCCTTACCACCGGAAGTCTCGGAACCAAAGAACGTGAAATCAACCATGAAAACCTTGATCTAAATCCATCTTTAAGTCAACAAAAGATCACTTCTATAAAGTCCAATCACGAAGATTCTGGTTTATTATCTTCTTTGTTTAATATAGCTCATAATACTGCTAATATGATAAGTCATTCTCATTCCCATCATGGTGATATTACTGGTGGGTTTTCTGATAATGATAATGATAATGATAACGATCATGATAATGATCATGATACTCATAATAACGGTGGTTATGAAGATCATAATATTTCCTTTAGTAAAAAATTGGATTCTTTGATTAAAAACCCTTTTGGTAGTGATAGAAGTCATAGTTTAAGTCCTAGTTTTGAAGCTAATAGTAGACAAAGTATGGAAACTAATGGATCTAATGCCATTGTTAATGACCAAAATGGTGGGGAAATGTCTCCTATATCACCTGCTGATGTTGCTTTTGAACCTATTAGAGAATCTCCTTTAAGTACTTTAGGTCATGGAGATTTAAGTCTAGATCATTTCAAAGATTCTAAGACTGATGATCATTATTATATTGAAGAAAATCATTTGGAAACTGATGGTAAAGTGAATTCTTCTGCTGATACCATTGGTAGTGATCAAGAATCAATATCATCACAAGATTTCGATTATTCTAAACTTAAATTGGCTAATAAAAAACGGAATAGAGAATTTCATCATATCTTTAAAAACCTTCCTAAAGATGAACGATTAATTGATGATTTTTCTTGTGCATTATCTAAAGATATTTTGGTTCAAGGAAGACTTTATTTATCAGAAAATTTCATTTGTTTTAAATCAAATATCCTTGGTTGGACTACTAATATTTTAATTCCATTACAAGAAGTCATTCAAGTAGAAAAACGATCTACTGCAGTATTATTTCCAAATGGAATCATTGTAAGAACTTTATATCAAAAGTATACTTTTGCTACATTTATTTCACGAGATTCAACGTTTAGTATGTTAACTAATGTATGGCATCATGTATTGATGGAATCTGATGATCCAACTAAACAACAATTGATACAAAGAGGTAGAGATTTAGAATTTGATAGTGATTTAGATGATACTATGATGACTTCAGATGAAAGTTTAGATACTAATGATGAAGAATCAGCTATTGAAGATGATGATTTAGATGATCAATCAAGTAATGAAGTAAGAGAAGAAGTAGCAGGAGCTAAGAAACGGAGAAAACCTCCACCTAAAGAAGAAAAGAATGTAAAAAGATCATCAAAAACTGTGATTGATCCATTAGATGATGGTGATGATGAAGAGTTTAAATCAGGTAATAAATCCCGTAATGAAGATGATAAAACTGGTAATGATAGTGATAGTATAAATGTAATCTCTTCCAATGAAGATATCGAAGATCAATCACCATCATTAGCCAATGATGATGGAGGAATTCATAAGAATTTATTACCTGGAGGAAGTAATTCTTTTAATGGTTTAAGTAATATAGGACCATTAACTCATTCACAAACTGACCCGGGTTATAAAAAACAACCGGGAGAAGTATTTATTGTTGAGGAGAACTTTAAAGCTCCTTTAGGAGTCATTTATAATATTATTTTTGGACAAGATTCCAGTAATTATATTAATAGTTTAAAACGATCGAAAAACTTTGATATTGAAGAAGATAAAATCGTGGGACTTTCTCAAGATAATAAATCCAGACATTATAAATACATTAAACCATTAAATGCATCAATTGGACCTAAACAAGCCGCTTGTTACGTCACAGATCAAATATTAAACTATGATTTCCAAGATTATGTATTGGTAGAACAAACCACAGAAACTCCCGATATTCCCAGTGGACATTCATTCAAAGTTCGGACCAAAATCTACTTCCATTGGGGGCCCAATAACACCACCACCATGTTTGTAGTAACATGTGTGGACTGGACAGCCAAGTCATGGATTAAAGGACCCATAGAAAAGGGAAGTGTAGATGGTCAAAAAGATAGTATGAATTCATTGGTTCAATTCATTAATGAACTCATTGCTGATAACAATAAACCATCAGAGTCAAAGAAAAAGAAGTCAAAAAGACAAAGACAAGAGTCTAAATCCACAACGACTCCTTCCCCATTACAACAATCACCATCACCATCATCTTCAACTACCTATAACACCACGATTATGGCAATTATTAACGAGCTCGCCAACAAATTAGGTAAAGCTACTCGATTACCAGTTTCAGAAACCATTCTGGGATATATTATCATAACAATGGCATTAATAATCATCATCCATATCCATAATTGGTTATTATTACCTTCACAAAAGTCACCACAAACCTTCAATCAAAGTCCTCTTTTCATGCACAATCTCCACAATCACGTCAATTATGATGACAATAAAGTCCAATTATGGGATTGGATTCGACAAAAGTCTCATGCTTCATCATCATCATCATCATCATCATCATCATCATCGTCATCATCATCCTCCACTAACAATGACAATTCTCCCCACAATCACCATTATTCTCACCAAGAACTCCATGAGATTGTTCGATTAACTCAACTTAAACTTGATAAATTGAACCGGGAATTAACCCCCGAACTTATCTAACAATAAAGAAAATAATAAAACCCTTTCTTTTGCTATTTTGACCCGCGTCATCATCGGCCTATAATATTGCATTATATAGTTATAATATCTACAGCAGCATTGTTCTTAATCCCGAATTACGTCATTAGGGGAAAAAGGATCTCGAGTCATTCGGTAGTCACACGCCCGCGTTTTTGTCTTTGTGGTTGTCACCCCCTCCCTTCCCCTTTGCATTTGTGCACTCGGATTTGTATTTGTGGATATAAAATCAAACCCAGTGGCACAAATAAACTATAGTGATATGTCTACACAGGTTATGCCGGGGGAAGTACCTGGAAGTGAAAATACTTCACCAGTTAAAGAACAAAAATTGGAGGATATAAAGAATCAGTGTTCGGAGTTAATCAGTGAATTGGACTCTGATGATGATCCTGAAGCTGTGGTTAAGAAACATATAGGACAATTGGCGAAATATAATGAATTGAAGGATATTGCTTTGGGGTTGATAACGATGATAGCTGACCAGAGGAAGTTGAGGACCACGGATATATTAGAGGAGATGAGGGGAGAGTTGGAGGGGGAGTAAGAAGGGGAGTAATTCAATACCCAAGTTAAATCTATTTGTACATCGTCATATCCACAAAACCAAAATGACAAAACCAAAATGACAAAACCAAAATGACAAAACCAATCATTTTATCCATCATTCACTGTTCAATTCTTCTGTCGTTATTAGTTTGTATTATAGTTTATAGTTTTTCTTTTTATAGTTTATAGTTCATAGTTTACAGTTATAGAGAATAGATAATTGAGAAAATTTGTTCCGTCTACACTTCGACCTAGGTCTGGGTCGGTCCTCGTCCCATTGTTAGGTCCACCTCGTCCCACACCTACGTCCATGTCTACGTCGCATTTCGTCTCCACTCCCCCCCGTCTAATCCCTAAACTCTCATCTTTCTCACTCACTTTTTCAGATCGAAAATTTTTTTTTATCGAAACCCTTATATTGCATATTCCCATTCCCTTTGTGTTTCAAGTAATTCCTTGTTATTAATAATATCATATATTTGAATTTCTTTAATTTTTATTCTTTCTTCAAAAATCCTTTTTTAAAACTTCTTTTTTTTTTTTTCAAAGTCTTTTGATTAAAACATCCCTTTTTGTTCAATTCTTTTCTTGGGGTCCAATATGAGGTTATCTATCTTATTATTCATACTATTCATTGGTATGACTATAAGTGAGCCTCGATTTAGTCCCCATGATCACAAGTCTCGATCCCCTCATCAAGATATCAATGTGTTGGATCATGATCAGAGTAATATCTTACCCATTGATTTGAGATCAATTAATGACTATAAGTTAACTGACAATCTATTAATAAGTGATATTGATGGTAATTTGCATTGTGTGGAAAGAAACTCAGGTCAGTTACTTTGGACTTTGCCTATAGATGAACCGTTGGTTAAAATTAGAGCCAATAGTTCTGTTTCTGATGAGGATTCTTCTAATATCTTGTGGTTTGTAGAACCTTATAATGATGGTTCTTTATACTATTTTAGTCCTGAATATGGTCTTAATAAGTTACCTGCTACTATTAAGGAACTTGTTCTTGAATCTCCGTTTTCTTTGTCTGGTGATGATAAGATTTATACTGGTACTAGGAAAGCTGCTTTATATACCATTAATATCCATACGGGAGAGATTATAAGTCAATTTGGTGATGATAAATGTCCTGTAAGTGGACCAGAAGGTTCTGAACCAAATAAAAGTAATAATAAAAATAATGATTATATAATGATTGGGAAAACCGTTTATGAATTATCGATTTATTCTCGACAAAATTCTAATCTTGTTTGGAATGTTACTTATTCTCAATGGGGGCCTAATAATATCGATAATGATCTTATGATTCAAAATCTGAAGAGTTTAGATGAATTATATTTCACTCCTTTCCATGATAAATCTTTATTGGCCATCAATAAAGAATTAGGTACTCCTGTTTGGATAACTAAATTACCTTCTTTAGCAGTTAATGTGTTTGATATCTTTAATGATGTTAAATTAGCTAATAATCATATCTTATTACCTCATCCATTAAAAGTATTAAACAATCTTCAAATCAATCAGCATGATGGTACTATTAATAATGATTTATGTTTTATCAATAAAACTTCTAATTCTGATCAATGGTTTGCTATGAGTTTTATTAATTATCCCACATTAATTAAAAGTGCTCCAATTTCCAATTATCAAATGTCTTTATTTGGTATTGATAATAATGTTAATAGTGTCAAATCTCAATTGAACTTACAACACTTGAGAAATTTAAACTTAAATGATGATTCTGTTGAAGGAATCATTAATGGTATTCATAAAGTTCATAAATTGAATTCTGATACTTTATATCAACCAGTATCGAGATTTGATAATGTTGATAGTATTAAACAAATTGGTGATGGTTCTAGTAATTCTGATTTAATCGATACTGCTACTACAATCCCCAATATCATTGAAGGAATCCGATTTTCATCATCTAAATCATCAAATTTACCTTTACAAACTCAAAGTGAAGATTATTTATTAATTGAATCGGGATCTAATCAGGATCTTTTACCAAGAGATTATTTTAATTCCAACACTAATTCCACCACAGGTATTCAATCATTATCATTAATCAAAAGAATATGTGAAGATATTATAGTTATATTGTTTTTGTTGATCTTTTTAATGTCTTTTGGTAAATTAAGTCGATATATTAAACGATTTCAAGCATTCATTCAAGGTGATACAAGTCTTAATTTTCAACAAGAATCAAGTCCAATAATTATAGAAAATGATATTAATAAAGAAAAACTTGATAATGATGATAATGATAATAATATTAATGATACTTCAGTAGAAAATTCATCGGATTCTTCTACTCAAAAGGAAAAACGAGTTTCTATCATCACTCCTGAAAGTGGACAAGAACTTTCTGATTCTAATGGTAATAATGATTCCGATAAAGAAGGAGCTACCAAGAAAAAACGTAAACGAGGTAGTAGAGGTGGTAAAAGAGGTAATAAAAAGAAATCCCAAGATTCAGAAGATCAATTTCTTGATGATTCTGATCATCAACCATCATCATCTCAAGATGGTCTAATTTCTACCAAAAGTCTAGTTAAAACCATCAATAATACTAGCAAAATCCAATCAAAGAAATTACAAATTGAAAATAATTTAATTATTTCTGATAAGATTTTAGGTTATGGATCTCATGGTACTGTTGTTTATGAAGGAACATTTGAAAATAGACCTGTAGCCGTTAAAAGAATGTTATTAGACTTTTATGATATTGCTAATCATGAAGTTAAACTTTTACAACAAAGTGATGATCATCCTAATGTGGTTAGGTATTTTTGTTCTCAATCAAGTATTAGTGAAAAGTTTTTATATATTGCATTAGAACTTTGTCAATGTTCATTAGAAGATTTAGTTGAAAAACCAAAGACTAAATTAAGATTTAAAAAATTAGATTATCTGTCATTATTATATCAATTGGCTAGTGGATTAAATTATTTACATAATTTGAAAATTGTTCATCGGGATTTAAAACCTCAAAATATATTAATTGGTGATTTTAAAAGTTCGGTTAAAATGGGTAATCATAATGATGAAGCTAGATTATTAATATCTGATTTTGGATTATGTAAAAAATTAGATAATGATCAATCTTCATTTAAAGCTACTACTCAAAATGCAGCTCTGGGGACTTCAGGATGGAGAGCTCCAGAACTTTTATTGAATCATGATTTATTAGAAATATCTCCTGATACAATATCATCCACCAGTTTCAATACCAGCAATGGTAATACTAGTACTAGTACTAATAGTAACATCAACACCAACACCAACACCAGCACAAACACAAACACCGTTGCTACAAAAAGATTAACTAAAGCTATAGATATATTCTCATTAGGATGTGTGTTCTTCTATATATTAACCGGAGGTAATCATCCTTTTGGAGATCGGTATTTAAGAGAAGGTAACATCATTAGAGGTGAATATGATGTTTCTTTATTAAATAGGTATAATGATGCCGAAGAACTGAAGCATTTGATTGGGTTAATGATTGACCATAATCCCAAGACTAGACCCAGTACTGAAATGATACTTAAACATCCATATTTCTGGCCAATAAGTAAGAAATTAGAGTTTTTAATCAAAGTCAGTGATAGGTTTGAAGTAGAAAGAAGAGAACCTCCAAGCCCATTATTAGTTAAATTAGAATCTAAAGCATTAGCTGTAACCAAGGGAAATTGGCATCAAAAGTTCAATAATGATTTCATGGATAACTTGGGGAAATATAGAAAGTATCATGAAGATAGATTAATGGATTTATTAAGAGCTATGAGGAACAAATATCATCATTTCAATGATATGCCATTGGAATTACAACAACAAATGAGTCCATTACCTAATGGATTCTACACTTACTTTAATAGTAAATTTCCTAATCTTTTATTAGAGATTTACTTTATCATTGATGAAACTATAAAACTGGAACATATATTCCAAGAGTATTATTGATGATAATTACGAAGCATATGACATATATAAGTATAAATATAAGAGTGGGTAATTATAGTAGTAAGGAGGAGGAGGAGGAGGAGTAGTAGTAGTAGTAGTAGTAGTAACTAGCTATTTCAGTTATTATATATTGAAGTCATTCGTTATTGGCTATTGTTTCTATAGTTAATGGTATTGTAGTTAATGGTATTGTAGTTATTGGTACTATAGTAATAACTATAGTAATAGGTATTGTAGTAATAGGTATTGTAGTAATAGATACCACAGTAATATACAATAGTAATAGTTACTATAGTAATATAGTAATATACTATAGTACAATATCATTACTAATCACCCCTCTCTCCCTATTCATTATACCTCTTATGCTTTCCTTGGAAATTAGCCGATGATATAGATGGCGGCTCTAATACCTTATTTATATAGTTCTTTGATTCTTCCAGTGTGGATTTATCATGTTGTATCTTTTGTAATTGCATTTGTTTGTGTCTATTCATATACACTTTAACTCTTTCAAGTTCTTTCATAATTGGATGATTATCAGTATTAACTCCTGATGACTTTAAATAAGCATATATTATAGATACCAACACATAAGAATAATTATTGTAAACTTCAATCTTTTCTATTGGAGATTCTATAGGAGCTATTACTTCATCAAGTGACTTTGTGATTATTCCATGAAGTTTATCTTCAAGTTGTTCTATAGAACCATCTAAAGAGTCCAAAAAGGCTCTAACACTTTGTAAATTTTCCATATTAAATCACAAATATAAATCACAAATATAAATCACAAATAATGAGATTAAATTTTGAGATGACCATCGCGGATTTTTTTTTTCTACAAAATCAACATCAACTATGGCGGGGAGAACTAATAGAGAAATATTAACCGGAGGGAAAAAGTATACACAAAAGCAATCGAAAAAACATGGTGTTGATGAAGTTGTATTTGATAAAGATTCAAGACAAGAGTATTTAACCGGGTTCCACAAGAGAAAGCTTCAGCGGAAAAAGCAAGCTCAAGAGTTTCATCAAGAACAAGAGCGGTTAGCTAGAATAGAAGAGAGAAGAAAGACCAGAGAAGAAAGAAAGAAGGATTTTGATGAAAGGTTAGAGAAGTTTAATGAGAGTATGAAAGAGATCAATCAATATGTTGATGGGGAGGGGGAGGATGTGGATGATGAGGGAGATGAAGATGATAAGGATTTAGATGAAAAAGACTCCAACTCCAACTCCAACGACTCAGACGATGAATGGAATGGATTTGATGAATCCCAAAAAGGAATTCTTCATCACAAACATATCTATCAACCTCAACCAGATGAAGAAACCGTTGTCACAGTGGAATCAGTAGACAATCCTCTTGTGGCCAATATCAACGATATAAGCATGCAAGCCCGAGCCAAGGCTAATAACGTGGATTTATCACGATCCCATGAAGTTTTGGACGATTCCATAAAGAGAGCCCAGGATTATGCTACAAATATGAATACAGGTATTGCTAAAGAAAAAGCCCGGGACCGTGTACGGAAAAAGAAGTTCCGGTATTTGACTAAGACAGAGAGAAGTAACAATTTAAAGAAGGAACGGGTGAAAAAGGCCAAACATCGGGCTAAAAGAATGGGGGAATAAGTTGTTGATGAAAAGTTGGTGAAAAATTACCCGGCGCGAGCGCTCCGGGTAACCCCACCCTTCTCCCTTTATAACCCGCACCGGCGAAAAATTTTTCACATCATCAAACCACTTTGTATGTATATTTAAATGTTACTATGATGACACGTTGTCGCCCCAGACGGAGGCCTTTTCAGGTAATGACCGATTCGATTAAACACTGAAATCCCTGAGTAACAACATCTTTTTTTTTTTTTTTTTTCGTTGAAAATATATATTAACCAGTAATTGTAGATCACTAACTCACTATGTCAGGTGATTAGGCTTTAGTGATTAGGCTTTTGTGATACCTGCTGATGATGATTACCATGCTAATCATGAATACTTGTGATTACAAAACTAAATCCTGAAGCAATATAAAAAGCCTTTTTTTTCCTTTTTTTCTTTTTTTCTTTTTCTCTCTTTCTTTAGATATTTCTCTCTCTGTCTCTGTAGATATTTTTACATTCGCGTCTAAACAACTCACTATGAATGATTCGGATGAGTTGATATTCGATGCTATAGTGCCTCTTCCGTATAGAATTCTCTTTGTGGTGCAATTGGGACATTTAGGATGGTACTTAATAGTTAAAGGATGTTATAAAGTAGGAGGAATGAATGTCCTTCTGTTGATTAACATGTCATATACCAACCATAACTATGCACAAATGGGAGCTTCTAAAGAGCCAGGAGAAGAAGCTACTATTAATGAGGCGCCAATGAGAGAAAATGACCTTTTATTGTTTGGAATATGGCGAAACTTGGTGGGGATTTCTGTGCACATAATGGTATCGTACGTTGTGTTTACTATGATTAGAGTGTGTTTTGAAGTTGAGCCTCATCGAGAAAACAGTACTTGGGTTAAGTTTTTGTACCATTCCATACCGTTAATTACTACATTGGTGGTGGCATATAGAATATTCCATAAACAGACCAAATCGGTAGGGAAAACTCGGCTTTTCACCACCATGAAACGGATTATAGTTGGTGATATTAATAGTCAATTCATGAGAACCAATGATATTTTACTTAGTGATAGTTTAATGTCGTATTCCAAAGTATTGAATGATATTGGAATATTCATCTGGCATTATTTCATCTCTAATGAATCGGTTTATAACATTGGTTTAGAGTTTGTTATGTTATGTATTCCTTCAGTCATTAGAATTAGTCAATGTTGGTGTGAGTATAAGTTGACTAGAAGTAGAAACCATTTACTTAATATGGGGAAATATTCAGTGGGGATTATGCCAATACTATTAACATTTTTGATTAAGATCAATTTGGAATACTTTAATGAATCCAAAGGTGATGATACTAAAGAGGATAATGCTGTTAATATCCGGCTGTTGAATGTTTGGTGGTATTTGGCTTCGTTTATTTCATCTACATATTCATTTATATGGGATGTTAAAATGGATTGGGATTTGAATGTGTTTGATTATGGATTAAACAAAAGTGCTACGATATTAAGACCCAAGATAAAGTTAGTGTATAGTACACAAACATGGGTGTATTATTTGGTGATATTTGTAGACTTTATGTTACGATATTTGTGGGTATTGAAATATTTTGTTATTAAGGATTCAGAGCATTTACCACTTATTAATAGAGTGGGGCTTTTTCTCTTTGGATACAATGCATTTTCATTTGGATATTGTTTAATAGAGGTGATGGAAATATTTAGACGGTTTATGTGGTGTTTTTTTAAGTTGGAGAGTGATTGGGTGAAGATGATTCCAGAGGAGGTAGAGATGGGGAAGATGTAGAAGTGGTATCAGGAGAAGTTATGATATCGGGATAGAGAAGTTATTGATGAGGAGAGATAAGGTATTGATATCATGAGGAGAGAGAAGTCATTGATATAATCAAACACAGAGAAGTCATTATTGATATCATTTTCGATGATATCTCTCTATATCATAAAGTCATGATCATTTGATCAAATTTAACATTGTTCTAAATAGAATAAAATTCACAGTATAATCTCTTGTAAACTATCACATTAAAACACCCTCTATAAAACAACAAAAACCACAATAAATATATTTCACTATAACTTCACTATAACTTCACTATAACTTCACTATAACTTCACTATAACTTCACTATAACTTCACTATAATGCCTATAACATCAACACCTTCATCTATTGATTCTTCTCAAGCCATTTCTGAGCACCATTTCTCCATGCTAAATCCGCCTTAGGACTAATTCTATCTTCTTGAACCCATTTATACTTCAAAGGAGATTTTATAGCTGCATAAATTACAAATACTGACGTCATGGCTCCAATAGCCCAAACGTTTAACTTTGGGGCGTGATGTCCTCCACTCATAGTTATGAAGTAAAAGAAAATATCAACAATTTGGTTGGATAACTTGAAGCGCGCGCACACGACTCAAAATCTTAAAATTTTTCTGTTTTTTTTTGATTTTTCTGTCTCATCATTGAAAAATTTCAACCAAAATCTGTAATAATGTTCAAATCCTGTCCCAGATGGGTCCGGTTTTATCATGTAAATAGACCCGATAAATCATTAAAAACAGAGTTTAGAGATATCACCGATTATGGAAGTTATAAAAATACTATATTCACTCATCGATTACCAGAATCGTCAGCTCAACAATCACCATTACTTGTGAGTTTACATGCTCGATTACAATTACCTAAATCCTATTCATATTCCACATTATCTCAAGCATTAAATTTGAATAAATATCAGGGTTTAGCCAATAACTTTGGTCTTAATACATTGGGGAAAAACTTGTTATCATATTATGTATCAGAATACTTATTAGTGAGGTTCCCTCGGTTACCTATGACCATTCATAATGCTGCTGTTGATAGTTATATGGGAGTTAATACTTTATATGAAATAGGGAAAGCTTGGGGAATTGAAACTGACACTTCCTCATCCCTCGAAAAGCATTTGGCTCAAGAATCGCATCTGTTACAATATGGGAAATTACGGTATTTAACTGAAGATGCTAAAGCTGAAGCTAATGATTTAGAGCCTGGAGTGTCTCGATTATCGACTCATGAAATTACCACCAACACCTCCACTGAAGCTCAAGCTTATGCTTCAGCTGTCAGATCCATTATTGGTGGTTTATACACTCATTGTGGAGAAGATGTGGCTAAAACCTTTATTAATTATCATATATTATCTCGGAAATTACCTTTAGAATCCATGTTTCAATTTAGTCGTCCTACTAGAGAATTGGTGCGAGTATGTGATAAATTGGGTATGAATCTGGCTATAGATATTCGTCTTATGGCTGAAACTGGAAGATTATCGGCCCATGCCGTGTATGTGGCAGGTGCTTTTTGTGGTAATGAGAAATTAGGTGAAGGTGTAGGACTGTCATTGAATGAAGCCAAAACCAGAGCTGTAGTCAATGCTTTGATGAGTTATTATTTGTATAGTCCTATTAATGAGAATGGGGATCCGGTCAAGTTACCTAGTGATGAAGGGTATGAATTTGAGGGGATTGTGGGGACTGGTGATGTTGCTATATAGTGTAAATAGAGAATAAAGGATGATATTGAATGGGTTCTATAGGGGAGTTTGTGTTTGTGTTTGTGTTTGTGTTTGTGTTTGTGTTTTTGTGCACAAACGGCCTTCTTTTTGTGCACTTTGTACACAAAAGTACACAAAAAATCCTTTACAAAAATCCTCTTCTATCGCACTGACTCGTTTTTGACTCAGATAATTTTTCACTCATCTCATGATTACTATTCTTATTATCGGTAACGGGGGCAGAGAACATGCCCTTGTATGGAAATTAAGTCAATCACCTTTAGTTTCTAAGATCTTTGTGGCACCAGGAAATGGTGGTACAGAAATTAATTCTAAAGTCATTAATGTAGGTCATTTATCAGGATCTCCTAAACATTTTGCTGAATTACAATCATTTGCTGTAGAGAATAAAGTGGATTTAGTGGTTCCAGGACCTGAACAACCTTTAGTTGATGGAATTTCTGATATCTTTACTAAAGTAGGGATTTCTGTATTTGGACCATCAGAAAAAGCGGCTTTATTAGAAGGATCTAAAGCTTTTTCTAAAGCTTTTATGGATAAACATAATATTCCTACTGCTAGATTTAAAAACTTTACTGATGCTGAAGCTGCTAAAAAACATATCCAAGAAGTTGATTATAATGTTGTATTAAAAGCTGATGGTCTTGCTGGAGGTAAAGGAGTATTAATTCCTGAATCTAAACAAGAAGCTATTGCTGGAATTGATGAAATCATGGTTACTCAATCATTTGGATCTGCTGGGGATGAATTAGTCATTGAAGAATACTTAGATGGTGATGAATTATCCATTTTAACCATTAGTGATGGTTACACAATGGTGAATTTACCCTTAGCTCAAGACCACAAAAGAGCCAAAAATGGTGACACTGGTCTTAACACTGGAGGAATGGGAGCTTATGCACCAGCTCCAATTGGAACTCCTTCTGTGGTTGAAGAAATCAACTCTTCCATTATTGAACCAACCATTAAAGGTATGAGACATGATGGTTTCCCCATGAGAGGAGTTTTGTTCACAGGAATTATGTTGGGTTCCGATAATAAACCTCGGGTTTTAGAATATAACGTTAGATTTGGTGATCCTGAAGTTCAAACCGTATTACCTTTGTTAACTGAAGATACGGATTTGGCCGAAGTCATGATGGCGTGCGCCGACCACCGCTTGGACTCAGTCAAGATTGAACTTAAGCCTAATATGTATTCTACCACGGTGGTACTTGCTGCCGGTGGGTACCCGGAATCGTACAAAAAGGGGGATGTTATTACGGTAAAGGAACCACTTCCTAAAGACACATTTGTATTCCATGCCGGGACGGCATTGGTGGACGGTAAAGTGGTTACTGCTGGAGGTAGAGTGATAGCAGTTACTGCGATTGGACCTAGTTTGCGGGAGGCCGTGGACCGGGCTTACGTCGCCGTGGAACACGTTGATTTTGTGGGTAAATACCACAGAACCGATATTGCTCACAGAGCGTTTAGAGATGCCGACAAGAAGTCGAGTTCGCGCGGAGTCACTTATGAACAGGCGGGGGTTTCGGTCGACAATGGGAATGCGCTCGTGGAAACCATCAAGGCCAAGGTCAAGTCTACCGCCAGACCTGGTGCTGACTCCGATATTGGTGGATTTGGTGGGTTATTTGACTTGGCTAAAGCCGGCTACAACCATTCAGACACCCTTTTAGTTGGTGCCACCGACGGAGTGGGGACCAAGCTTAGAGTGGCCCAAATTATGGACATTCACAACACCGTGGGAGTGGATTTAGTGGCCATGAATGTTAATGATTTGGTGGTTCAAGGGGCAGAACCATTAATGTTCCTTGATTATTTCGCTACCGCGAAGCTCGACGTAAGTGTGGCCCGCGACTTTGTTTCCGGGGTCGCCGATGGTTGTATTGCCGCCGGATGCGCTCTTGTAGGGGGTGAAACCAGTGAAATGCCAGGGATGTACGCGCCAGGCCACTACGATACCAACGGGACCGCCGTGGGGGCCGTGCGCAAAGACAATATGTTGCCTAAGACTGATGCCATGCGCGCCGGTAACGTGGTAATTGGATTGCCATCGCACGGTGTTCATTCCAATGGGTTCAGTTTAGTCCGTCATTTAATCGAAACTTCCCCCGATATCGACTACTCTACGCCGGCTCCTTGGAACCCTAACACCACCGTGGGTCAAGAAATCTTAGTGCCTACAAAAATTTACGTCAAACAATTACTTCCAGTGATTAATCAAGGATTGGCCTTAGGTCTTTCTCACATCACTGGCGGTGGTTTGGTCGAAAATGTTCCTCGCGCTTTGCCTGATAATTTACAGGCGGTAATTGATTTAGCCGCTTGGGAAGTGCCACCAATCTTCAAATGGTTGGGCCAATTAGGCTCCGTTCCCGCCCTGGATATGTTAAAAACGTTTAACTTAGGGATTGGAATGGTGGTAATAGTAGAGGCTGATAAAGTTGATGCTGTAATGGGAGTTCTTTCTAATGGTGGTGAAGCTCCCGTGGTAATTGGAGAATTAGCCGCCCGGGAAGAAAATGCTCCCGGTTGTGTCGTTCGCGGGGAATTGGCCTGAGTGTATAGTGTATAGAGAATGCATCGCCTTAAATTTAGGTCCATGTTTAGGTCCGCGCCAAATTCATATTAGTAATCCGTGGTAATCCGTCGTGTCCTGCCCAGCGCCATCCTCATTTCTATCACTGATAGAAAATATTTCTTTAAATGGGTCTCTTATCTCTAGGAACGCCGTTGGATTGGCACCAATCTAAGGCCCATAATGAACATGTTAGGGCCAATGGGATCTCCCAGCTCGTCAACGTGTTTGCTCAGCACGTTTCTCGGGACAAAGACCGGTTTTTTTGGGGCGATGAAGTGGAATATATGTTGGTTGATATAGATCATATTGGTCACAAAGCCAAACTTGCTATTGATCATGATGGGATTTTGACTGAATTTGCTGGTGAAACTAAGGCGGCTGAGTTGGCTCGGTTGAATAACGTAGGGTTTCATCCTGAATATGGTCGGTATATGATAGAAGCTACGCCGGGGTCTCCGTACGATGGAGACAGTTTAGCTGATTATTTGGCGGTGGAAAATAATATGATCGCACGGAGGCTGGTGGCGCAGACTCAGCTCCCGGCCCATATTCGGCCGCTTACGTTAACGACGTTCCCGCGAATGGGGTGTGCCAATTTCACCAGCCCTCAGGCTAAGGCCATTGGTCCGGCCTCGCAGTCGTTATTTCTCCCTGACGAAATCATTAATCGTCACGCCCGGTTCCCCACACTTACGGCGAACATTCGTAAACGTCGTGGATGTAAAGTGGCAATAAATCTCCCTTTGTACCCCGATAGTGCCACAAAATTACTTGATGATAGTATTCCTGATCGTGAACTCTTTGATAGTGATAGAGAACCCAAATTGGGGGCTAGTATCCCGGGTCATGTGTACCTTGATTCTATGGGATTTGGTATGGGATCATCATGTTTACAAATGACCATGCAGGCAGAAAATATTAGTGAAGCTCGGTATTTGTACGATAGTTTGGCTCCGATTACGCCGATATTTTTGGCATTGAGTGCAGCAGCCCCGATTTTTAAGGGGTTTTTGGTCGACCAGGATGTACGGTGGAACGTTATTTCTGGTGCTGTGGACGATAGAACGTTTATAGAACGAGATGTTGATAGTTACCCGGGATATGACTTTTTCGGTGGATTAGATGTGGATGATGATATTAAAAAACGGTTTGATCTTCTTGGTGGGGGGAAAGGTATTAATGGTGATAATATTTGTAATGAATTTGGTGATTTATCAGTGAAAACTAAAGATGGGAAACCTATTCAAAAAATCCCCAAATCTCGGTATTCGTCTATTGATAATTATTTGGTTAATAATGATATTGTGGATGAAAAATTCAATGATATTTATTCTCCTATAAATCAACAGGTTTATAATAGATTATTAAAAGAACCTCATTTCGATAACATTTTGGCTAAACATTTTGGTCATTTATTCATAAGAGATCCTTTGGTTATCTTTAGTGAACGGATTCATCAAGATAATACTTTAGAAACTGATCATTTTGAAAACTTACAATCAACTAATTGGCAAACATTAAGGTTTAAACCTCCTTCTCTTTACTCCAATGATGAAGAATTAGTTGATAAACCCGGATGGAGAGTGGAATTTAGACCTACAGAAATCCAACTTTCTGATTTCGAAAATGCAGCCTATACAGTATTTATTATATTACTTTCCAAAGCTATCCTTAAATTCAGACCTAATTTCTATATCCCCATTCTGAAGATTGATGAAAACATGAGTACAGCTCATAAAGTGGATGCCGTAACTCAAGAGAAGTTTTGGTTTAAAAACTTTGAAAGTTGGGATTTACCCATTGATCAATTCATTGGTTATGATATTTCATGGTTTGATCGATTTATAAATCAAGGTAATGATTATCAAGCTTATATTAACGGATACTTACAAGAACCTTTAGCCAATGACGATTTTAGTCACATCACCCATACTTATTGTCAAGATAATAATTGTAAATACCATATCAATGACATCATTAATGGTACCAGTAAATTCCCCGGATTAATCAAATTAATTATCAAATATATCGCTACAGAATTAGTCCCTAAATCAGCTCATCATTGTGATTCCGATAAATTGGCCCAAAAATTATTACGTCTTCAACACTATCTTATTCTTATTTCCAAACGGGCTTCAGGGAAAATCCCCACCATTGCTCATTGGCTCCGTGACAATGTCACTAATGACAATTATCTTTATCATCATGATTCCAAAGTTAGTGATGATATGAACTATAAATTGATTAAATTATCTCAAGCCATTACCGACCTTGACTTTACCAATCATCATGATTTATTGTACAATTACTTTGGTCGCAGTCTTGGTTCTTATTTGGAGAGTCAAAAGGAATTAGATACTACTTCCAGTTCTTCTTCCAGTACATTATAAGTGAAAGTGAAAGTGAAGTGAAGTGAAGTGAAGTGAAGTGAAGTGAAAATGACAATAACAATAACAATGAAAGGGAAAGTGAAAGTGAAAGTGAAAATTTTGCAGCCATTTCGCAGTAGTCATATATAGAATAGAACGAGCACTCGCCGGGTTCTGACCGTATATGGCCCAAGTTACCTGTATTTCTGTCCGTTAACTGTATTTCTGACCCACAGAACCATTCCACCACCTCTAATATTACGGTAAAATCACTGACCCATTACTGGCAACTCCGTACCTGCAATTACCATCGCCCAAAACAAAAATGAATAATAGCAACCAAATAAGCATCGGTAGAGCCACGACGAGGCTCAGTCGGGAGGCAGTAATTTTTTTTTTGTTTTTTCTTTGCCGACACCGATGGTGGTGTTGAGAATATGGATACCGCGACAATAGACAAAACATGGACCGGTTCTAGGGCGAAGTCCGTACCAGCATGACCCAGCCTCTTCTCACCATCACCAACCCCTGGAATTTCATGCGCGCCTTTATTTGTTTTTTTTCCACCATTTTCTTTCTTTAACCCTTTCACAAACCATGGGATTCGTCAACAATTTTAAGTCTTTTATTCATTCCATTACCACCGAGGATCATTACGCCTCGTACCAATCTCCGTACAAGGATTCCCTCACCGGTCAAAGTCTGACATTGGTGGGAGATGATGGTGTTAATTCATCGACATCTCGGTTAAATGAATTACATAATGTCAACAATTCCAGTTCTTCTTTAGTAGGAGACCAAACTGTTATGAGTAATCCAAAGGCCAATAGGTCGTCGGGCCAATTTGTGGGTTACAGACCGGGATTAAGATCATCTACGTCGAATTTGAATGGGTCTGACTTGCAGTTACAAACATTAAACCAACAGGGACAACCACCATTACCATCTATGGACTCATTATGGGACCGGTTAGAAGCTTGGATGGATGAAGAATACCCGGAATTATCCGATAATTTAAATGACGGAGTCACCAGTGCTGATTTGAATGAGTTGGAGAATGATTTACGTTGTGGCTCATTACCTACAGAGTTCAGACAAATGTACAAGAAACATGATGGACAATTTACTGGTGGTAAACCTACTGGAATGATTATGGGGTTAACCTTGTTAGATATTGAAAGTATAGCTCAAGAACACACCATATGGTGTCGAGTAGCAGACCGGTTAGAGAAACAACAGTATATGATGAGAAAACATCAAGGGAAACTGAATGAACAGGTTAATTCACCTCAACTTCAACAAAACCTTCAAGAAGGATCATCAGTGGATGCCGTGAAGAATCAATTGAATAAAGTTAAGCTTAATAATTCATTTATAACCAACCAAAGATCAATTCCACCTAATTCCATTCAACCGGTTTATTATCATAGAGGATGGATTCCTGTGTGTAGAGATTTATATGGGAATCAAGTGGCCATGGATTTAGCACCAGGACCAACAGGAACTTGGGGACAAATGATCATTTATGGTAGAGATTATGATACCAAATTAGTTATAGCATCAAGTTTACAAGAATTTTTATTTAATTATGTCAGTGATTTGGAACAAGGAAAGTTTCAAATTGATAATTCTGATACCAATGCATCATTTGGATATTTGGAAGCATCAAGAAATGATGATGATTTCATTGGAGATGAAGATGAAGGCCAAGGAGAATTAGCATTCTATGATCGTGAAGGTAAAGAGTTTGGGAAAGTGGGGATACCATTGACGTATTTAGAAGTGAACAAAAGAAGAGCATTAAAGAAGTATGGAATTAATAATGTTGATAGTTTTTTGACGTCATTTGTACCACAACAAGTCCCAGGAAGAAGATCAGTACCAAATAGTAAGAATCCAAGTCCAATGAGATCAGCAGCGGGATCTAGAACTGATTTAAGTAATCCATTGATAAATGTTGACAGTGTACCAAAGGAGACGATTATAGATGGGGGAGAAGAGAGAGAGGAGAAGGAGGAAACCAAAGAAGAGAAGAAGGAAGAGAAGAAGGAAACAAAAGAAGAAAAGAAGGAAGAAGTTCCAAAAGAAAATGATCAAAAAGAAATTGATTTAAGTGAAGAGAAAGAAGAGAAGAAGGAAGAAATTAAAGAAGAAAAAGAAGAAAAAGAAGAAATTAAACAAAAGAAAGAAGAAATTAAAGAAGAAATTGATTTAAAAGATGAGAAGAAAGAAGAAATTGATTTAAATGAAGAAAAAGATTAAAAAGAAGAAAAAGAAGAAAAAGAAGAAATTAACAAAGAAAAATCAAAAAGATTAAAAATCATTTATAAATAAATATTTTCAATTGTTTTCTTCACTTTCTTCAACTTTCACCTTCTCCACCTCCTCAACCTCCACCTCCCTCTGTATAGATAAATAGTAATGCGCGTTATTCATTCTCACTATGAACGATTCCACAGACATAACCCATCAACTTCAGACACAACAAACCATTCCTCAAGAGGAGTTAATGGACTCCATTGCTTCTGCCAGTGTCTCGGAACGTCAACACGCTTTATTAGACGATAATGAATACTTTACTGGCACAGATGAACAAGATAATTCAGGCCATGAATCATTGGTTAATGATCATCCTACAATGGAACAAATCCAAAGAGTGTATTACACAAAGGGATTAGAAGAATTAGAATCATTAAAACTAATTGATTTATCACCTTTAGCCAATTGGAAACTTTCTTCTAGTAAACAAGGGTTTGGATTGGGACAACTTAGAGATGATTCTCCTGATAGTTATTGGCAATCTGATGGTAGTAATGGAAGTAGTAATGGGAATGCTAATACTCCTAGTGTTATTACCAATAGTCAATTAAGTAATCCTCATTCTATTACTATTCAATTCTCCAAGAAAGTGTTTTTAGAACGGATTTCGTTGTTTACTAATTATAATCTTGATGAATCTTATACACCATCAAAGATAAAAATCATGGCGGGGAGTTCTGATGGATGGGATTTAAGTGAAGTTTGTACTGTTAATTTCAATAAACCAGTGGGATGGTCACATATAATCTTTAATGGGATTAGAAATGATGGAGTATTAAAGTGTTTTATGGTGAAATTGATACTTATGGCTAATCATCAAGATGGGAAAGATACTCATATTCGGGCGCTTAAATGTTTTGGGAAGAAATCGGGTAGTGGGGCATTACCCAGTACGTTATCACATGTGAATGAAGATATATTAAGGGATTTAAGTTTTGGTAATGTTTCAGGGAATGTTTCAGGGAATGTTTCAGGGATTCTGTTGAATCGAGAAGAAGAATTGAATCGAGAAGAAGAAGAAATGAATGAAAATGAAGAAGATGAAGATGAAACTAGTTCCCGAATTAATGAATCCACACGATTTTTAAACAATACAACTAATGTGATTGGATTTAATACGGGATTTCAGAGTATAGAAATGAAGAGTACTTCAGGAATTCGATAATTATTGTGTTATTTTAAAAAAACTACTCCACTGCTTTATCATACTATTCACACTATTTTTAAAGAAAAATCTACTACACCACACCCTTGATGAATTGAAGATGTGGAATAAATATCAATATCATTACATAAATAAGAACTTAAATTAGATAAAGTTAAACCACCAGAACATTCAAGCAAAAACCCAGAATTATTATACTTTTCCTTTAATCTTAATGCTACTTGTTGAAGTTCAGGACCTTTAAAATTATCAAGCATTATAACATCAGCCCCAGCATCAATAGCTTCACAAGCATCTTTTTCAGTTGAAACTTCAACTTCAATTTTAACAGCAAATCCACACACTTTTCTAGCAGCAGTTACTGCATTAGTTATACTTCCAGTAGACATAATATGATTATCCTTTAACATCACCATAGCACTTAAATCATAACGATGAGTATCAACACCACCAACCAACATTCCATATTTCTCCACAAGACGAAGACCAGGAGTAGTTTTTCTAGTTCCAGCAATAACTCCTTTATAACCAGCTTTATCAGCTAATTGTTTAGTGATATATGATTGAGTAGCCACACCAGAACATCTAGCAAGAAGATTTAAAGCTGTTCTTTCAGCCAAAAGGATTTTATTAGCATCACCAGAAACTGACGCCACGACGATTTTTCCGCCTTTAGCCGCCAAAGTTTCTTCTGAAATATAATCACCATCATTATAATTCCATTTTACCAGTAAATGACATTGATCAAACACTTCTTGAGCAAAAGGAATTCCTGAGATCATACCTGATTGTTTGATATAAAGGGAAGCATTTTCTGATTTAGTGCCGACAACAAAGCCACCGAAATCAAAGGAGGGAACATCTTCCGAGAGAAAGTCAGTGATTTGAGATTTCCATTGGCCATTAGCGGGGAGGAGATTAGAGAGAGACATTGTGGGGAGGAGTTGAGGTGAGAGAAAGAGAAAAATAGAATGAGAAGTGAGAAGAAGTGGGAAAAATTGAATGAGTGAGAAACAGAAAGAGATTTAAAGTGAGAAAATGAGAATGATTTAAAGTGAAGAGAGTGCGAAGTTAAAGTGGGAAAGTGAAAGAGAGAAAATGAGAGAGAGAGTGTGTGTGTGTAAAGTAATGATCCACAAACTCAAAGTATAAATAATGCTGTAATGTAACATATAACAGTGTAGCTATATAGTAATGTAACAATGTAACAATGTAACAACGTGACAATGTATACTTTTTACAGTCGTAGCGGCTACGACTATTATTCTCAGTCACTCTTCTCTATATTTTCTCAATCACTCTTCTCTATATATTCTCAATCACTCTTCTCTTTATATTCTCAGTCGCAGTGTCGCTTCGCTCCACTACGACTATGGTCCACCGCCAATCAACTCTCCATATAGGCAACCCCCGAATCACCTGCAAACAATGTGGTATGACCTACTACAAACACATTCCCTCCGATAAACAATCCCATTTACAATACCACGCCACATTTTGTTCAGGTGTAGTATGGCCATTCTCTAATACTCCTATAGAAGAGTACCGCGTTAATCATCGTGGTAGAGTCAATGTTGAATTGACTATTGGTAATAAGAATCAAGAATCACAAATGCGACGAGTGGCACAAGCAGTGGCTATGGTGAATCAAGAACTTAATTCTTGTGGGGATTCCGGGCAATGGAGACAAAAACAATGGAATGGTGATATAGAACCTAAGGCGTTTATGGCTATAATAGATCACCGCGTAGTGGGTGTATGTACTACTGATAGTGTTACCGCGGGGACAGAACAGTGTCGATGGATGGTAGGAGACTCGCAGGAAATAGTACCGCGACAGATTAATTCTGCTATAAAAATAGGCATATCACGTATATGGGTAGCACCAAAATGGCGACGAAAAGGAATTGGAATGAAACTTCTTGAAATGGTGATGAAATATTCGGTTTATGGAGTGAAGCTAGAGGCGAAGAATTTAGGGTTTAGTCAGCCTAGTGCGGCAGGAGGGGGGTTAGCAGAGAAGGTTTGTGGTGTAAAGCATAAGACGGGGAGGGTGTTGATTCCGGTTTATATAGAGCAGTAGTGGAGCGAAGCCATACTGCGACTGAAGCAGAGACTACTCGCTCCACTGCGACTACAGAAAGTATAGCAGAGAGTCGTGACTATAGAGAGTATTTTCTCAGTAACGCTTCGCTCTGCTACGACCCTCTGCTACGACTCTCTGCTACGACTCTCTGCTACGACCCTCTGCTACGACTCTCTGCTACGACTCTCTGCTACGACTCTCTGCTACGATAATGAATATACAATCATAGTTACAGAGGAGTTATGACAATCTACACAAAAATATCATCTCTAAAACACCGAATTATATATTCTCAGTCGAAATACTCTACTTTGCTGTCCCGCTCTGCTATAATTCTCTACAATACTATTCTCAGTAGTAAATACTTTTGCAGTCGTAGGAGTAGATCGTGTCTGGACCAAATCCTCCCAAATCCTCCCAAATCCATCCTTTCTTATATGCAGTACCACTTATATCAGTAGAGTTATTCCCTACGAAAACCGACCAACCATAGGTTGAAAATTGGAAGAGATAAACTGGCGGTGGTGGAGAATAGACAGTATAAGTTTGAGATTGAAAGAAGACGTGTAGAGGGAGATATGTGAAGGTGGAAAAGGTGGAAAAGGTGGAAAAGGTGGAAAAGGTGGAAAGGGTCGTGGGGAACACAAAATACTTTTCACGAATCTGAGAGTATTTCGTAGCACTGCGTTGGTTCCACTACGACTCTTACACTCGAAATACTCTCTATATTCTCTGTCATAAATACCTTTGTAGGAGTCAGCAGTAAATACCTTTGCAGGAGTTGGTAGTAAATACCTTTGTAGGCGTCAGCAGTAAATACTTTTGTAGGAGTCAGTAGTAGATACTTTTGTAATCATACACTCTCTACACTCAGTCACAGTATCGCTATACTCCCGAGTCATGGCGCGAAAATGTTACAGTACTCTACTCGCGGTACGACTATACATTTACTATTCATATATTGTCAGTCATAAGCGCGACTGCAAAAGTATTACTATATATTCTCTATACTCTCTGCTACAATACTCACAGTCGTAGTATGAGACACTGCTACAATACTCTAGTCGTAGTGTGAGACACTGCTCCGCTCAGCTACAGCTCGCTCCACTACGACTCCGCACTAAAAACAACCCTCTCCCCAGCAGCATTTATCAACCTCTCAAAATAACTATAAATACTCCCACTAAGTCCTCCACTAACAATAACCTTCAACCCTCGCGGTAATGCTCCCCTATACAACACCCCAAACCCTTGTTCCACCACAAGTCTATACCCCGTACTTAATGAATCCTTATACGCCAAATGACTATTTTTCAGCTGCATATGGGATTTAACCACATCTATAGGCTGCGTAGTAAATATTACCGCCGCCAGGGCCACTATTTGTAACCCTACTTGCTGCCACATAGTATAAGAACCTCCAAACCAATGCGATTCTCCTACTGCCGCCAGCAGTTTATGAGGGGCCACTAATTGTTTAGTCCAATTATAACTCGATAACCACACAAATGAATTGGCTGTTTGTCGTACCAATGTAATACATCCTCCATAAGCAAACCCTCTTACTCCTTTAAGACTATATATTTCTCTTACTGTTCCCAAAAACGTAAGTGATGGTGTATTATTAAATGCCATTCGAAGAGCATCCTTAGGCGTATGCTTTACTACATGAGTCGACAGACTATGGCGGGAGAACTTACTTCCACGCCGACCCCCCATTCGGTACTGAGATAATACTTCTGATGTAAAATAAGCATGTGGTGACATATACTGTTTCTGATAAATATTTTGTAATGGTTTATGATGCTTATTAGGCATAGAAATTCCAGTTACATCCACATCCATTCCTGCCGCTTTACATCGAGAAATCTCATTCACAAGACTCATATTTTGTATCATAGTCACTTTAATGTTTTCAAATGGAATTAACCATAATGATTCTATAAATCCACTCATAATCCCAGCAATTACCATTCTAGGAGCCGTAGATTTCTTTATTTGATGTCCTTTTGCATCTTGAACCTCTAATGCCATGAAATTCGACAGCCAATTATACAGAAAGATTCGGGCCGAGTTTTTAATCACATTCCCCATAACTAAAGCACTTCCTCCTTTAAATAACTGAGCTAATGAGTTTGGAGCATTTGAAGGAATATGGAATCGAGTCATGGCAGCAACATTATTAAGTTGTTGTTGAGTTTTAATCAAATCCAACGGATACGTCGCCGTTCCTACCACAGCGGCGGTAGTAGTGCCTGAGACTAGTGCTGTTAAGAGACTATCGTCAAGATTATGGGTCATAGTATAAGGAAGAGATTTCGCGATAAACAAAAAGGTTCAAGTGTTATGAAGAGAAGTGTGAACAGAAGTGTTAGTGAACCTACGACGCCATTGAGAGGGGGGAGAATAGAAGAGAGAAATGAGGAGAAGAGAAGAAGAAGAACGAGTTTTGGTAGAGGTTTTAATAGAGAATTTGACAGTTTTGACAGAGGGTTTGCTACAAAAAGAAGGTCTTTGGATAGATCTGTGGAACGAAGAAGGTCTTTAGATAGATCTAGAAGATCATCTATTGTGATTGAAGATGGTAATAATATTGGATTTAATCCTGGGTATTCTGGGCCGGTGACTGTGGAGTATCTCAGGTTTTTTTGTCGAGTTGTTTTAGAGGAGGGGGAGAGGGAGAGGGAGAGGGAGAGGGAGAAGGAGACAGTGAAGACAGAACAAGAGGTAGAACAAGAGGTAGAACAAGAGGTAGAACTAAAACCAACACCAGATCCAACACCAGATCCAGAAATAGATTCAAAACTAGAACAATCATCAATACTAAAACAATCACCAATACTAAAACAATCACCAATACTAAAACAATCACAATCACCAAAACAATCACAATCACCAAAACAATCACCTACATCACCACCAAACTATCAAAACAATAACATTATCAACAACCAAAAAACACTGCCATTAAAAACAATGTCATATTTAGAAAGGATTTTAGCTGCTCAATCACAAGGAGAACCCCAAAGATTTGAAGATGAAAAGCAGAAGAGCAATGTTTTAGAGAATGATCGAATGGAGCAGGAACAAGAAAAGGAACAGAAACAGAATGAAATAGATGTAAATGTTCAAGATATGAATGTGAATGAACAAATTGATGTAAATGAACAAATTGATGTAAATGAACAGAATGATGTAATTGAACAGAATGATGTAAATGAACAGAATGATGTAAATGAACAGAATGATGTAAATGAACAGAATGTTGTAAATGAACAGAATGTTGTAAATGCTCCAGATCATGATCAAAATGTTATAAACGATCAATATATTGTAAACGATCAAGATCAAAATCAATTAGATCTAAACGAACAAAATCAATTTGATCTAAACGAACAAAATCAATTCGATCTAAACGATGATATCGATTATCTAAACGGTCAAGATCAAGAACAATCCCCCCAAACTCCTACTAATGATTTTATTCAAACTCCTTCATCTTCATCCCATTCCCCTTCATCCCATTCCCCTATTCCCAATCCTCCCCGTATTAATCCTTCCCCACGAAAACTTAACCGCCATTCTCATGATAAACTCCCAGTTAAAACCCTTAAACCCCTTGTTCATTCTTTAACTCATAATGATAAACCTATAAAAATCCCTAATGACATTTTATCTTCAATTCAATCCTTTTCTGATGATTTCCTTAGTCAACTTATGAATGATTTAGAAGCTTTTTCTCTTCATAGAACTCGTGGTAATGGTAATCAAATTAATATTAAAGATATCTTGTTGTATATAAATCGGCTTAAATTCCCTAATGAAGATGGTACTAGATCTAATACTTCACTTGAGTATTCTACTCTTGCAAAGAATCATCTTCCATTAGAACTGATTATGGAGTTAGATGCAAATTTAAAGAATACGTTTAAACCCAATGATAATGATAGTGATAGTGATGATGATTAGAAGGAGAACTAAAGACTTTAGAGTTTATGTTAGTGTATTATTTAGTGTATATTATTTACAAGTGTATTATATAATCTCTGTGATTATTGATTAGTTACCGTTGTCTTTATGTTTAATATTTTTAATGTCTCTCTTTAACAACTTTCTTTAACATAATTTTTCTTTAAAATCATTGATTACTTTCTTTAATGTTTTAAATGACTTTCTTCAATGACTTTCTTTAATGACTTCAATGACTTCAATGACTTCAATGACTTCAATAACTTTCTTATTCTCTTTCTTTTCTTCTCTTTTCCTTCGTCATAATACTTCTCCTACACCAGAACACTTCTCTGTGCTTCATACTCATCTTGTCTCCCCCTTACAAGCTTATACAACTCAAATATAGCTGCTGGAGTCACTCCCTGAATCCTTCTAGCTTGTCCAATATTCTCTGGTTGAATTGTATTCAATAAATGACATACTTCATAAGATATCTTAACATTCCCTTCATTATTATAATTATAATTCAATGGTAATAATAAATTCTCATCAGCTTCATAAGCTCTTAAATGAGCTTCTTCTTTCTTTAACCATGGATCATAAGTACTTTCAACATTAATTCTATTCATTAATCGTGGATTAATTGTTTCATAAGCTGAAGGAATATTTTCTGAACAAAACTTATCAAGATGTGGTACTAAATCTTCAATTCCTACTCCTTTATAAGAAAGTAACTTCCAACCATCAACTACATTGGCTTTATTAACATCCAGAACCGTTCCTTTAAGAGCTGGTGACCATTTTGCTCCAGAAAGTGTAAGTGATTTCATATGAGACTTAATGGTTTTAAATTGTTCCATTTCTTGTTTAAACCGTTGGTATCTATTGAAAGAAACTGCTCCCACATTAAACCCCTTTTCTGTTAATCTTTGATCAGCATTATCAGATCTAATAGAAATTCTAAACTCTGATCTTGAAGTGAACATTCTATAAGGTTCTTCTACTCCTTTAGTGATTAAATCATCAACTAAAACTCCAATATATCCATCACTTCGATTAAGTAAAAGTTCTGGTCGTTTAGCTTGTGCTAATCCAGCATTAATCCCGGCTAAACATCCTTGAGCAGCCGCTTCTTCGTACCCTGTGGTTCCATTAATCTGTCCTGCTAAGTATAATCCTGAAACTAATTTGGTTTCTAACGTCAGGCGTAACTCCCGGGGGTCCACATAATCATATTCAACACCATATCCTGGTTGAACCATGGTTACATTCTCACATCCTGGCATCATTCTTACTATTTGATTCTGAATGTCTGGTGGTAAAGTACAAGAGATTCCATTAGGATAAACCAAATCGGTGTCTAAGCCTTCAGGTTCAAGCCATACCATATGAGAAGTTTTTTGAGGAAACTTAATGACTTTGGACTCAATTGAAGGACAATACCGAGGTCCTCTAACGGTTTCTCGAATATGAACTGATTTGTCAAGGTTTTCATTGACAATATGATGGAATTCTGGTGTTGTAGATGTCATGTGACACATAACAAGTTGGTCTTGAAGATCCACTTTATCATTCATATACGACATGGGTTGTGGAGGATAATCAGAAGGTTGAGGCAGTAAACCGGAATAATCGATGGTTTTAGCCGATAATCGTGGTGGAGTTCCCGTTTTTAATCTTCCAAGACGAAATCCGGCTTCAGCAAGAGTTTTAGAAAGTCCAAATGTAGCTGGTTCTCCTAATCGACCTGAAGAAAATGTCTCTAGTCCAATATGAATCTCACCGCCTAAGAAGGTTCCTGTAGTAACTACAACCTTATCACACTTCAAAACAGTACCATTGTTTAATATTACCCCTACAACGGTACCAAATTCTCGATTATCATAATTGGTTTTACTATTGGGTTCTATAATTACATCATTAACTTGAGCTTCTAGTACCAGTAAATGGCTGTAATTTAAAATCTCTCGTTGCATTTCGCGGAGGTAGATGGCCCTATCAATTTGAGCTCTGGGTCCATGTACCGCGGGGCCTTTAGACGCATTTAAGATTTTGAAATGGATTCCAGCTTTATCGGTTATTCTGGAACTAACTCCGTCGAGGGCGTCGATTTCTCGTAGTAATGTTCCTTTACCAACTCCTCCCATAGAAGGGTTACATGAAGCGGTACCGATTTTATTGATTTCTGGTGTAATAAGAGTGGTAGGAGTTCCTGTTCTAGCACTTCCAGTAGCGGCTTCACACCCGGCGTGGCCACCGCCGATGATTATAACGGGATGGTTTTGTGCTTTTAGAAGTTGTGTTCGAATTTCGGTATTAATAACGATATTTCTTCGTTGAAATGATCGGAAAACTGTGTTTTTGTACATGTTTTTAGTGGTAAGTGAAGTGAAGTGATTGTGAAGTGATGAGTGATGATTTCTTCGCACTGTTTCTAAGTATTGGTACTACTGTGGTAGTACGACCTTCGCACTATTTTTACTTTTCTACCACGGCCTTCGCACTGTTTTTATTGTCGTGGCACGGCATTGGTAGTAACTCTGTAGCACCACCTTCGCACTATTTTTCTCTCACTTTATCTCATCTCATCTCATCTCATCTCCTCTAATGTCTCCAAAACATAATACTACCGACGCCACAGACGCCGCCGATGACTTAAATGATGGTCTTGATTACGAAGTCGACTTCTCTGAAGAAGAAGTAAATGATATTCCACAAAAATCTGTACAAGAATCTCCTCAAACCCTGGAAGAACCTCTGGAAGAACCACCATCAAAAAAGAGAAAATCTGACTCCAAACTTAAAGAAAAGAAAAAAGCTAAAATGGATTTGGATATTCAAAGAAAAAAGTCTATTTCTACTGAAGTTTCTCCTGAAATCATAGCTGATTACATTAACCAAACCGTGGCCCAAAAAAATAAAAAATTATCTGGTTTAGAACTCTCAGAGTTATACTTATCAAAAACAGATTTAAGAAGTACTAATCAATTCACAGAACCAAGAACTCTTTCTAATTTATCATCTTTTATTACCAAAAACTTTGGAAATATGCTTAAAACCCCCGGTGATGAAAGAAAGTTTGTGGCTATGATTTCCATGTCTGCAATCCGAGCTTGTGATGTTCATAGAGCTACTCGTAATTTAAATGGAAGTTCATTAAAACTCATTAATAAGAACAAAATCGATGTGGATTTGAAACTTTTACCTACAACTAAATCCCGGCTTTTGTGTTGTACTCCAGGAAGACTTGGGAAAATCCTTAATCATCCTGAATCTCCTTTAAAAGCTAATGAAATCAAAATTATCATCTTAGATCATTCATATTTGGATCTGAAATCACAAAACATATGGGATATTGATGATACTATCCATACATTAAAGCTTTTAACGGCTTCAGGATCTAAGATTTATTTATATTAATGTCTATATAAAACAAACATTTATGCATTTAATGGGAAATAACTATGTTTAGCTATTGAATAGTGATCTTTTATACTGGCGATGATTGTGTTGAGTTCTTGTTGTGATACCTTTTGTTCTGTCTCTTGTTCTGTCTCTTGTTCTTTTGTCTCTCCCTTACAAAACAACTCAACCATTTCACTATCTATACTTTCCTGTAGGAAACAACCACAAAAGATTATGTTACAGAATAAACTCTTTACAACATTAGGAGAAGAATTGTTATCAACTTTTTCTATCATCTTATTAATCAACTCATTTCTAATCCATTGATCTTTTTGTCGACCAAACTCTTGTTTAAGTCCCTGTTCAAGAAATATGGTTCCAAATTCAATCCCTCCTTCATAGTCTTTAGTAGTGGGGTTTAATAATTGATTTGATAAATAAAACATTAAACTAGAAAGTTTTAATGATGGAATTGTAGTTTCTTGTGGATTTTCAATAATAGAATCAACAATATCATCTAATGTGAAATTAAATGATTTCATAATTGATGGAATTTCTTTAATTATATCACTAAAGAATTGTTTACATTCTTGTTCAATTTCTTTAATCAAAGTTTTACCTTCTTTTGTATTGGGTAATTGTTGTTTAATAATAATTAAATCTCGTATTATAAAGTAAGTCTTAGTAACATCCACAGAATCCAACTTTATTAATGACTTTATCTCATTTATAAGCTGCAGAACTTCTTTAAAGAATGACTTATTCATTGATGACTTTAATTTGGAAAATTCTTGTTGTAAAAGATCAATAGAAAAGTCCCCCCAATTTGGAATTTTGTGTTGTTTAAAGTACAGAATCAACTTGTGAATTTCTGATTCACCTCCATTTAAATCAACAAGTTTATTGAAATTGGAATTAGTTTCAAACCATTCAATCGTTAACTTCACGGTATCCTCATTACGAGGTTTCAAAGAATAAGTAGGATTAGATGATGCCATAGATATCATATCTAAATATTGAGGAATATCATTATCCATAACAGAAACAAGATCAGGAGTAAATAACCTTAATTCATTGGATTTTGGATTATTGATATTGGAATTAATTCTTTCCACTAAATTAGGACTATTTGTTAAAATAAACTTTAAATGATTATCATACATGGTAGATATTTTACTAATAACAAGGTTTAATGACATGAAAATAATATTATCATTATTATTTTGACATATGAATTGAATCAAATGAGAATCAAATCCATTATTGATAGCAAATAATTGAAGCCGAGTTAAAGCCAAAGTTAAATTTATAAAAATAGTCAAATTTTGATTCACTTCAAGTAATGCCATATCCCGAGTTGACCATTGAGATATTTTACCTAAAACATTGTTAATAAATTCAAACACTAAATGAAGAAATTTACTTTGAAAAGTCTTCATATCATTTATGGATGATTTAGGAAGTTGGATTTGAAATATATCACTATTAAATGTGATTGTCTCATCAAACCAATCATTATGATTCAAAAACTTCCCCACATGCCAATTATTTGTATTAAGTTTCAAAGTTTTCATCATATCATTGTTTGGAGTTTGAAAATATTTAGTAGCATAACCAAAAGTGTTTTCAATATACTTGAAAATATTCAAAAAATTGATATTACCAATATTTTCAGAATGAATCATTGAAAAAGTATCATTTAAAACCCGTTTCAAATGATCAAATCGGAAATCAAGAAATTGAAATAAAATCTTGGAAAGAGTAAGATCATTATCATGAGAATTCAAAATGATATAAGCAACCAAATAATTCACAATAGGTAAAGCACTGGTATTATATTCTTCAGTAGAATCCGAAGTTTCTGTGTCAATATAGTTATAGTTTCCTAAAGTACTGGAATCATTCAATACTCCTTCTAAATCGTATTCGGTTTCATCCATCATATTAACCGGAATAGACGATAAGACACTAGCCATTTTAAATAATTGAGGAGGTTCAAACTTATCTGATTCAGTAACGTATAAGGAATCAGCTGAGATATTGTATTGAGCAATAGAATGTTGTAAAAAAGATGATAAATTGGATTTTATAGTCAGAAATGGATTAGGAAGTGATGGTGATACTGTGGCTAAAGTATGGAAAAGTTTCCCGTAGAAAATGTAATTTGATGTATGAACCAAAGGAGATATGACTTCGGCCCCAGACTTGGGCAAATTTAAGTCAAATCGAAGTAAAACATCATTAACAATTTGATGAATGATTATATTTCGTTGACGTGGAGTAGCATTATCAATATCTTGACTAAGTAGTAATGAATTTTTATGACTAAAAGAATTGGATGAAGTAAAAGGAATGAATTTTGCTGATTTATAAGTAAATTTTGATAATTGTGATTCCAAATCATTAGTTAATTCATACGTGTCACCAATTTCATCAATAATGGATATAATATCACGATATTTAGATGTTACCAAATGTTGTAATTGAGATTTTGAATTGTGTAAATCATGTTGATAAGTTTGATTTAAGGATTGGATTTCATTTATAGGGAGTTTTTGGAAGAGTTCTTCCACCGATAAGGAGGAGTAATGGGACGGGTTTGAAACCGACATTAGTTGAAGAGGAGTGAGATTGAGATTGAGATAATGAGAAGAGGAAGAACAACGAGAGATGAAAAAGTAGAGAAAAGGAGGAAGAAAAAGAGAAAAGTAGAGAAAAAGAAATAAAAGAAAACATTATCATTGTTATCACTATTATCAACACAACATGTAACATGTAACATGTTATATATCAACATGTCAACATGTCAACTTATACACAACAAACAACACTACTCTCTCTTACACTACAAAGTCTCAATCTAAAGTTCTCACTATAAATTCTGCAAAATTAATACTCACAAAACATTGACAAAATAATAAATAGAACTAAAGGAAGCAAGAGTCACAACAGTACAATGACACGTTTTAGGGTCCAAAAAGGCCTAAAAAAGTCATTTATACCTTTAATACACCACTGCGAACGATCTACAACATCAAACTATTCTAATAACTTCACTACTCTCCTCCACCACTCTCCTCCACCACTCTCCTCAACCTCTACAATCTCTCGTTATCACGGTTGCAAGCGCGGTTAACTCCCAGATTTACCCCTTTTGGAATTGGTTAGATAAAAATTTTCATACCCTTTAATGAACTCCATTCCGACTAAAATCAACTCCAATAGTAAAAGTCGATCTCGTTCAAGTACAGGATGTCTTACCTGTAAGAAGAAAAAGAGAAAATGTGATGAAAAACTGTATCCAGTATGTTTAAATTGTCAAAATAGGAAAGTATCCTGTGAATGGTCAATGAAATCTCACCAATTCCATCAACAAAAGGGTCAAGTTAAATATTACGGTAATGAAGATGATGATTTGAATGTATCTCATTTGGAACCATCCACCACTACTTTGTTCAATGTTGATCCTATCAGTATTGATTCTGATCATCATTCTCGTTCTACAACTCCTCCTACTCATAGTATAAATTCAGTTGACAAAAAATCACAAATTCTCCAAAGAATAGCCATGCAAGAAGATTGTGTTGATGATCAAGAGAGTGAAATGTTAATCTTTCCCCAATCTCCACATAATTAATCTTCATGTCTGGAACATGGACAGCATCTGGTTGGAGTACACGACCTTTGAAAATAGTTTAATATATATTAGAGATAGTTTTAGGATGTTTATGTAGGTAGGATTTGTAGGTAGTTGTAGGTACTTGAGAGGTCCTGATGAGGTACTTGAGAGGTCCCATTGAGATCCTTCTTAGGTCCTTCTCAGGTCCTTCTCAGGTCCCATTGAGGTCCTTCTCAGGTCCTTCTCAGACCCTTCTCAGGTCCCTCCCACACTCCCTCTTCGCATTCCGCTACCGGCGAGAAAATCCGACTCGGATGAAATTGAGTCGAAAATTTTTCCCTTAGTTAACAAACCTTGTAAAGTCCTTGGATTCCCTATCAGTTCATACACAAATACACTTACAAGTTGTCATCCACTACGACTCACTACTTCATTCCCCATAATACATCCTTCTTTACTCCGTTTTTTTTTCTCCATTGTCTGTTGTTCCTAGATAATGACTTCTTTACATACTGGGGTAAACGATAATAACTACTACTCAGAACAAATGGGCTCTTCTTATTATAGCCCGCATAACCAACCCCTTACTAGCAATCAAGGTATTCCGTTCTATCAAAATGATCAAGTAAATAGTGCCAACTATCAAAATGATGGTCAATTTTATCCTCCTCCTCCACAACCTCCTCAACAACAACAACAACAACAACCTCCTCAACAACAACAAACTCATCATCAACCTCCTCAACCTCATCATCATCCTCAACCTCCTCAGTTTGTACCCAGTCTACGAAATCCTCATCATCCTGGTTCTAATAGACCTCCTCATTTGGATAATGGAATTCCTGATGATGATATTCAATCTCATACACCTACTTCAGCTTCTCCTCAACATCATAGTCCTGACCAAGGTTCACCTATAGTGGAGAAAAGTGTTCCTCAAGAACAACCATTTTATGTTAATGCAAAACAATATCATCGGATCTTGAAAAGACGTATAGCTAGAGCCAAATTAGAAGAAACTTTAAAGATTGCTAGAACCAGAAAACCTTATTTACATGAATCAAGACATAAACATGCTATGCGTAGGCCTAGAGGTCAAGGAGGACGATTCTTAACTGCTGCTGAAATTGCTGAAAAAGATCGATTAGAGAAATTAAGTCAACTTGATGGTAATAATGAATCTCCAGGAAATGGCAAAGCTTCTACTCTGTCATTTATAGGAGGTGATAATGATAATCACCTGGTGGAAACATCATCCCATCAAACAAATGATATAAACGGTAGATCTGATGTCAATGAAGACAGCCATGAATAATGTAGAGACGATTTTTAAAGGTGTTAAATTATAACAGAAACAAAGAAAAAAAAAAAAAAAAAAAAAAAAAAAAAGCCAAATAAAAAACGAAATAAAAAAAACCCTCCCAAGTTAAAGATTGATGATAATAATAACAATTAACTTTTGATTCTTAATGTATTTTTTTTTTTTCTTTCTTAGAATAGTATTAGTGTTGTATAATGTATATTATGTGTTACATGAAGACATTTTAGTTTACTTTAGTTTACTTTATTCTACTTTATTGTATTATATTTCATCTTTCTCTTTTAAGTTCAAATTAACTCTTTTAATGTTTGTTGAGTTTCTGATGGTAATTGAAGTAATATTGATGGATCAACCTTGGATAAATTACCTGAAACAATTAATTTAATACTACCAAAGTCATTACTCTTAATATCAACCAAAGGATCAAAATTAGTCGATTGAATACTAACCAATTTTGAAAAACTCGACCCAAAAGACCCAGTATCTATATCTAATTCATTCAATGGAGCAGCAGTAATTAAACCTGATTGATCATTAATTAATGAATTATCTTTCTTTAAACTTTCTAACCCGGTCAAATTCTTTGTTAATTGTTGTAAAAGAATTAATTTTAAATCTCCTGTGGTTTGTTGACAATTAATTAATTCCAGCAATCCAATTAAAATAATCTTTTTATCATTTAAGTTTTGAAAGTTTAATAAATTAGGTAAAACCAAATTATTTAACATCAGATTAAATACTCCTGGTTGAGGTAAATTAATTAAATTAATGACAAAATCTCCATTAATTTGTTGATTTAATTTGGAATTTAATGGAATGGAACAAAGGGAAAATACAAATATAATAAATCTTTTTAAAAATTTATCAGTTCTCAGATTCTTTAATCTTGTTAATAATAAGATTGAAATATCTTTTAAATAATTTTGTAAATTTTCAACAGGAATATATAATAAAATAGCTTCTAATAATTCAAATCCATAAATATCATTAACTTTAGAAGCAATTAATTTTTGAAATATCCCCAATAATGGAGTAATTGATTCATTTGATCCACCAAAAATCTTAGCATCAAATCTAATAATTGATACTAAAAGTCTAGTAATTCCAGGAATATTACCTCTAAATTGCCATAAATTTGGTGACATTAATGGTTTTATAAGGCTATTATAATCTTGAGGTAATGATTGTTGAGGAGGTAATTTTTCTAATAAATAAGCTAAAATTTGGAAACTATATGGAACAAATTCTTGTACATCATCATTTAAAACATTTAAAAGATTTGGTAAAATGATTTCAATTAATCCATTAATTTCTTCTGATTTAGAATATTTAATTAATAATCCTAAACTTTCAAATGTATAATGAGAAAATCTAGGATTAGCAGGATTTTTAGAAATAATCTTCAATATACTTATGATTTGATTAAGTATTAATGATTTAAAATCACTACTAATATTATCTTCACCAGTATTTAAGATTCTCATAACACATTTAATTAAAAACTCATTTTCGGATAATTTCTCTGGAGCATTACCTGAACTTAAATTAATTAATTTGAATAAATTAGTTAATAATTCATTAATATAAGGTTGTAAATCAAATTTATCAAATATTGGTTTATGATTAACATCACTGAAACTAGTCATAGATAAAAGTTTTTCAATAGTAATGGCTGCATATGTAAATATGACAGGATTATCACTCTTTAAATGATTTATTAATAATGGAATAACTGATAATAATTGATCTTTAGTTAATTGATTTCTAAAAATCAAAATATATTTAATGGAATCAGTTATTAATATAGGATGAGTTTGATTACCACTTTGACTAACCAAATCATTAGCGATATTATTAGTGAAAAATTGTACCACATCAACTAAAACATTTGTAGAAGTGACACCAATATTAGTAACAGAACCTTTAGCTGCTAATGAACTAAATAAATAAATAGCAATATCTTTATTTTGCCAATTACCATCACCAATTTTAAGGAAATTATCGACATATTTAGTGACTATTGAAGTTAATAATTCATTATTAACTTCTTTTAATTCTCTAAGGAAATCAGTAGCCGATTTTCTTCTTGAATCAAATTCTGAACCTTCTAAATCAAATCTTACAAAATTAATTGGTTCATCTTCAAACATTTCTAAATCAACATCTCTTAAATAAATATTTGGTAAAATAATTTTCTCTAAAACTTCATTTAAAGAATTTTCATTATTAAAAAATTTTTGATAATTTGATAATTTAATAATTGAAGTTAATAATTGTAAACATTTAACAATTAATAAATCAAATTTTTGTTGTTTAGTAATTCCTGTAGTAATTAATTCCCAAATTATATTAATAAAATTTTCAATTAAAGGTTCAAATACTTCAGTATATCTGGTAATATATAAATTAACCAATTCAATAATTGAAGTTTTAATTTTAATAACAATATTGATTTCTTCATCATCATCATCATTAACAATCAATTGAGAATTGAATTGTAAATATTTATGCAAAATTTTCATACCATCAACCATATTATCTTCAAAAAATTCTGGAATATCTTGACAGTTCAAATCATAATAAATTTGAATTAATAAATGTAAATTTTCTAGATAAATTTGTAAATCATTACCATTTTGTTGTTTTATAGCCACTTCAATCAATTCATCAATCTTATTTAATAACATTAAAAATGGTTGAGCAAATTTATCTAAAACCATTTTGATTTCTAAAAATAATTCATCTGATCTAAATAATGGTCTCCATTTTTTAAATATTGAATGACTAACTAATAAAATGGATTTATTAGTTTTAAAATCTTCCACAGAAAATTTGGAAATTAAATCATCAATTAAATTATTCCAATTATGAGGGAAATCCAGTTCAGCAATAATAGAAATACATTCACCAATTTGAACTTGTAAATTTGATGGTAATATAATCATAACATTTAAAATCTCTCCCTTAATATAATTACATTCTTCCATTGGTAATAAATATTCACCATTTTCATTAATCCATTTTCTTTTAAGTAAGTTTTTAAAGAATAATGCTGCTGCTAATCTAACTGCATTAGACAAATCATTGGATGTCATTATTTTCATTAAATTCATTGAGAATTGAGGTGTTGATTCAATTGATCGTAATTGATTTTCTGCATCTTTAGCATACTGAGGCAATAATGATTGTTCCAAGCATTGTGCAATAGATCCAACTGAATTATCAGCCATGATAAATCAATGTAAATGAAGAAAAGAAAGAACAAAATTTGAAAAAAAAAAAAAAAAGAAAACTATGAATAAAATAATAGCGACGAAACCCTTCGCGGGTAGTGCGATGTTAACGAGAAGAGGCAGAGAAGAGGCAGAGAACAACACACTGAAATTGGATATAAATTAGCAACTGAAAAACACAGATACAATTATGTAAGTCTATAGATCAAAAATTGTAATTCAGAAGAAGAATTTTGTTCAAAACACTAAAAACAAAGGTAAGGAAGAATAATCTATTTGTTAGCAGTTGGTAACTGTTGAGCATTTTCCTTTTGTTGTTTTTGTTTAGCAACAGTAAAGACTAAACCAGCAATGAAACCAACAATAATGGAAGAAACTGACCAGAAGTTGATGGCAGCATCGAAAAAGATTAAACCAGATAAAGCAATTGGTAATTTGTTTAAAGCTCCAACCATAGAATAAGTGGTTGAAGAAGTAACTCTAACACACCAAGCAGAACAATAAGAAATACCCACAGAAGAAAGACCAGAGAAAATCATAGCCATAATAACAGAATATCTACCTTCAGTTGGGAAATTAACTTCAATGTTAGCTGGAGACCAATCTTCAAAAATAAAAGAAGCAACTAATAAAATAGGAATGGATAATAAATTGTTATAATAAGTAGTATCAAAATCCTTAAAATTAGTTAATTTAATTCTCTTTCTCATAATTAAAACAAAAGAAGCTGAAGAGAAACAATTAATAATCATCCAAATATAACCAAGGTGTACAGAAAAAGTGTCAGTAGTTTTTGGATCAGCAGTATCACCATGATAAGCAATAACAGAAGATAAAACCATCAAACTAAAAGAACCTAAAGCCATAGAAGTGACTTTACCACCAAACCATATAACTTCACCATAAGCAATTAAAATAATGGTTAAATTCTTAAAGATGGTATATACTGGAATACTTAAATATTGTAAAGCTTTTGAACCAGTATAAATCATAGCTACCAATAAAATGGCAATTGGAGACCATTTTTTAGCTTCATCCTTATTAAATTGTCTATAAGTAATAACATTAAATGATTTTAAAGTTCCAATAGTAGCAATACAAACAATAGATTGAACTGCTAAAAGGAAAAAATTTAAATTGAAAGAATATCCTGATAACACGTATTTATTAGTAACGGTCATCAAAATTGATGATGCACAATAAGAAAAGATTGAAATTGGTGCTGAATTAGCAATATTGCTAGCACTTAATCCTGAATATGATGATTTGTCCATAGTTATTTGTTTGAATT
>JAJMEC010000001.1:232381-316105 GCA_030573955.1 Yamadazyma triangularis
TTTTTTTTTTTTTTTTTTTTTTTTTAATAACAATTTTTTGTTTTTGAAGGCTTTGTTGTGGATTTCTTTTTGTAATTGTTTATAAGGTACGATGCAGAAAAGGATTATATAAGCGAGAAACGGTATAGAGCACGTGACATTAACATGGAATTGAGAAATTGGCTGAAAAATTGGCTGAAAAATTGGCTGAAAAATTGACAGGAAAAATGAGTGGAAGAGAGTGAAGAAGAGAGTGGAAAGAGAGTGAAAAAAAGAGTGGAAAATGTGAAAAAGAGAGTGAAAAAGAGAGTGAAAAAGAGAGTGAAAAAGAGAGTGAAAAATGAGTGAAAAAGAGAGTGAAAAAGAGAGTGAAAAATGAGTGAAAAAGAGAGTGAAAGTGAAAAATGTGAAAGAGAGTGAAAGTGAAAAATTTCATAATTGAAAGAGAGTGAAAAATTGACTTTCAAAAGCTGCAAAAAAACCATAAAATGACGAAATTACTTGTGCGATTATAAAGACAACGCCGTATGGAGTGATGAAAGAAATAACCAATAAACAAAGGAATTTGAAGGTGAATTCCGTAATCATCGTAAATATATCAAGTAAATAACTAAAGAAACAAAGAAATTCCGAAGTTAACTCCATGTGTTAACTCCACTGGTTAACGCCGTTCCTGTGGATAGATGGTATAAAAACCAAGTGAAAAAACCTGATTTTTATCAGATTAATCAGTAGAAAATGGAATCAAAACCAAATACAGACTCTATTAAATCAAAAACTGAAACAAATTTAGACTTTATTCCCAGTAAATCTTGGAATTCTAATGATAATCACATTCCCGTAGATAATGATCCTGAAATAGAAAAATCTAGAGGTGTAAGAAGAATTGAAAATGTCAAGCTTGCCATGGAAGATACTAAATTCGGAACCACTATGAAATGGATGTTTGGTATTTCCATCTTGGTTTGTGCTTGGGTAAATTCATTAGATTCTTCAACCACTTATAATTATTCTGTTTATGCAACATCTCAATTTAACAACCATTCTATGATATCTACTTTAGGAATTGCAACTTCAATTATTGCTGCTGTTATGAAACCAATTTTAGGTAGGTTTTCTGATTTAACCTCCAGACCAATTACTTATATTATTGTATTGGTACTTTATGTTTTGGGTTACATTATTGTAGCCAGTTCTAGAACCATTAGTGCTTATATTATTGGAGAAGTATTTATTTCTGTTGGTTCAGCGGGATTAGATTTCTTAAATGATGTTATTGTAGGGGATTTAACTCCATTGAAATGGAGAGGATTTATGGGTTCTATGCTTTCAACACCTTTTATCATTAACACTTGGTTTTCTGGTTTGATTGTTGATGCTATTTTAGCTTCTAATTGGAGATGGGGTTATGGAATGTTTGCTATTATTATGCCAGTATCTTTGATTCCTGCAATAGTAATTATGATGGTTTATGATAGAAAAGCTCAAAAATTAGGAATGGTTGGTGTTGCTTCTTCCAAATACGACCACAGAACCAATACTATCAATAAAGATTACTTTAACTTGATTAAAACTTCTTTGGTGGAAATTGATGCTTTTGGTTTGATATTATTAGGTTTTGGTTGGTCTTTATTGTTATTACCTTTTTCTTTATACCAACAAGCTAATGATGGTTGGAGAAATCCAAGTATGATTGCTATGATGGTTGTAGGAGGAATTCTTTTGATAGGGTTTGTTGTTTATGAAATCTTATGGTGTCCTCATCCTTGTATGCCTAGAAGAGTGATATTCAACAGAACATTTATCTGTGCCATCATTATTGATTTTATCTATACTCTTGCTGGAGCATTAAGATCCACATACTTTTCATCTTTTGTGTGGATTGTCAAAGATTGGTCCAATCAAAACTGGACTTATTTCAACAACACATTGACATTATCATTATGTGTATTTGGAGTTGTAGCTGGGATCTATCAAAGAATCACTAGAAGGTACAAAAACTTACAAATCTTTGGTTTAGCCATTAAATGTATTGGTATGGGACTTTTGGTCAGAAACAAAGGAGCTTTGGCTAATACAGTGTCATTAGTTTGGGTTCAACTATTAGTGGGAATGGGAGGAGCCTTTTCTGTTGTAGGATCTCGGGTTGCTTCTCAAGCATCTGTTCCTCATCAAGACTTATCATTAGTTATTGGGTTATTACAATTATGGTCTAAGATTGGTAGTGGGATTGGTTCTGCTATAGCTGGTCCTATTTGGTCATCTAAAATGCCCCATAATTTAAGAAAGTTTATGCCGGATTCAGTAACGGATCTGGAGATTATGGAATACTTTGGTAATTTGAGTTCTTTAAGAAAATTGCTGTTTAATGATCCTATTAGACAAGGTGCAATTAGAGCTTATTCTGAAACTACTTATTACTTATTTGTACCAGCATTAGGGATTTCTTTTATTCCATTAATAGCTGCATGTTTTCAAACTAATTTTTGGTTAGGTGATACTCAAAATGCAATTGAACAACAACATGGTAAAGATCCTACCAAAGATGGTAGTAGATCTGATAACAAATCAGATAACAAATCTGATAATATGAACAGATTCACTGGAGAAGAACCAAAGAACTGGAAGGATAAAATTGCTGCTTTTTACTCTCAACCTTTAGGTGGAAGAAATTGAAGTTATTGAATAGATTTGATGGTTATAGTTTGTTGTAGATAATGGAGTTTATTCCTGCATTTTTTGATTGACCGTTAGCATTTAAGGCACAACAACAGGGTAACAAACCTGATGATGTGATGAGATTGTGAAATTATGGAACAATAAAATTGTGAAACAATGGAATGATGAAATTTTAAAATAAACTCTGAAATGAAATGAATTTTGTATGGGAAGTATATTGCATTTCTTTGTTAAAGTTCTTTGTATAGTTTGTATTTTTGTTATGTCTTTATACTCCTTCATATAGTTCTGTCATATAGTTCTGTCATATAGTTCTCTACCTTCACACTCTTTTCTATATTCCTCTATACTTTTCCTCTATTTACTCATGGATTATAATCACCTCTATTATATATACTAATATCAACTTCTGCTTTCACATCAACCATATCACCTGAATCTATACAAGCATCAACACTTAACCCCCGTTCTCTTTGATCCTTAAGTCTTTGATTTTGTGCCCGAATCTTTTCTAATTCTTGTAAATAACTATCTTCAACTCCAGTGACATAATTACCAGTAAACACTCCAACTTCAAAGTTTTTAATTTCAGCTGATTTACAACAATCTAATAAATCATTTAAATCTTGATAAATCACAGCATCAGCTCCAATAGCTTCACATATTTCTTGTTCAGATCTATTAAACCCAACTAATGCTTTTGTATCAGCTAAATCAATACCATAAATATGATTAAATCTAATAGGTGGAGCACAAGAAGCAAAATATACTTTATTAGCACCAGCTTCTTTGGCCATGGCCACAATTTCTTTTGATGTAGTTCCTCTAACAATAGAATCATCAACTAATAATACATTTCTTCCTTTAAATTCCAGTTCCATAGCATTCAATTTTCTTCTTACTGATGATCTTCTTTCTTGTTGATCAGGCATAATAAATGTTCTACCAATGTACCGATTTTTAACAAATCCTTCTCTAAAAGGAATATCTAATGATACGGCACATTGTAATGCTGAAGTTCTTGAAGTATCAGGAACAGGAATAACCACATCAATTTCTTTAGCCATTTCATTATCACCAACTTTAAAATTATTAGTGATTCTAGAAGCCAATTTATTCCCCATTTCAATTCTTGATCTATAAACTGATATTCCATCTAAAATAGAATCGGGTCTAGCAAAATAAACATATTCAAAAATATCGGGTGAAAATACTTTTGGTTCAACTACTTGTTTAAATTCTGGTGCATTTTTAGTATCTTTAGGAATAATAACCGCTTCACCAGGTTTAATGTCTCTAAACTTTTCAAATCCATGAGCTTTTAGTACTACTGATTCACTAGCTAACATATAATCCTTTAAATTAGTAGTTTTATTTAATCTTTCTCCAATTGATAATGGTCTAATACCATTAGGATCTCTAAATCCAATAACTCCATAACCTGCTAACATAGCAACACATGAATAAGCTCCTCTTATAGTTTCCATAGTTCCAGTAAGTGCCAGAAATAAATCTTGATTATTAACTCTAAATTTATTAAATTTATCCAATTCACTAGCAAATATATTAATCAATAATTCCGAATCAGAATCAGTATTAATATGACGATGAACATTTTCATCTAAATATTTCTTTAATTCAATCGAATTAACTAAATTCCCATTATGACTCAAACAAATCCCATATGGTGAATTAACATAAAATGGTTGTGCTTCACTTCCTGCACTTGATCCTGCTGTTGGATATCTCAAATGAGTAATTCCCATGTTCCCAATCAAATTATTCATTCTTTGTTGATTAAATACATCTCTAGCCATCCCATTACCTTTACATTGATAGAATCTTCCTCTTGGTCCACAGGTTACAATCCCTGCTGCATCTTGTCCTCTATGTTGTAAAAACATAGCTCCTTCAAATAACTCTGGTGCTACATTAACATTTTGATCTGAAAGTACTGCTCCTAAAATACCACACATTTTCTTGTTTGTGTTTGGTTTTATAGTATTCCTTTTTGTAATCTCTTTGATAGAGCTTTTAGCTTTTAGATTATCTATATAAAAGCTAGCTCTTCTCGAAATTTTTCGCACTAATAAATAGAGTCAGCAAGAGTCAAATTTCACTACAAATCATATCAATATTGTTATCAACATCTTAGATATTATATTAACTGAATAGTTTATCTAGTTACTTATATATAAGAAAGTAAGAAGTTGAATTAACAACAATAAAAAAAAAAAGGGTATAAAAATATAACAAACCCAAAAAAAATTTGCTTATCTATAGTAAAACCTTCAAGTAAAGCCTTGAAACACTAAGATATCATTATCATTTTTTTAAAAAAACCGGATAACAATATATACAACATAAAAAGGAAATATTAAAACAACAATAAAATTAAAATAATACAAAACACTCTAATAAAAAATTAACCATAATAAAATAAAGAAAAAGCAAAGACAATCATTAAAATCATAAAAAGTGTAGGAAACAAAACTAAGTCATCATTTCATAATTAAAATCGTATAGAAGTAAAATCATTTAAAAGTAGATTTTGGATTTACTTCATATTTCAGTGCCTTTTTCAGGTGAAGGAAAATCTTTTACCAGAATTCTTGAAGTTTTTTTAGTTTTTTTTTTTTTGGATATTTTTCAGGTTTTTTTAGGAGTTTTTTATGTTTTATTTATTCAGTTTTTTAGTTTTTTTTTTCAATTTTCTATTTTTTTTTAGTTTTTTAGGGTTTTTCTTTTCTTTATTTTTCATGTTTTTGAACGCTCTACTGAGGTTGTTGTTGGGGTTGTTGGGGTTGTTGGAATTGACCATTAAATGGTGGTTGTGGATATCCATTGAATTGTGGATATTGTTGAGGATATCCATTCATTTGAGGTGGCATACCTGGCATTCCTGGCATTCCTTGTGGCATTCCTGGCATACCTTGTGGCATTCCTTGAGGCATACCTTGAGGCATACCTTGAGGCATTCCCTGAGGCATTCCCTGAGGCATACCTTGAGGCATTCCTTGAGGCATTCCTTGAGGCATTCCTTGAGGCATTCCCTGAGGCATTCCCTGAGGAACTCCTTGAGGAGTTTGGGGTTGTGGTTGAACCTGAGGTTGAGCTGCTTGTCCATTAGGTGTAGCAGCATTCGATGACTCAATTACTTGTGGTTGTCCTTTGTAACGACCACTACCTTTATCATTACCCTTTGGTAATTCACCAGTAGAGAAAGGTTTTGGTACGGTTGATTCATTTTCAGCAACGTATAATGATTTATCAATATTAGCTGGAATTGGTTTAATCTCAGTACCTAATTCCTGTTCAATTTTGTACAAATTATAACGATCATTCCAACTTAATAAATTAATAGCTAACCCTAAATGACCAAATCTACCAGATCTACCGATTCTGTGTAAATAAGTTTCTGCGGTTTTAGGGAAATCAAAATTAATAACCACATTAACGGCTTGAATATCAATACCTCTAGTTAATAAATCAGAACAGACAAGATTTCTAACTTTACCCATTCTAAATTCATGAAAGACTTTATTTCTAGCTTGTTGAGGCATTCTAGCATGAGAATAATAACAAGAATAACCTAATTCTGTGATTTTTTTGGCTAATAATTCAACTCTATTAGTTGAATTACAGAAAATAATAGATTGATTGATTTGTAATTTGGAAAATAAAGTATTTAAACAATGTAATTTTTGTTTTTCATCAACAAAAGCATAAAATTGGGAAATCCCTCTTAAGGTTAATTCATCCATTAAATTGATTTCATAAGGTTTAGTTAAATGTTCATCCATAAAAGCTTTAACAGCCATGGGGAAAGTGGCAGAAAATAATAACGATTGTCTAGATTTTGGGAAAAATGCCAATATTTGTTCAATAATTCTTTTAAATTCTCTTGATAACATTTTATCAGCTTCATCCATAACAAATAATGGACATTCGGATAAATCAGCTACTTTTCTAGAAGCCAAATCTAAAACTCTACCGGGGGTACCAACTAAAACATGAACCGGTTCATTTAATCTTAAAATATCATCTCTTAATGAAGTTCCACCCGTGGAAACCATACATTGAACTCCAAGATGTTTACCTAAAGTTCTTACGACTTGAGATGTTTGTAAAGCTAATTCTCTGGTTGGAACTAATATTAAAGTTTGAATCTTATTAACTTTAGGTTTTATTTGTTGTAAAGTTGGAATAACAAATGATGCTGTTTTCCCAGTACCATTTTTTGCTCTGGCTAAAATATCTCTACCAGTTATAGCTACTGGAATTGATTCTTCTTGAATTGGTGATGGTTTTTCAAATCCGGCTTCAAAAATCCCCATTAATAATTCTCTTTTTAATCCGAAATCTTCAAAGGATTTCCCTCTAGTACTTAAAACATCATCTGTTTGTGGTCTTGTATCTTTAGCAGGAAGATTTAATGATTCTTTCCAAGTGGTTTCTGACATTGTGAAATAATTATTATGATATGATTTATAAAAAGTTCAATTAAGGTGTTACTCTTATTTAGTTAGTTACTTTCTTGATTTCTTGTGTGTTTTTTTTGGGTTTCTTTGCAATAATATGTTATATAACACAAATGTTACGTGTAGTCAATTTGTACAATATTATTGATGGAATTTGATAGAAAATATTGTTGATGAATTATAAATTGATTTTCTAACTAAAACTGACTTTTTTGTGTTACTTATCGGGTTAATTTCTATAACCGTTGGTAATATTTATATAACTATTGTAGATGTGTTAGTGTAATATAATAGATTTTCACGATGGGTCGACAATTTTTTCTTTGGAGGTAATTTGCCGGGGCACGACGCTGACCCCATTGGGGTTACCCGGAATTTTCACCCAAGTGTGGAACCAATTTTAGTGATAGGAGGAGTAGTGGAGTTTTTGTTAGTGGTTTTGACTAGAGATTTTTGTTTTGACGTTGTTATAATAGAAAAAGAATATTTTAATAAAAAGTACAATACAAATTTCATCACTTTAAACAGTGGTTATAATTATATTATACAAATTTCGCAATATGAACTGTGTAGATATTACTATCTCCACTTATTACATCTCCATACTTTATCATTATTATAAACTATAAAAGAGAACTATTTCCATAATATTTATAATCTATAATTTCCCTTAAACTCAATTCAATTTATACCTTTTTAAATACTCCTATTGTGTCATGAATTATACACACACTCTCTTCTCCATATAAAACCTCATTTCGCATCATCATCTCTTCTCTTAACTAAAGATGAAGATTTCCCAAGATACTATTAATAGACTTCAATCAGACGCTTCATGTATAAGAAACATCTGTATTTTGGCCCATGTTGACCATGGAAAGACTTCTCTTAGTGACTCACTTCTTGCTTCTAATGGGATTCTTTCACAGAGAATGGCAGGAAAGACAAGATACTTGGATTCAAGAGAAGATGAACAAGTTCGAGGAATTACTATGGAATCGTCAGCGATTTCACTTTATTTTAAGGTTTTAAGCAGAAAAGCAGGTGATGAAGAAGCCGCTCCAGAAATTAAAGAACATTTAATCAATTTAATAGATTCTCCAGGTCATATTGATTTCTCATCTGAAGTATCTACAGCATCACGATTATGTGATGGAGCTTTAGTATTGGTTGATGTTGTAGAAGGAGTTTGTTCACAAACAGTTAATGTTCTAAGACAATGTTGGGTTGATAAATTGAAACCAATATTAGTATTGAATAAGATTGATAGATTAATTTTGGAATGGAAAATGTCTCCTTTAGAAGCTTATCAACATCTTTCTCGAGTTATAGAACAAGTCAATTCTGTTATAGGATCATTTTTTTCTGGAGAAAGAATGGAAGATGATATGATTTGGCGTGAACTGGGTGAAAAAGGTGAATTTATTGAAAAAGATGATAAAGATATTTATTTTTCACCAGAATTGAATAATGTATTATTTTCATCAGCAGTTGATGGTTGGGCTTTTTCAATTAAGAACTTTGCTGGTATATACCTGAAGAAACTTGGGTTTTCTCATTCAGTATTATCCAAGACATTATGGGGGGATTTCTATCTTGATATGAAGAATAAAAAGATTATTCCTGGGAAGAAATTAAAGTCAAATCAAAGTCAATTAAAACCATTATTTGTTAGTTTAATTCTTGATCAGATTTGGGCTTTATATGAAAATTGTCTTGTAGAAAGAAATGATGAAAAGTTGAATAAAATCATTCAAAAATTGGATGCTTCTGTTACTGATAGAGAATTAAGATCTAAGGATTATAAAACTCTTTTAAATTCCATTATGTCTCAATGGATCCCTGTTAGTCATGCTGTATTAGGAATGGTTATAGATTATTTGCCCAGTCCTATTCAATCACAACTGGAAAAGATGGATAAACTTTTAAATGAATGTTTATTTAATGTTTTACCTGAAGAAGAAGATAAATCGACAATTCTTAATTCTGAATTTGAAACTTCAATTAAAACTTGTCAAGGTCAAAATGCTGAAGCTAATACTTTGGCGTATGTTTCTAAAATGATATCAGTTCCTAAAGAAGAATTACCTATTGAAATAACCACTCCAATTACTGCTAATGAGATCAAAGAACGTAATGCTCGGGCTAGAGAAGCGGCTATTAAAGCTTCAGAACAAGCAGCTCAAAAGCAAAAAGAACTTGAAGAAGCCAATAAAGAAGAATTTGAATTTGCACTTCCTCCTTCCAATACTGATCCTTTTGAATGGGAATATGAAGAAGATTATTTCGATGCTGAAGAAGAAGAAGATACCAATGAAACTTTAGTAGCATTTACTCGGATTTTTTCTGGAGTTTTAGAAAAAGGTCAAACTATTACTGTAGTAGGACCTAAATATGATCCCACATTACCCAATGAAAGTGTCACTAATAAATCTCAAGTGATTCAAGAAGTTATAATTCAAGACTTGTTTTTGATTATGGGACGAGAATTGAATAGAATGGATAAAGTTCCTGCTGGAAACATTGTGGGGATTGTGGGATTAGATAATATTGTCATTAAAAATGGGACTATATTATCTCCTAATTGTGATATGACCAAACCTTTAATCAACTTATCATCAACATCTACTTTGATTCATAATAAACCTATCATGAAGATAGCTGTAGAACCAGCCAACTTGCTTGAATTGGGGAAATTGGAAAGAGGTCTTGGATTGTTATCAAAAGCAGATCCTGTGTTTGAATGGTATATTGATGATGATTCTGGAGAAATCATTATGTGTGTTGCTGGAGAACTTCATTTAGAAAGATGTATTAAAGATTTAAATGATCGATTTGCCAAAGGATGTGACATTACTATTAAAGAACCAGTGATTCCTTTTAGAGAAGGATTGGCTCCTGATGAACTGTCATCTTATGAAGAAGAAGAAGATGAAGAATTCGATCCCAATATCGACCTGTTGGATATTGATCTTGATGTGGTTCCTCTTCCAATGGCAGTAGTAAAAGTGTTGGTGGAAGCAGAAGGAGAAATATCATCATTAATGAACTCCAAGAATAAAGGTAGTACTAAACAAGAATCATTTAATACTTTTAAAGAGAAACTCATAAAAGGATTTGATAAAGAAGAAGAGGAAACTCAACAAGTGTTACACAAATCAGGGTTTAAAAGTGTTCCTGATTTACTTGATCATATTGTATCGTTTGGACCCAAGAGAATTGGACCCAATATGTTGGTAGAAAGTGAACAAAACAACCACAAATTCAAACATGTATTTGGAGGAACACCTGATGAGTTATTTGACTTAGAACCTAATGTTGTTAATGGGTTTCAATTAGCTGTTAGTGAAGGACCTTTAGCTGCAGAGCAAATGCAAGGAGTTATAGTTATCATTAAAAAAGGTCAAGATAAAGAACAAAATGAAGATGATATTGATAATGTTCCTATATTAGGAATCCAGGGACAAGTTATAACACATGTAAGAGACTTTATTCATCATGTATTCTTACATAAAGGGCCTAGACTCTTCTTAGCTAAGTATAGATGTGAGATTCAAGCAGCTACAGAAGCATTAGGGAAAGTTTATGCTGTGGTACAAAAGAGAGGAGGTGATATATTATCAGAAGAAATGAAAGAAGGAACACCTTTCTTTACTGTGGAAGCTAAATTACCCGTAATAGAAGCATATGGATTCTCAGAAGAGATTAGAAAGAGAACATCAGGAGCAGCTACACCACAATTAGTATTTGATGGATTTGATATTCTTGAAATAGATCCATTTTGGGTTCCACATACAGAAGAAGAATTAGAGGAATTAGGAGAATTTGCTGAAAGAGAGAATATAGGAAGAAGATATATGAATGGAATAAGGAGAAGAAAAGGACTTTTTGTGGATGAGAAAGTAGTAAAGAATGCTGAGAAACAGAGGAATATGAAGAAGGATTGAGAAATAAGAGAAGGGGAGAAGGAGAAGGAGAAGGAGGGAGAAGTAAAAGGTAAAAGAGAAATAAGAGAAAGAAGAGAAACAATTCTTTACTTTTATATAATTCTTTATAACTTTATAGAAAGCATAAAACATTGTTTTAAAGTAGAGCGTCTATTGTGTCATTTGTGAGGGTTTAAGGTAGGAGTATAAGAGTATAAGAGTATAAGAGTATAAGAGTATAAGAGTATAAGAGTATAAGAGTATAAGAGTATAAGAGTATAAGAGTATAAGAGTATAAGAGTATAAGAGTATAAGAGTATAAGAGTATAAGAGTATAAGAGTATAAGAGTATAAGAGTATAAGAGTATAAGAGTATAAGAGTATAAGAGTATAAGCGTCAAGTCAAAAGTATCAAAAGTTACTCTTTAAACCTTCTTTTAAAATTCTTATTTTCTCTTTAATTTCTTCTCTTTAATTTCTTCTCTTTAATTTCTTCTCTTTAATTTCTTCTCTTTAATTTCTTCTCTTTAATCTCTTCTCAATCTCTTCTCAATCTCTCTCCGCTAAAAAGATTCTTCTCTTCTCAATCTCTCGCTTCGCTCAAGCGATTAAAAAGAGATTCTAATTGTGCGAAGACTCTACCACAATGTCAGAACCCAAACCTACAAAACGGGGTAATCTCCTTAACTCTTTACTACATCCTATGGGAAAAGACACTGTGGAAAAGTTAGGCAAGCTAAGTTGGTTATTTCGAACCCAAAAATCCATGAAACAAGAAGTAAAATCAGCCAAATATGAACGTCTTCTTCCTCAATATCTTCATGAACTAATGAGAGATATAAGTAAAGAATCAGCTCCACAAAGAGTGGATGAATTATTAAATAAGTATGATGTTCCTGCAGATGTTGGAGAAGAATTTGTACAAAAAGTTGAAGAAAAATATTTGATGAATGTGGTGGGATTTTTCCATCATCTTCATGAAGAAAGAATGAATACTGTTCGAGAAAAGTACAAGGGAAAGTCACAAACCAACGATATACCGAATCTGGTGACAAATGATCAAGATGAATATGATATTGAAGAAATCAGTGATGATTTACATCGTCGTTTAGATGTAGAAGAAGGTACTGAACATCACCTTGAATTGGAAATCAAACCTCAATGTGATATTCATGGATCTGAATATTGTGAATGTCCTGTACTAGATAGTGATGGAGAAGAATTTAATGATGGAGCATCTTATAATTTTACCTTTGAGTACGATGAAAATGGGAAATTAGTACCGACATATAGTGATGTTGAAGATAAGTTTTTGGATCAACATTTAGATAACAATACACCAGGAAAAATTACAGAAATCACCGGTAAAAAGAAATCGAAAAAGAAGAAAAAGAAGAAGAAAACAAAACCACCATCTTTTGATCCTGATTCATTTTCCAATTGTTTATTTTGTGATTATGAAGCCATTTTTGGTGAACCTCCTAAACAACTATTGAAACTGTATAATAAAAAAGTTGCTGATGAAGAGAAGAAAAGAGAACATATACGAAAGAAACTTCAAGCGGCTAAACAGAATGCTATAAAGAAACAGAAAGAGATGAGAGAGAATAGGGAGAGTAGGGAGAGTAGGGAGAATAAAGATGGGAATCAATAATGATAACTGTTGATATGTATGTCATCATGTATCATCATATATCAATATATGTCAATATATATCAATATATATCAATATATATCAATATATATCAATATATATCAATATATATCAATATATATCATCATATATCATCATATATCATCATATATCATCATATATCATCATATATCATCATATATCATCATATATCATCATATATCATCATTTATCATCATAAATCATCATATATCATCATAAATCATCATATATCAATATCACAATACTAGCACCACTTTAGGTCCACCACAGTAGCAATATATTTCATCCCGCACCAATTTACGTCCACCACCGTAGTATCATTTTCTCCCCCGCACTGTTTTACTACCACAGTCGTAGTAATCTCCAAGTCCCTACTTATTGTCTTTCTCTGTGCGAATATGATCCATTCATGATTAATTAATCATTGCTATATAACACAATTGACAATGCCTAGAAGTTCCACAACAACACCAGCTCCAATTACGAGAGACAACAATGTTTGGGTCAAAGAATGGTATCATCCATTTGACACAATGGCTAATGACCACACCGTCAAGCTTAAAGGATGGATTCGAGCTCAGGATAATGCTAAGGCTGAGTTTAGTGTCAAGGGGAATGATATTCTTGACTTGAATAAGTTTAAGTATTATGAAGAGGTACCAATAGTTGATCATTCGGAAAAGATGGAGGAAGAAATGGGAGATAAAGTGATGGAAAAGGTAGAGAATGATAAGATAGAGAATGTGGGGGAAGTGGGGGAAGTGGAGGAAGTGAAAGAGGAAGAGAAGGAAGAGACTAAAGAAGTGAAAGAAGAGACTAAAGAAGAGAAGGAAGAAAGTAAAGAAGTGAAAGAAGAAATTAAAGAACAAAATAAAGAAGAAAGTAAAGAAGAAGTTCCACAGGTTGAACCAGTTCCAGAACCAGTTCCAGAACAAACAGAACCAACAGAACCAACAGCACCAACAGAACCAACAGCACAAACAGAACCAGTTCCAGAACAAAGTTAACACTTTTACTAGTACCACTTTAAAAGTACCATTTACAACTACAATTTACAACTACAATTAGTACTATTTGTATTATATAACTGCTTTTTATACACAGTCTTTATACACTCATGTTCTATTATTTACAGTGTTTCTCCTACACCTTAAACTTTATAAATGACAAATTTTCTTTGGATTTAAGTGATAATTGTTTCAACTCTGACTCTTTATCGAAATCCCATGCCTCTTCTGGTCCTAATTTAGATACATCTTCACCATCTCTCTGTTTAGCATCAAATCGAGCCTTGACTCGTTTTAAAGTATTAATCTTATCAACATCAGATCCATAGGTTCCACTTACAATAAAAGCAGTATTTTCTGGTAATGAAGAGTAGATTTTCTCTAAACGAGTATTTAACTCTTGATAACTTGTATCTAATGATTTACCTTCAACTTTACAATGAGAGGACCAACCTTTAGCTGGTTCTAACTCTCTCAATGTCATTATATGAATATCATGATCATCAATACTATTGACAAATCTTTCTACAACTTCGTCATCAGATTTAACCACAGTTCCTGTAATGGCATTGGAAACAGGAAGATCTTTGGCATCATAGGCCAAAAGCAGAATGGAAACCTCTTTATCTCTGTCTTCAGCATTTAGTTTATCCAGAATCAGAAGTGATGGATGAAGAATCCCATGAAGGATTCCTTCTTTGATTTTAACTTTAACCAATTCCAATACGGCAATTGCATCTTGAACTGAAGAATGTCCATCATTACCATCTTGAATCAGTCTCCCAAGATACTGTTTAGTAAGCCATTTTAAGCTGGGACTATAAGAATTACCTCTACCATCATGATAAATATGAGCCGTATCAACGATTTTAGGATGTCTGACTTTAATAATATTAAGATCCGATTCAAGAGAATGACCTAATAAAGTGTCATTACTAGAAACAATGGTGACAAACTCCTTCTGAATATCTTGTAATGTAGTGGTTACATCTTTTAAGATATCTTCAGTGATTCCAGAATACATGGTTTTATAGTCAATGATGGTATCAGCCGGCTTTACATATTTATCCATAACCACATTACCATTATCATCAACAATGGAGATTCTAGTTAAAGCATTACCAGAAGCAACTTGACAGAATTCACAGTCTAAAGCAAACATTTTAGGTTGTTCTTTATCACAAGGTTTAGTTTCTACCCAATCATCAGATACAATTGATGGTAAGATTTGACTATGAACTGGAAGACCTCTAATAGATATCTCATTAGAAGTTAAACAAAGATCATCAATGGTGATAGGAGTATTCTTCAGCAATTTGGTAGCATCACTCAGTTCTCTTTTCGTCATAGAAAACTTCACCAATGATTCTATTGGAGATTTGATTCGGTTTTTATCAGCAGGACCTTCAGTGATATACAATTCATCAAAGGTTTGGTTTAAAAAAGGTATTTTTTCTCCCAGAAATTGGTGATTAACCGACAGAGAAGTAAAGGAAACTTCAGGAAACATATCTCTGGTAAGACCGCCAACATAACAATAGACTACTTTGGTAATAGATCTAGGGCCTTTGAGTGTAATTGCAGGTCTGTTGATGGTTCCTGAAGTATTGGTAAGAATTAAAAAGATAAATGATTTTAATTTTGATATAGATAATAAAGGAGTATCTCTTCTGAAACCAAAAGAGGGGGAAGTGGGTTTCTTTTTTTTGATTGGAGGGGATTGATCAGTGGAGGAGTTCATTGTGGAGAAGAGAGAAGATGAGAAGAGGTGAGAAGAGGTGAGAAGAGGAAGAGAAAAAGAGAATGAGAGGAAGAGAGAAGGAGAGAAAGAAAAAGAGAGAGAAAAAGAGAGAGAAAAAGAGAGAGAAAAAGAGAGAGAAAAAGAAGAAAACATCACAAATCAAAGATCAAAATATCAATGGAATTATCAAATCATTATTGAGTCTTTCATCATTATCTATTGAGACATCATTATCTATTGAGACATCATTATCTATTGAGATTCTCATTATTGAGTTTCTCATCATTATCTATTGAGTTTCTCATTATTGAGACTCATCATTATCTATTCATCAGACTGTATTTATTACATCCCTCACTGAATTCACTATATCCTCATAACTCGTTGTATCACTTTCTTCACTTTCTTCTTTCAAATCATTATCTGTTGAGTCTCTCGAGCAGAGAGCCTCTCCATATCCCCGTATAAACTCCTCCACATCACTATCATTATCAAACAATCCTTCGTGGTAAATGGCTCGCGCCACTAATTGAATTCGATTCCATGAATCCCACCCGCGAGGAATTGCTAGCACGATCCCCGGACCTGGACCTGATTCCGCTGGACCCAGCATTGGACCCAGACCTAGGTCCATCCCTGGTACCGCCTGAACAACCCCTATCAGTCCATCTACATACCCCATAGCTTTCATTACCTCCCCAACACCATCCACACTCTCCCCTCCAGCACCAGCACCATCACCATCCACTACTACAAACGACCCGCCATGAACTAAACTTATCGCTCGAACCTTCTGTTGTGCCTTAAGAAACTCTCCATCAGTACTATCATAATTGTAATCCTTAGCCTTCATTACTGTTACCACATTATACGCCATTGGCATATCACATTCACCTCTCGACAAACTTTTACTACCATTATGGTGTTCCGCTTGATGTATATACTCTGTTTTCACTGTTTTCCTTCCATTATCATCTCCCATCCGCCATAACGCTCTCATTATAGGCAAATACTCATCAAACCCAGTAAACATTACCACCACTACCGCTCCTTTTCTCAATACTTTTTCCACCACTTTGCCATAAACATCAATTCCATTAATTAAATACCCTTTATATTTCGCACTAAACTCATACTTTATCTGCAGCGGCTCTTGTTTGTTACTTATAACCACAAATTGTGTTGGTGTCATTTGGTGATATATCGCGAAGGATTTTGTTTTTTTCATTCAAATATTATCATGAAAGAAGACGATGTGGCCAAGGACTATGTCAATAGTTCCGAGGGAAATATGCCTGATGATCAGATGATTGACGATATGTTTCGGGCTAAAACTACTGTTCACGCTGATGATGCCGTGGATTATGAGGACATTGATGAATTGGCTGAAGATTTGCCTGTTGATGTTGCTGAAGAGGGAGATATGACTAAAGATGATGGTGAAGATGAACTTCAGCAACAGGCTGATAATGACTTTGATAACATGTTTGGTGATGATATTGGTGGTGATGGTGATATGTTTGACCCGGAGAATAATCGATTACTAGAAGGAGGTCTAGATAACAGTCATTTGTTAGAGAATGATGGTTTGGATATAGGGGGGATTTATGGAGACGAGGACACACAAGTGCAGCCACAACAACCACAGACACAGACACAAACACAACCACAACCACAAATACAACTACAACACCAATCACAACCTGATGTAAATCGGAAACGGAAACAAAAATCACAAGACTCCAGACAAAGAAAACGTCAGAAACTTCAACTCCAGGTCCAAAAATTGGAAAAACTTCAAATGAAAAGAAACTTACGTTATCATTATCCTAATTTCCGGTCAGATAAACCTTTCAATAACCATTTATTGTTTTTACCAGATCCCCGGTATTATACTTATTCTGTTCCTAATATAGCCCATAGACCCAAGTCCTTAGTTCCTAATAAAGTATCATTAGAATTAAGTTCTGATCAAAGAAAATCATTCAAATCCCATAAAAACCTTCAACCAGATACTTTACCAAATGTTACTAATATAACTGATTTTGATCTCAGACTTATTGATAAGATCTCTGAATCAGGTCTTGAATCCAAACAATTGGTTCCTTTACCTTACCTTACTCAAGATGGTAGTAATGATAATCAATTCTCTGGTTATGGTAATGATTTGATTCTTGTATCTGCTGATTGGGATGATGATGCTATAATCAATGCTGGTGACAATAGTAATAACAAGAAAATGGTTAATTTGGACCAAGATAAAATCAACTTTGATTTCAATGGTGGAAGTGATCAAGAAGATGAAGAAGATGAAAATATATTTAATGGTAAAATCGATACTGATTCTATTAAATTAGATATGAATGATCCTAATTTACTCTTTGAAAAGACAAAATCTATTGATAATGATAAAAAGGCTAAAGCCTTATCTATGGTTCCTTTCAATGAAAAACTTATAAGAAACAAATTTAATATTTCTAATGATAAACAATATGAAATCTTTAAGAAGAATTATAATACCAAGATTAGAAGTCAAATAGGTAATTTAAATATTGAACATTCTGTTCCTGCCATGAGACTTCAAAGTCCTTTCTATAAAGTCAGATTACCTAAAGATGAAGCTAGATGTTTCCATAGACCTAAATTCAATCCAAGACCTGGTACTTTAATTACGTTTCTGAAGATGAAACCTAGAAAGAAAAAGAAAGATAAAGGTAAATCATCTCAAGAATTGTTTGCTAAAACTAGTGATTTAACTACTACCGACAGCAGTACTTTAATTGGAATGGAATATTCAGAAGAGTATCCAATGATATTATCCAACTTTGGTATGGGTTCTAAATTGATTAATTATTATCGAAAAGAAAAAGAAGATGATAATTCTAGACCTAAAGCTCCTTTAGGGGAAACTCATGTTTTAGGTGTTGAAGATAGATCTCCATTTTGGAATTTTGGGTATGTGGCTAAAGGTGATTTCGTTCCTACTTTGTATAATAATATGACCAGAGCCCCTATTTTCAAACATGAACAGAAAAATACTGATTTCTTATTAGTCAAATCACAAGGAGCAGGTCATCATCAACGGTATTTTTTAAGAAACATTAATCATTTATTTGCCGTGGGACAAACATTCCCCAGTGTTGAAATTCCAGCTCCTCATTCCAGAAAAGTCACTAACACTTCCAAGAATAGATTAAGAATGGTTGTTTTTAGAACCATGAACAAAAAGGGTAAAGCTAGAATTTCTGTAAGAGATATTTCTCATCATTTCCCTGATCAAAATGATATGCAAAATAGACAACGATTAAAAGAATTTATGGAATATCAAAGACAAGGTGAAGATCAAGGGTTTTGGAAAATCAAAAATAGAGATACTGTTCCTACTGAAGAAAGTATAAGAATGATGATAACTCCAGAAGATGTTTCCTTATTGGATAGTATGCAATCAGGTCAACAATCATTAGAAGATTTATCAATTTTATTCAATGATGAACAAGAGAAAGTTAAAAAGGAGAAAATGGCTAAAATTGAAGCTGAAGCCGATGAAGGAAATTCAGATAAAAAGGATAAAGATAAAGACAAAAAGAAAGAAATCGATGAAGAAGGAATTGATGAACAACTCACTGGATGGAATTTATCACGGAATTTTGTTATATCTAATCAAACTAAATCAATGTTACAATTGAATGGTGAAGGTGATCATACCGGTATTGGAATTGGTTTTTCATTATTAAGAACATCACAAAAACATACTTTTTCTCCATTATTTGCCCCACCTAAAGAAAATGTACCAAAGAGTAATCAAGCATCTTATCAACAGAGACTTTACGAAGAAGAAGTCAGTAGAATTTGGTACAGTCAAAGACGGTCATTAACAGTGGATGCCAATGAACTGAAGCATAATTTGGATAACATTTATTCGGAATACAGACCATTAAATCATAAACTGACATTAAAGCATAAGTATCTTGCATCTAATTCCGATTTCAACAAAAAGAATCAAATATTAAGAATTAGTAGAAGATTTAGAGATGAAAATGGAATAGTGCAAAGAAGAACAGAAGTTATTAAGGATCCAAGATTAATTAAAGCTTATATCAGACGTAAGAAACAAATTGAAGATTATTTAATTATGAATACTGATTTGGAAGATATTGTTCCTACTAATGATAAAGAATTGAATAAAATCCGTCGTAAAGCCTTGGAAGAAAAATTGGCTAATTTGGAAAGAAGAGCCAAACATAATAAAGGTCGTAGACCTTCTAAAGATCCTTTACACGTGGCTGCTGCCAAGGGCGGCAAGGTAATTGATGCCAACACCGTGGTATTACCTAGTGGCGACTTTGCCATTGGTGGTAAGGGTATTGGTAAAGGTAAAAGTAAGACCAGAAGATGTGCTGCTTGTGGTGCATTTGGTCATATTAGAACCAAGAAATCGTGTCCTTTATATCATCAAACTCAAGGTGGTACTATTGATATTAATAGTAGTGAGCCTGGAAGTTTACCACCACCTCCACCACCACCTGAAGCTGGAGGAATATGAATGGAATTAAAAGCAAAGAAATTTTCCATTGCCATAAAGAGAATTCGTTTAAAACCATTAAAGTTATGGACACTTTATGCAATATGTGTTAAAGGAAACTCTGTCCTAAAGGACTAAGAATCATTCAGGCACACTACTTGTAACCACCATTTTAGGCAATGTAACTATCTTTATTTAGTTGTTAAATAACGCCTTTTTTGTATATACCATAAATGAAATTCTGGAACTGGAAATTTATAGCGATGTGAGGCTTTAGTTGTAAAAAAGAAAAAAGAAAATTAAAAAAAAAAAAAAAAAAAAAAAAAAAAAAAAAAAAAAAAAAAAAAAAAAAAAAAAAAAAAAAAAAAAAAGTTTTTCCGTCTCGATGAGTTGCAGCCAAAATTATCTTTCTCATCAGCGAAAATCGTTGCATTAATTGCGTTGAGTGAATTTGTAAATTGCGTTCACTACATTCAGTACTTTGCGTTAATTACATTAATTACATTGCAATTATAATACATCCATATTTATCCAATTATATTAATCTATTCTACACTAACACCAAAATTTATATACTTTATAGTACCAAGGTTTTTGTGCCAACATGGCTCTTTCATCAGCCAAGTCTTGTTTCAATAAGTCCAAGTCAACGTCTCTTCTTCCGGTATCTAAATCGATATCTTCTAATTTAACGTAGAGAGAACTCCAGCTCTTAGTGTAAGTCTTAAAACCAGCCCACATAACAATCATCAATGGCATAGATAAACAGTATTGGAAGAAGTTTTTGGCACTAGGAGGAGCACCAACAGGAATAATAGAAATATAGATTTCAGAAACAATAATAAGGAACAAAAGAAATGCTCCTAAGTAAGATCCAATTACTCCGGTAGGAGCAGGGAAAATAACTTCATCCATTCCTCTTCCTTGAGCTTTTAATGCCCATCTAAATCTAATATGGGTAACACAAACTGTGAACCAAATAAAGAATGAAGACAATGAGCAAACAGAGAAGAGCCAAGTGAAGACAGTGGATTGGTTTTTGTTAACCACAAGGAAACCTAAAAGGCCGAAGGTATTAGTGACCATAATAGAAACCAAAGGTCTACCGGCTCTATCAACATAACCAAAGATTTGTGGGATTAAGCCTTGAACAGCTAAGGAAGCAATGGTTCTAGAACATCCATAGACAGAAGAATTACCTAAAGATACAACTGCTACTAAAATAACAGCATTCATAATATGAGGTAAAACATCAATACCACCATTGTGGATAGCAATGACAAAAGGAGAAGCAGAAATATCCAGATCACTGGAACCACTCAATAATCTGGAATCAGTATAAGGAACTAAACATCCAATTACAATGGAAGTTAAGAAATAAAAGATAACAATTCTCCAGAATACATGTTTGACAGCTCTAGGTAAAGTTTTTCTAACATTGGCAGTTTCAGCAGCAGCTAAAGCAGCCAATTCAACACCACCAAAGGAAAAAGCTGCTACAATAAATGTATTACAAACCCCTAAAATTCCATGATTAAAGGATCCTGGATTGTACCAGTATTTACCACCAATATAACCTTGTTTCCCAACACCACAAATTAAACAGATTCCCAAGATAATAAACCCAATAACAGCCACAACTTTGATCAAGGATAAAAAGAATTCAGCTTCACCATATCCTTTAACACCAAATAAGTTAATGGAAGTAATAACAACATAGAATATAGCTACCCACACTGCTGGATTAACAGACGTATTCCAATATTGAATGGTCATAGAACAAGCAATCAACTCTGAAGGTAACGAGATTAACCATGAACATGCATACAAGATCCCTAAAGTAAATCCAATAGCAGGGTCAACGAATCTAGTAAAGTAAGCTGTAAAAGCACCCGATACTGGGAATTGACAAGCTAATTCTCCTAAACAATTCATAACACATAACATAGCCAAACCTATAATAGAATAACCAATTAATAAAGCCCCAGGACCAAAACTTAAAGCAAACCCATTACCAATAAATAACCCGGTACCAATGGAACCACCAATGGCAATCATTTGGATATGTCTAGACTTTAAGCTTCTGGTTAAAGGATGTTTAGCCGTAGCATAAATGGATTTTTCCAAATCTGTCATTCCACTCATATCAAATCCTTCTTGATTATAATCATAAGGTTTGAAAGAATCAACGATTCTTCCGGTTAATCCTGGTGTAACTTCTTCAGAAGTATAACTAACACTAGAAGAATCAGGTCTGGTAGAATATTCAGTGGATGAAATAGGCTTTGTAGAATATTCTGCAGATGAAGTGTATTTTTCCAACATATTGAGGGTATTAAAAACAGAATAGAATTTATTATATTACAAAAAATATCATGAAAAAACTTATACTTTCACCTCATATTTATACAAAATGATATAAAGGCATAAAGGCATAAAGGCATTTCTTTTTTTTTTCACCCAATCTCGTAACATTACCCAAAAGGTTAAAATAATTATTAAAATAGGAGTCTACATACGATCTATCGCCTTGAAGTTTCATTTTAATTTGTTTAAAGTAAGTAATAGCTGAATAGTTGTAGTATTCCATTGGTTACGGTACTTTGCAATTTCTTTCAAATTGTACCTGGTTTGCAGCCCGCACGGCTGAGACAATTAAGGTCCCTCGCTGTTTTAAGTAATGGCCCTGCAACAACTTTATGCACAAGGCGCAAACCAAATCGCTAACGGAAATTGACAACGATAGTAATACCAAAAGTGTAGTATAATTTAATACAAGACAATGAAAAAATATCATTAATTTACGGTTAAGGGTAATATAATTGAGATTTGCTATGAAAATTTTTTTCTTCTAAACAATATAAAGGTTATAGACAAAAGAAAGTTGTTGTTGACAGTAACAATAGTATCAAACCAACGAAAGATGATTTAAACTGAATATGGGAAAAGGGTTATTGGTTGTAAGGTATGTTAGTTGTCCAAGGTATTCGATAGTTTACTTAATTTGTTAATATTCTCTTTCCTAGATTATATTCTTTATCCTTCACTTTCTTTGTTATATCTCCATTCTCTTGTATTCACCTTCCCTTTCTTTTTCCTATTCAGGTATTTAATGGTTCTTGATGCTCCATGATCTTTATCTTTCCATAATTTGGATCAGACAGAACATATATTTTCCTTAAAGAGGAATTCTTGTAATAATAATTGGACATATAAAATGCAAGTGTACCATAGCCAACTGCCACACCTAATAAAGCTTTTGCAGGAGTAATCATTAATAAATAATAAAAAGTAATAAATAATGAAAAGTAATAAATAATAAATAAGTAGTTATTTCATGCTCAAAATATCTATTGCCACCTTTTTATACAACTTCAATCGTTTAATTAATCCCCAGTGGTGTTACCTGTCACCTGTCACCTGACAATTTTTCATCTGGTGATGTGTCCTGCAGGGGAACCATGAGGTGCATGGATGCAAATTATAATTAGACGTGGTCATCCGCACGACCTCCAGTATCACATCACTGTTCAGGTATAACATTTGCTATTGTTAAATGTTGTGAACAAGGAAACAAATCACTATAAGTTATTGTTTTAAGTTTATTGATGAAATAGAATAAAAGATAAAAAAAAAAAAAAAAGAAAAGAAAACTGTTATGAGAATAAACCCTTAGACCCAGCAACAACATCAATTGCTTGTTATGGTTGACTAGTACAACCTAAAACTATCAGAAGATAATATAGGAAGGAATTGCCCTAAAATTAACATAGGAATATCAAACAAATCTCTTTTCACTGTCCAAACAGAGCAAAATTCAATGTATTGACCAGGAGAATTTTTCTTTATTAATTTACATTTAGTACTTATACTTGAATGTAAATTACCCACAGCTACTGATTTGAAAAGTTTAAAATAATTTAATACTGATTCATCATCATACATTAATTCCATAAGAAATGTTCTTTTACTTAGGATATCATTAAAATCAAGTCCCAATAAACTAATTAAATCATTAGATATGGAAACTATTTCTCCAGTTCTTCTCCAAATAATAGTTGGAGAACTATTTAAATTGGATAATTTTTCAAAATCAATCAATGATCTTTGAAAATTCATTTCAAGAAATAAAAGATCCCATGGTTTATACAATGATTTATGAGCTGATATAAATGTGGGTCGATAACTAGCAATAAGTTTTAGTATCATTAACAAATACTTTCTTTTCTCCTGTTTTTGTTCCGAAGGTAAGTTTTCTCCCAGAAATCTATTCCTTAAGAAAAATGTAAGTGAATGATATGATTGAGGATAATCAAAATCAACAATATCATTGGAATAAATATCCTTCACCGATTTATATACTTGATGAGATACTATAGGAGACATATAATTTCTAGGAGAACCAGCTCTACTATTATGATTATTAAGATGATTGATAATATTACTGGAACTAACACTTTCCATATCATCACCTTCATCATCTTCATTATCAGAATTATTAGGAAACCCTAAAGAAATAAATGGTCGAGTATCACTAAATCGGTCATTTAGATTCACTTCCACGGAATTTGTGACGCCAGAACCAGAATCAAATTCAGATTGATCAGGTGATGCTGGTTTCGAATTAATCAATATATCTCCCAACATTTTATATTCTTGATCCAAATAGTTAGAATCAAAGTTATCAAATGGCATATCCAGAGAAGGACCTCTTGTCATATCAGTGGAGAATAACTTGTTCAAAACATCATTTGTAGTATTAAGCATACTATTAGGGTTTTCAGGCTTTAAAAAGTCCAGAGATTGACTTCGATTCATACCTTTTCGAAGGTATTTGGCTCTTTTTCGTTCTATAGTCTGACATTGATCCCCTATGTTTCTTTTCATACAGTTCTTACAAGGTCTTTCATTGGAACACTGAAGATGCTTTCTGTGGCAGAAGGTACACGCCTGGCTAGTAGGTCTTCTGGCGACCTTTTCCTGTTCTGTTAGCCGCCGAGTCATAAAGAACTGGGGTAATGAATGGAGTTTTATATAACCCGGAGAAATTCGGGTGAGCATAAGATGACCGGGGAGAGTGCCGGGGAGAGCAAAACTCCAGAACACCAGGACACCAGAGAAGGGAGAAAAAAAAAAAATGAGAAAAAAATTGAAATGAGAAGAGAATTAAGAAAGCACAAAAAGGCACAAAAAAGCACAAAAAGCCCCAGAAAAAGAACCATTTCTCATTCTCTCTCAATTCTTTCTCACTTCATTTTCTTCACACTTCTCTTTTTCTTCACACTTCTCCCTTCTCACCACGGCGTTTGACATCTCAACCAGCCACCCCCACTATCCTCCCTAGTGATCGTTTCACATCTTCTCTCTTTGCTCCCATTTCCTCCCATTTGTATCAAAACAAAATGTAACCAGTAATTACATTTCTTCACTATAATTAGATCATTAGCCTAGAACTTGCATCTTTGTTAAACCCTTGGCTGTGGTAGTGTCGGTGCCATCGCAGTGTTTATTTTGATTGCAATCTCGGCTGTCGTATATTGAAGAGTTAAAAGGAGGCTATAAAAGTGACTGTAGAAGACTCTAAAACTCCCTAAAACATTCTTTTAGTGTCATGTAGATCTCTGTTGCATGTGTAACACTTTATGTTTTCAATGTAACTGTTCCACATCTATATGAGTTGGTGCCGTTCTAATGCCAATTCGGTTCCAAGATGCTGGTTTTCCTAGACCGCATCCTATTGTTTATGCTAAATAACAATGGATTATGCATGAAGGGCTACCAACCTAAACTTCTTTAGGAGACGTTATGAATACAGTGTTGAAACCGTTGATTTATTTATTTATAGTTGGAAACCTGGAGGTTTGTTTAGAAATTTTTTCATCATAATTTTGATACCCATGATGAAGTTAATTATTTATTTATTTCTACTTATAAGTATTGTTACGGCTAAGAAAACCATTTTACTATCGAATGATGATTCTTGGGTTTCGGCTGAAATCAGAGCTGTTTATAGAGATTTAAAAGCTGCTATGTATGATGTTATTTTGGTAGCACCTGTGTCTCAACGTTCTGGTTATGGAGGTAAATTTGATGTTCCTAGTTCTAATGTTCTTGAAGAAGATGGTGAATTTGGTTATGTTAAGAAAGGAGAACCTGCTTGGGGTCATGAAGAAGATGATGATCATATTTGGTACTTTAATGGAACTCCTGCTAGTACGGTAGCGTTTGCTTTTGATTATTTATTACCCAATCATTTCAGTAATGTTACCATTGACCTTGTAGTTGGAGGAGTCAATCAAGGTCCTAACGCAGGACCAGCTTTTTTAACGGCTTCAGGGACAATGGGGGCCGTGGAAAATGGTATTTATAGAGGTTATCCTGGGATATCATTCCTGGGATTAAATCAAAATAATTCCTTTTTTAAAGATTCTACTGATGATCCTTTAGAACATTATAATATTTATAGTTCAAAAGTAGTGGAATTAATTGATGAAATCATTGATAATGATCCTGTATTACCTCCATTAACTGGTCTCAATGTTAATTTCCCTTCTGTGGGGTATATGTTAGATAATGAAACTTCCTGTACTGATCCACAATGGACTTTAGCCGCAATGTTAAATGGAGGAATCTTGAATCAAAGAGTCATTTATGATGAAGATTCCAATACTTTTCTGTGGGGATATAAGTACTTCCCTAATATTCAACAAAACTGTAACACTACTGTTTGTCAATTACCAGCTGAATTTTTATTAATGGAAGAAGATGAATGTAAGTCTTCAGTTTCTGTATTTTCCATCAATTATAATGCTCCTGCAGTTGATGTTAATGCTATTTCAACAGAACTTAAAGATTTGTTCTGATGTCTTTGTGATGTCTTTGTGATCTCAACATTATAACTTTGTCAGCTTGTTCTGACTTCTGTAACCTATTACCCTCCCTGCACACTTTGTACACTAGTCATTCCTTTATAGATTGTCAATATAAAATATGGGTTAATTTCTATTGCTTTATTATATCGATGGCTGCTTCCTGCACATACCACCAGATCCCGGGATATTTCTCATTTCTCACTCCATAATTTGTGATCGAATTAAAATTTTTTATTACTAATAATCATGTTTAAATCATTCTTTCCCAGTACAAAGACCGCTTTTACTGCTATTAGACCCAACTTGGTAAACTCAGGTGTTAGAAATCCTATTTTCACCCCTAAATTTGGTATAAGATTTGTATCTACTGAGATTCAAAGTGCTATACAGAAAGCAGTTGATAGCTCTAAAGTGGTGTTATTCATGAAAGGAACCCCACTGTTCCCTCAATGTGGATTTTCTAGAGCTACTATTCAAATGTTGGGACAACAAGGAGTTGATCCTGAAAAATTTGCTGCTTATAATGTGTTAGAAGACCCTGAGTTGAGAGAAGGAATTAAAGAATTCAGTCAATGGCCTACAGTTCCTCAATTATATGTTAATAAGGAATTTGTTGGTGGTTGTGATATAGTAATGTCTATGGCTCAATCAGGAGAATTGGCAGAGTTATTGGAGAAATATGACTGTTTAGTGCCTGAAGAAAATGACTCTGAAGCTTCTGATGTTAAACCTAGAACTCGGGAATAATCATTTAATGTGTGTATATATGTATAAAACTACAACTACAACTACAACTACAACTACAACTACAACTACAATCATAAAGTTACAATGATAATATATAACAAAGTCAATATAAAGTGTATAATATTCATCTATAAAATACAAAATGGAAATATAAACCAATCAACCAAATTCACCTTAGTCACCATTTAAAATAATATATATATATAAAAAAAAGCAGTAATAAAACCGTGTATGAAAATGTTCAAACTTCAATACACCAAAATCATCTATAACTGACCGTATAAGGGGAAATAAAAGTATATATAAAAAAAAAAAAAAATATTGTTAAAAATGCAGTAAAGTGTAACTAACGAGTGTCACCAGTGATTTCGTTGGCAACACCATCTTTGGCAACACCATCAGTGGTAACACTATTATCACCATTGGAATGCCTTTGAATTGTCGATTTACGTCTTAATATAATGTTGGAATCATTCATGTTCAAATTGAACTTTTCACCATTGGATACAATTGAAGATTGTCTTGTTTGATAATCTTGTTCATTATCATCTAATTCATCAGAAGATTCATTAGAAGATCTAATGGTTAATTTATTCAAATTAGTCAAGACGTCTTTCTTTTCTTCTTCAATATCAAAGATATTGCCATTATTAAATTTGAGATTAGATAATTCATTCATAGCAGGATTATTAAATACAGATTTAATAGCATTTGCTCTAGGACTTAATAAAGGAGCTTCACCTTTAACAGGCCTTGGAATATCCAAAAACTTTTCTTGGAATGGAGAAGGTTGAGAAGGTCTTGCAATAGGATCATTGGAATCAATAGAGCTATCATCACTAAGACTAGCATCAGAAACATTTTCTCGATGCAGAATGTGACTAACATCATTAATATCTTTTTTGGTTTCAACATGCTCTACATTCTCCACATGTTCAAATTGATCATTTTCATACTTGGAATTGATATTAAAATAATCATCAGAAAACTTAAGACCTTTTACCCAAGGATGATTGTAAATAAGATCTACAGTAATTCTATCATTAGGATTAATTACCAACATTTTAGAAATCAAATCTTTAGCTTCATGACTAATTTCATCCCACCAAGGTCTTAAAAACGTATAATCACCATTTAAAATCTTCATGGTTAATTTATTATCATCATCATAAAAGGGAGGGAACCCACATAAAATAGTATACAAAAAACAACCCAAAGACCAAATATCAACTGACATATCATAATAGTTTTGTTTATTGATGGAATCATCATCAGTATTACAAGTAATGACTTCAGGGGCAGTATAACCAGCAGTACCACAAGGAGTTTTCAAATTCAAATGAGGTTCATTAGATTTTGAAGTTACTTTCTTTAACGTTTTGGCTAAACCAAAATCCCCTAATTTAATAACTCCAATAGTTCCACCACCTACACCAGGAACAAATATTCCTTCATCAATTTTACTATCATCATCAGAAGATCTTAAACTGGCCTTGAATTCATCAGAAGATCGAGGCATCATTTTGATCTTTTTAAAGAATAAATTCTCTGGTTTAATATCCCGATGAACAATATTATTTTCATGCAAATATTTAATGGCGTCTAATAATTGTTTAAATACATGACGAGATAAATCTTCCGAAAAATAAGTATATTCAATAATCTTATTAAAGATTTCTCCACCATCACAATGTTCCAATACCAAATAACAGAAATTGGCATAATTATAATATTGATATAATTTTAATATATTGGGTTGATTTAAAGTTTTCATGATCTGAATCTCATTAGTAATATTCTTCAATTGTTTATCATTAAGATTAGTTTTATCAATAATTTTCATGGCATAATACTTATTATTATTGATATTTAATGCCTTGTATACTGTAGAAAATGCCCCTTCTCCTAATACTTCTAATAATTTGAAGTTTTTGGGTAAATTAGGATACCCCGAATTTAGACTATCATCGTCTTGAGATTTCTTTCGTTTGAACTATAATTTAGGTTAGTAACAATGGTTATGAATCAAACCAGCTTTGAATTAGTTTATTTGGTTAACATACTAACAGGAATCCCATGATTAATGAAATGGGAATAATAACAACAAAATTTCAATATAATCTAAAAAAAAAGAAAACAGTGATTAATAAAAAAATATCAAAAAGTTATTTAAAAGAAAAAAAAAAAAAAAATTAAATTAAAGAAAAATAAATTTTCGCTATTAAAAATATTTCAGATTCCTAATCCTTAAATATGTTTATTTTGGAATTTACAAAAAAAAAAAAAATCTGTGCCAGAAATTTGAGGAAATTGAGGGGAATGACGTAATCTTAATGCTCGAATAAGAGGTAAAATCCTATATGTCGTAAACCAAGATTGTTGTTAAGTGCGAGCGACCGCTTAAGATGATGGTGATTAATGGAGTATAAATGGAGTGATAGAGAGATAATGGATCACAGTGGAATAATTTGTTTGATCTAGAGAATTTAACCGTGATACTTCCGGAGTAAAGGACGTTCGGGTTAATAATTGACCTAATAAAGAAGGTGGAGGGTATTGTGAGGAAGGTAGTGTGAGGTGAGTGGAGAAGTAGGGAGAAGTAGGGCGAAGCCGGAGATTGGAAACTGGAGAGGCAAGGCCTTGGACAAGTGTGGTGTTTGTACTAGTTGTTGTATTAGTTGTTGTAGTAGTGTTTGTAGTGATAGTAGTGTGTTTGTGGTACTACTGTGTTTGTGGTACTGTGTTTGTGGTACTATGTTTATGGTATTACTGTGTTTGTACTACTATGTTTGTACTACTATGTTTGTGCTACTCTCCCTCTCCGATAACTCAACCTGCATTCGGATCAAAACATTCTCGGCGTTTGCCGGAAAATCCTATTGTAGCAATCGTAAGGTTTAAGTTTGTGGTGATTATTGTCAAAATCGGCAACTTAAGTGGGGAGTGCGGGTGGGGCCACAGTGATATTTGTGTAGGTCGATGGCCGTTGTGAGTGTGGAACGAGACTCGCACTGCTGTTTTTTCGCTCTCTCTAATGCTCGCCATATCCTAAACCCAGCCGCCCTATTCCGGCTCATCACCATCTCATCGCGGATTGAAAAATAATATTCTACATAATCAACTTCTTCAATGAACCAAATCGAGACTGAACGGTTGTTGAATGATGCTTCTGCCTGTTTAAATGATGCATCTGCTTTGGAGTCTTTTATAGAAAATGATAAACTTCTTAAATTACTATCTCATTGGAATTATTATGGTAAAGTCAACAATCATTCTGTGTTTTCCAAATTGACACTGTTATTAAATGATGTATCTAATTGCTTTAATAATCTGCATCAAGGAGAGAAAATCACCCTGTTTTATTTGGATCTATTATCACCTTCGTCTTTAAAATTGGTGTACCGGTGTTTAAATCAAAAGAAAGCTTCTTTAACTAATTCCATGCTTCAATTACTCCTCAACTTAGTTCAATCCCAAAGACTTGTCAACCATTTTTTGAATAATTTTAACCTTGATTTGGGGTTCTTGCCTTCTCTTTTGGCAAACCTGGATTCTATAAGATCTAATTTCATTCGGTTTTGGTTAGGTTTTAATACTAACTTGAATTATTTCGATCGGAAAAACTTACTTGATTCTAAGATTTGGTATAATATCTTTAAGAACATGTCTAATGACCCTGAAGATATCACTAATGCTATTATCAAATTCATTGATGAAAAAGTGTTACAAGAATCTAATTTTAAGAAATCTACTAAAGTCAAGTTTTTAAATGAAACCTGTTTATTTAACCTACAATTATTGGTTGATAAGAATGATAATATTGTTAATCTTTTCCATAAAGTTGTTGATAAACATACGGGGATTATTTTCAGTGAACCAGGTAATTATGTAATGACTATCAACCAAAAGAACTTCAAAATTAACAATAAAACATTGTTTAATTTGTTGAAATTCATTAAATTGGATTCTATCAACAAAATTAATTTAGTTTTATTAATATTACAACATGATTATAATTTGATTGATCCTTATATGAACCATATTATCACTAATGGTGGTTATAATGATCCTAATCTTACTAGTTGGTATCTTAGTCATACCTATTTATACATAAAAGTTTTAAATTTACCTACTTTCCAATTACCCCATATCTTATTGAAACCACTACTGAAATCAAGTTTAACCAAAGGTATTGAATCCAAAAATTCTTTAATCTTAGAATTAAATTTACAAATGATTTACTTAATGGTTAAGAAATTAGATCATGTGTCTGATAGAAAGCAAATAAATAATGTCCTTGCTCAATTACCAGACATAAGTGTCTATTTGTCAATTACATCTCCTAATAAATCAACTAATTTATTAGTGTTAAAAATATTGAATTACTATTCTTTACATCTTAACCAACTCAATAACACATTAGTAAAACATTTAAACACCCAATTAAATTCATTTGTGGAAGATTTTGATGAGTTTAAACTTTTAAAATTAAACTACATTCTTTCCATACAATTAAACTTGAATGATAAATTTGAATTGAAATGGTTTTCTAAAAATGGTTCCAATAACTTATTTACTAATTTAATTAAATTTTCTAATGAAAATGATAATCCAGTTTATTTTTATAACTTAACTAATAAGTTGGTGGAGGTAGAAGATGTTCTGATATTAAATCCAATATGGCCCTTGATCTACTTAAAATTTCTTCCTCAATTGTTTAACCTTCTTGATGAAATAGTATTGAAACTGGTTAACAATCCTTTTAAATATATTGATTTGGATTTTAATGTCAATACATTTGTTATTATTATGTTTGAACAATTTAAATTCTTTATTTCCAAGAATACATTAGCTGAAGAATTAAAGGCATGGTTTAAGTTATACTCACAAAGTCTTGTTATACTTGGTGAAGATCCTATAGAATTACAAAGATTAATAGAATTTTATGGCATTCCCATCACTCCAAACTTAGACTTTAGTATATCACAAGAGCCATTAAACGAATCAATGGGGGAATCGGTGATTTCTAAGAATAACAATGATCTTAAACTGAGTCATTTTAATAAGAAAGTATGCACTAATGATTATGATTTATTGTGTATCTTGAAGAAGATCAACTTAATCATAAACGATAGAACTTTATCCAATCAAGAAGATATAATTTTAGAATTATTTTCTAATTTTACTAATTACATCAATCCTTCCAATCAACATTATCTTGGAAACTTGAAGCTCTTTTCTTCATTCATTCCTGCTCATCAACAAATTGGAACTAATCAAAAATTGGTATTGAGATTACTTGATGATTTCATTCTGAAACTCCCAAGGGATATTTTTATCAATGAAGTTAATCCATTTATGTTTCAATTCCTTCAAGAAAATGATTTACCTGAATACTACAGGTTTAATTATTTATTAACTAATTCTCAATTGAATCATAGATTCCAAGAACCATTATACTTGAAGAATCTTCAATTATTGATTTCTCGTTCTATTGATCCTGAAATATCTTTGAAAGAATTGTTTAAATTCAATAATTCTCAAGTCTTACCTATTATAAAGTCTAAATTAAATAGTGGAAACTTGTCCCAATTCATTCCAATCATAATTGAAAAGCAATACTTTGAATTATTAGATATTGATTTGAATGATGATGTTATAGAATACATCAATAATCTTGACCTTGATAAGTCTTCTCGTTGTCTTATGGGTTCCATATTAAAGCCTAAGGATCATAGACTCTCACCATTTTTTCAAAAAGTTAGCTTAGATAATTCCCAATTACCTTATGGTCAATACTTGAAATTGTTTAGAAACTGTGTTAGGTTTGGAAACTTTAACAAAATAGATTTATTCCATAATCTTTTCACCGATTTAGATTTTAATGAATCATATAATTCAGTTTTTGTTGATATTGTTAATGATTTCAAGGATCTAGAAAATGAAGATATAAGTCAAAAAATTGATGATTGGATGAATAAGTCCATGGTCCACATAACTTCTCATGTATCAATGAAAAGATTAGATTCTGAATTACGTAATTTCTTTAAAAAGTTATCTACATTACTCCCAGGAAATTTACCAACTACTTTGATAAATGCTCAATTAGAGGTGTTTTTATCATCAGCCTTCATCAATTTATGTGATGTGTTGGAGTATTGTAACCATTTAATCAGTTGTCAACCAAAATTAAGCAGTGAAAGATTATTGCAGATTTTTCTTATCAATAAAAATAATGTCTTGAATGGTTTACCCAATAAAGACAATAAACTGTCTAGAATAGAGACAAGTATGATAATCTTTAACTTGTTTAGAAAGAATCGTAAAAAGAATGCCAATATTGGTGATAAACTTTTAACTTGGTATATGGGATCGTTAAACTTTGAAGATTTGATATTAAAGAAGGTGTTGAAAGAAATAGAAACCATTAGAAATTCCAGTTGGATTCATAAAGTAGTTGATTGGGAAATAAATGAATTCAGTGAACAAGACATGGAATTAGTGGGAGAACAAAGACTCATAGATGAGATCAAAAACCAGGGATTACTGATCTCTTTAAACCAAACATTTATTAAGAATGCATTGAATTCTAATTTAAGGTTTGAAATCCCTGATGATTATCACGAAATTAGAAATTATATTAACGAAAATCTGTTCAAATTAAGCTACAATTATATGGATACTATCTATGATTATGAGTTCTTAATCCTTTTGGTCATCAATAATGATGAATTTTTCGATACTAAGGAAGATATTAAAGTAAACTTTAAGAATCTTGTCAATTATAACATTCTTCAAATGCTTGTTAAACACTTCAAAAACCCTATTTGTCAAGTGATTATAAATTCTTTACTCAAACATATTGATAGTGATATAACCTTCAAAGATAAAACATTATTTAAGGTATACTTGTCCAACTTGATAAATTCACAAGATCTTAGTGATATTCAATTAACCGTTTATGGAGGGTTAATCCCCATTTTATCCAATCCCGGTCATGTATTGTATGAAATCTGTTACAGATACATCTTATCCAATCCCAGTATCAAAGGATTACCATTATTCGGCAAGATAAAGGAACAATCCACTAAGTCTATTGAATGGTACTTACGTCATTTCACTCAAGTGGTATCGTCAGATTTGCCCATATTGAACCACTTTAACTTCATAGAATGGATATTGAACCTTTTGAATCTTCCCAACGTATCCAAATCATTTGTCACGTTAACTTTGGATATCTTATTTAGGTTGCAAAATGTCAATTCTGGTTCCATCAATTTGATTACCAAGTACGCCATAATGGGATTTCTTGAACAATTAAGTACTTTGAACCAATTCAACTTAAACTTATATGAGATTGCTTTACGTTTTGGAATCACCAATTCTAAAAGAGCTTTGGAATGGAGTAATCATGACATCATTCCTCATATTAAAAGAGTAAAAGCATCAACTGATTAAAAGGTGCGGATTTGATATATAAATTTTTCATCTTTTATTATCATTTTTTATCACCATGAAAAGACATTTGGAACAGGAGTCACATGACAATGGTCAGCATATAAAGCATAGAATTATAGACAATATAGATACAAAAGAAAATACTACTCTGTACCTTGATACTATAAATCCTCACAAGATAGATTTTGATTTTGAAAACATCTGTTCAATATCTCTATCAGCCACAAACGTTTACTGTTGTTTAGTATGTGGGAAATATTTCCAAGGAAGAACAAAGAATTCCATTGCCTATCGTCATTCTATTGATTATACTCATAATGTGTTTATAAATATGGAAACTGGTAGAATATATGCCTTACCAGAGAATTATGAAATCAAAGTCAATTCCAATTTAACTGATAGAATAAAGTACAATTTAAATCCTACATTTACTAAAGAAGATATTCAATTACGTACCAAGAAAGTATCATATGATTTAAATCAGAATCCATATATGGCAGGATTTGTAGGACTCAACAATTTCAATTGCAATGATTATTCCAATGTGGTGATTCAATTATTAGCTCATTTACATGGTATTCGAGATTATTATCTTTTAAATACTCAGTTCAATGATACTTTAAACACCAAGTTTGGTCTTTTGATAAGAAAACTTTGGAATGATAAACTATTCAAAAACCATGTGTCACCCCATGATTTCCTACAGGAAGTATCAACATTGACCAATAAGAAATTATCGGTAGTACATCAAGAAAATCCTAAAACCTTTCTTATGTGGTTACTTAATCATCTTAAAACCCCAGCTCTTGACTCGTTAAGAGGTAAATTACATATAACCAAAGTACCATTGAAATCGGTAACAAATACAAAGTCTAATAAGATAGAGTTTATAAAACAACAACCAAAAGTAATGGAAAGTAAGTTTTGGATGTTAACACTTGATTTACCCCAAGTTTCATTCAATGATTTGAAAGAAAAAGTACCAGAAGTTTCTTTACATGATTTACTACTAAAGTACAATGGAACTACAGAGATTCAATCAGTAAACGAACTAAAACACTATAAAGTCATTGAATTACCTCAATACTTAGTTCTTTATATTGATAGAGATATGAAAGATACTGCTGATAATAAGTCCAAGAATAATCCCACTGTAGTGAAGTTTTCTGGTATTTGTGATATTGGTAAGCTTCTCTTTGGAGAAACCCAATGTCAGATGTACAAGTTGGTTGCCAATATATCCAAAGAAATGTCACCAGAAGAGCTTAGTGACAGGAAAGTTGAATGGAGCATAAGTTTAAGACGGGGAGATGAATGGTATAATATTAAAGATCTATCAGTGACACCTATACAGGAAGAAATAATGTTCTTGGATGAATCAGTAATTCAAGTTTGGGAAAAACAATAATCTAGTGTTTAATAATCTAGTATTGTTTAAGCAATTGGATACTTTTGTTATATAAATCAGCATATTTTTCACATATATCATAAACTTTTGTTCCTGATAATAACTTCGCTGTAATCATAAAGGAAGCTATTTTAATTTGACAAATGGAATCCAAGTTATCAAAGTTGTTGACAATCAATTGTAACATATTTTCAAACTCTTGTAATTTATTATCATAAGTTTTATTGTTTATAGAGTATCGTATAGATATATGACGCCATTCTTTCACGGCCAACAAAAATTCATAATTAGTCAATGAATTGGTCAATGGATTCAAGTTGAAAATCAATGATAAATCTATGGATTTATGTTCAAGATATATACAAAGGATCCATAAATCAACACAAACATTATCAATCATTTCATTTATAAGGAATTTTTTATTGTCTTCTAGTTTGTTACTTGTTATAGACAAGATTTCATTGAAAAGTCTAATATCTCTAACCTTAGCATCAAAGTCATTTTCAATTAAAATAGGTAAAAACATATCTGGAGAAGCATTATAAGCAACCACAAACAAACTATTCTTACCATCATTGCCACCATCTCCACCATCTCCACCAGTTTCATTACGTGGAAGTTTCAAATCATTCTTATGGCACAATATAAGACATTGACTTAACCCAAATGGGTCGGTAGGAACCACTTTCCCTTCAAGTTCATGAACATTGAAAACACCTAAATCAAATGAATTAATAGAATCATTAGAGTCGCCAAAGTAATATTTATTTTCTTCAATACTATCATTAATAGCAGAAGTGGAACTTGTAACCGCCGGATACTCTTTCAAAGGGAAAGTATCAAATACCTTCTTTATAAGAGGAGGTACAGAAACCATTACAAAGTGATGATAAAAGATTTCAAACCACCAATTTCGCATTAATATGACTTAAACTATATAATAAGTAAAACTACGTACATATATAAAAACCCCTAATAAAAAGGAATACAAAGTGGAGAAAACAAATTATAGAAAGAAAAGCAGAACCATTTGAAGAATCATTAGACCGTTTTTTTTTTTTTTTTTTTCTCTCAACCTGACATTCATTTCCACCAGAACCATCCTCTACAGAAGACCATAACCATCCTCTACAGAAAACAGGTATCAATATAACAACCTTTAGGAATCAACGGATATAAAACTAATCATCATCATCAGGAATCAAATCCATAGATAAATCAAACCACTTAGAACCAGCAAATTGACATTCACTAGCGCCTAAATTATTAAAACCAATCTTTTCATAAAATGGAATTAAATTATTATGAGCAATAATAGACACCTTATCACCCAAATCTTGATTGGATAACTTTTGAATGTAATCATGCATTAATAAAGTACCAAGGTTTTTATTTTGCCAATCAGGATGAACCACCAAGGAATGAATCCCTATGTATCTAGAGTTCTCAATATGACCAGCAGTACTATCAGATTCAGAAGGTAATTCCATAGCCGACTCGGTAACTTTAGGTGCATGAATCTTAGTTCCAATGACTTGAGCAATTAATGTTTCCTTAATAACTGATGACTTCATTGGTAATTCATCTAAATTACTATCATCTTCATCATCGTCGGAACCAGTGGCTTCACCGCGAGACTTCTTGTCTTGATGTTCCTTATCCAATTTTTCCGCTACTTCCGGTAAGTTTATAGCATTATATCTATAACTATAATCTCTAATGAAAAGTCCAGAACATAACTCGGGACATACTGTTAATCGATAGTTAAATTTTTCCGGTGTGCACCGTTCCTTCTCATTCACAAACCCTTTGTTTTCTAACTCAACACATTGGTTTAAATCTTCTATAGTAAGAGGCCTAATTGATAAATTAGGTGGGAAATCACTCATTTACTGTTTTTGTGGTTGATGTTTTTTTTTTCTTTTTAAAAAAAAAAAAAGAAAATTTTTTCCTAAAAATTTCTGTAAAAAATTCTACCTTTTTTTCTGTTGAAGTTTTGAAATTATTATCAACAGAAATTAAACCCAAAAGGCGCGAATTCCCCGAGCACTTGACCATTTTAAGTTAAGAATAACTTATCTTGCGGGGAAGATAACGTATAGAAAGTAGATCAACGTATAAAAAATAGATCAATGAAGTTTTGGTGAAGATAATAAATCAAATTTATATTTAGTCTACATAGTATATTTTGTGTTTGTGTTTCTACTCCCTTCTCTCCTCCTCTATTCAAGCTCAGAATCAGAAATATCTTGTGTCACCTCGGAATTTAATAACCCCTTACTGACTTCCCAAACATGAATAATATTATCATCAGCTACAGAACTAAGGGTCCAGTCTTTATAAGGACACCAACTCAAATCTGTAACGCCTCCAGTGTGACCAGCGTGCATCATAAATAATTCTGGACATCCATCTTCGGCGTCTTCTTGAGCTTGTTCTTCTCCAATTTTGGCTAAATCCCATACCATAAGTCTTCTGTCTTGAGATCCTGAAGCAACAATTCCATCTTTGGTAGGAGAGAACTCCAAACACGTAATGGCGTCAGAATGTCCCATCATAGTGTGTAATAATCCTGATTGGCTTTGTGGTTTGGCCGTCATGGTTCTCATATCCAAGAGATTGATATTGGAATTGGCATTACCAATAGCCATTAAGTTTTGGGAAAATGGTGAAAAAGCAAGGGAATTGATTCCTTCAGAATCCTTACTGTAGAATTGACTCACGGGCTTTTTGTGGTCTCGAATATCATACAAATTAACACACTTATCATCAGAACATGATGCAAGCAAGTTCTCATTAAACTTGTGCCATTTGACATCATTAACAATATCTTGATGGTTTTCAAGTTTCATTACTTGTTTGGCATCATTTTGGTCACTAAGTTCTTGGATGATTACTGATTTATCATCAGAACCTGTAGCCAAGTATCCTGACTTGAAGCCATTCCATGATAACCCGTAACCGTTGTCATTATGATTAGTTAAATGACAAACACTTTTTTTAGTGTCATCATCCAATTTATAAATATCTACTTCTCCATGACCATTGATAGTAGCTACAGTATTAGCATCTTGAGGCATATATCTAGCCCGATTAATCTCATAGTTATTTTCCATTTTTCTGGTGATTTTGATCCGAGAATTAACTTTATTACTATTTCCAGCTTCTACAGGAAGCTGAGTAGAAGCTAACTTCAAGTAATTAGCTTCTTGACCAGAAGTATGGGTTCCTAATAAAAGTTGAGAACTTATAGAACCCTCATCTTGGTTATTGGAGTATTCTGGTAACCATTGTACAGTAATAGAAGGCCATTTCAATGCCGTTTCACTGACAAATTCATACATATAACGACAGTTTTCTCTCCATAGTTTATATTCATCTTTGATGACGTTTTCGGTATCGACTTCGTCAGGATTAATTTGGGGGTTGTCCGACATAATGATGATATATGATGATAAAATGAAATTTTCACGCGTCGCAGTAGTTATGTTGGGAGATGGTGATAGAGTGATAGAGGGATATTGTTCTACACTGTGATGATATTGTGATACAAATGATATAAATAAAAGTTATTAAAATAAATAATGTAAAATGATATAAATAAATAAATATGTGTCAAAAAGATATAAATAATGATCAAGTATAATAACCAAATATAATAACCAAATATAATAACCAAATATAATAACCAAATATACTGCTCCAATACTCCAGTATAACCCATTATCCCCCCTCCAAATCCTAAACAACTCCTCCAGGTAAACTACTTCTTCTAACACTTTTATCAACATTTAAACTACTTTGTCGTGATCCTATATGATTATGAAATTCATAGAAATCAATCACTTTTAATGCATCACTTATATGATTGAAAAATGGAAACCTTCTACTCTCTATCAAATCATATATATCATTGGCAGTTTCTAAATCAAAAGGAATTTTATTCATAGCATCAAAATTATCTCTTCGAGGTAATTTATTTACTACTTCTTGAGCTTTAAAATAATTAGCTTTTTCCAAGTCTTGAATTAATAATTTAGTGATTCCTGCTGCTTCAAGTCTTTTCCTCACTTCTATATGTTTACTAACTCGAACAAATAATGATAGTAATCCTCGATTCTTATACATTGTAATAAGTTCATGAAGCATTTGAGCTGCTGAAGAATCTAATTCTGACATTCCTCGTAAATCAAATATAATATATTTTGTCATTGATTCATCTCGACTTCTTTTCAATGCTGGATGAGCTTTTGTAGATCCATACATTTCTACTCGTTTCAATCGAGCTCTTAAATCACTAGTATTGGTGAATGTTAAAGGTTCAGGAATCTTTACAATCAAACATCCTTCAATTTCTTCAATCATTTGAGTATTGACACTAGTGAAATGATCATCGGTAAACACATTCAATTGTTGTCCTTGTAAGTTATCTTGAGGACAATCTTGTTGACTTTCATTACTATAACAAGCATTGTAACTCTTAATTAAATTATAATTAATATCAGCATCAACAAATGTATTGGACCCAGGAATTCGTCCCAAAATTTGAATTCTTGACATGGCTGAATGTTTGATTACTCTTATTAACAGATAAATTAACCCCACAGCTATTCCTGCTTCCATAGAAAAGAATACTGTAGTAATAACTGTAACGAAAAATGTAATCAATTCATTATAACCTCGAGTTTTCCAATGAAATAATACTTCAAATGGTGCCTCTTCAATCAACAGAAGTCCTATTCTTCCTGAAATCACACTTAAACTGCACAATGGTACATAATATAATGCATCCAACAAATACGAAATAGTAAGAAATGTACATATTCCCATAATAGCTCCCAGCATAGTGGTTTTAGCTGACATGGCATTGACTTTACTTCTTCCATATCCTCCAAATGCTGGTAAAGCACCAAAAATAGATCCAATAATATTTATAGATCCTAAAGCTACTAACTCCCGATTAGATGAAATAGGTAAATTGTACCTTGAACCTAAAGATTTCAGAGCCGTTGTACTTTCAAAAAATCCCAACATGGCACAAAGAAAGGATGAAGTCATTAATTTCTTTGTCAATTTGAATGAAGTGGCTGCAAAAGGATTAAACATAGTAAAAGAATCAGTATCACCTTTAATCTTACCAATAACAGCGATATTCTTCTCATTCCATGACGACACATAACATAACCAACTGGTCACTATGACCATAATAAGTATTTCTGGAATAAATATAAGTTTCTCCAGGTGTTTAAATGGAGCTTTAGTAACGGCTTTTTTACCTACTGATACCACAATCAAAAATAAGAATGCCACAGTACTAATTTTTAACGTTAATGGATCGTATTTAGAATATTCTTCGAAAAGAAACCGAAGTTTATCAAAAGGAGAATGGAAATCCATATCGCTAGGATCATCAGCAATAGATTTAAGTAAATCATCTAAACCTAACATCAGTACTGAAGAGTTTATCATCATAATGATTCCAACTCCACTTATAAACCCCTTTAACAATGATCCTGATAAAACATTATCAAGGAACCCAAATCGACCCAAACCAAAGCCCAAAAGTGTAGCACCACTAATGAAAGTTATTGTCACCACTAACAGTAAAGGATCTAAATGACTACTTTTCTTTTGGTGATGAAGAATAGGTTCCACTGCTTGACCAACAATCAACAGAATAGCTGCTTCTGGTCCCACAATCATCTGAGGAACACTCCCAAGTATTAAATAAATAAGTGGTGATATTCCCAAGGATAAAAGCCCCGATATCACTGGAACATGAGCTAAAGATGAAGCATATGATAATGATAACGGTAGTTGAAAGAACACCAAAGATAACCCAGCAATCAAATCCCCCAAGAAAAACCACCAATTATATTGACCTATCCATGAGAATATTGGCAAATAATACGGTAATAACAGCAGCCATTCATTCCAATTGAAAACATGGCCATCTATAAGGGGATGATATTCTAACATATGAGGATCTTCTTCATTATTGTGATCATGTTGATGTCTATCTAAATGTTCGGTATTATTCGGATACACTATAGAGTCCAGCTCTCCAGTTTCAACAAAATTCAATCTTTTCCCCACATTCAAAGGCAGATTTTCATCTTGGTATATTGATTTGTATTCGATCTTAGAATTAAACGGTCTTTGATTGACTCGAGTCAGAGATATGTGTCTCATACTTGGAGAAGGACTTTGAATTCTTGACCCGGGTTCTTCATTCTGTAGACTGGAAGAAGATGCCGTAGACCTTTTACCCATTCCACTAGAAAAACTCATGGTATTATAGCTACAAAGGATGTCAAAGTTATGACAGATTAAGTGCGATCGTTATAACGAAATAAAGCGCAATAAAGCGCAATAAGTGCGCAATGACTATTGCGCTTTGTTTTCTGGCCACGGATTACCGCGACGTGGGGCGAGGAGAAAAAAAGATCGCTTCCAGGTCTACGTCCAATGGACCTAGACCTGGTGTCAGGTTTAGGCCAACCCCGCGGTAACCTCCTTCCGGCCCATACTCAACCTATGACACACCCTCCCGATTCCGGAGTCAAGTGCGAAAATTTTATCATTTTCCAAACCATAGATCCAACTCCATTTAACGGCTTAAAATGACTTCAATATTATTCAAAAGATGCTTTGGATCTTCTTTAAGAAGATTCGATACTCTTGCATTCATAGAATCTTCTGGAACCAAGATTTCTCCTTCATCTTTATCAGCTATAACTGCGGCTAAACAAATTGGTAAACCAATAACCGCTTTAATTGCAGGTCCTGATGGAGAATCAATATTAAATGAAGTTAATAAAGTCGATGGTGTTAATAAAATCATAGTTGCTAAAGGTAATCAATACCATCACTACTTGGCTGAAGAATTAAGTCCTTTAGTTAAACAAATCATGACTTCTAATCCCGATTATACTCACTTTATCACTGCTTCTTCAGCTGTGGGTAAATCAGTATTACCTAGATTGGGGGCTTTACTTGATAGTCAACCTATTTCTGATATTATCAAGATTCAATCAGAAAATACTTTTGTCAGACCCATTTATGCTGGGAATGCGTTAGCCACAGTTAAAGCTAATGATAACCTTATACTCGCTTCAGTTAGAGCCTCAGCTTTCCCTGGAGCTGAATTATCTAATAGTAATGAAATTCCTGTGGAAGAATTCACCGAATCTATTCAATCCGGTAATAGAACCCAATTTGTTTCAGAAAACTTAATTCAATCAGAGAGACCCGAATTAGGTTCAGCTACAAGAGTTATTTCTGGTGGTCGTGGATTAAAGAATAAAGATACATTTGAGAAATTAATTGATCCTTTAGCCTTAAAATTAAATGCGGCTATTGGTGCTTCTAGAGCTGCTGTAGATTCAGGTTTCTGTGATAATTCTTTACAAGTTGGTCAAACTGGTAAAATCGTGGCTCCTGAATTATATATGGCCATTGGAGTTTCTGGTGCCATTCAACATTTAGCTGGGATGAAGGATTCTAAAACCATTGTGGCTATTAATAAAGACCCTGAAGCACCTATCTTTAATGTGTCCGATATAGGATTAGTTGGAGATTTGAACGATATTGTTCCAGAATTGACTGAGAAATTGTAGAGTTATATAGAATATAAAATATGAAACATCTAGAACTTTTCATCCAGGCCACGACCCCGCACCCGCTGCAAATAAAAAAAAAATAATACATAATGAAATGATAATAGTAATTATCACTTTTTAACCCCTTTTCTTTCCTGTTATGAACGGTATTCAACAACCGGCAAAACCCATCCATTTTTTGGACAGAGACAGGGTCACGTGCCTTCTTTTAATCAACACACAACTTATGAAAAAGGCCATCAATTTGTATCATAATGTCCTTATAAATCCCCAAACATTGACTAGACTACTGCCACAAGACAAAAAGAATGTTATAGAACAATACCAAAATTATACTCGAAGATTACATTGTAACCTTCAAGTGTTATCATTTATTCATGAGAAGTATCATATGGATCCAGCGTCTAATCAGAACCAACCTACTAATAAGATATCTTTCCCATTTGTATTATCACCACCTCCTGATATGCCAGAATTAACTCAATTATATAATAAATTACAGGAATTATACCCAGAAGCCATTCAATTTCTTAAAATGAAAATGCAACAATCCAAAGCCAATCCTAATGCTCCACAAATCCCTCAACTGTTTGGTCAACAACTGCAACCACCTAATCCTGGTATTCCTCGTGGTGTTCCTACAAGACCTCCTGGAACTCAACTGTATCAACAATATCCTACGCCTAACCACCAGTCTCCTATGATGAATAATTCCATGCCTCCTCAAAGCTCTATGTCACTGAATCAACCTACTCCCATGGCAGCTAATTCTCCTATGATGAACAATATGATGCCAAATCAAATGGTGCAACCACCAACTCAACCTCAACGTCAACAAATGGCAAAATCACAACCTCCTCCTCCACAAAACCAATCTTACCAATTCAACAATACGTTTAATAAGAACTATCCTGTTAATAATGTGAATTTGATGAATCAACAGCAGCAGCAACAACAACATCAACACCAACAATCTCCTCATCCTCCACCTCCCCCTCCACAACAACAACAACAACAACAACAACAACAACAACAACAACAACAACAACAACAACCTCAGGCTCTCTCTCCTCAACAAATCTTCCTGAATAACCAAAACTCAAATAGTGCCGGGATGTTTGACTTCTTTAATGTTTAATATAGTGTTTAAAATATTTATGTATAAATAGTCTAATATAATTCTACGTAACTCATTGCTGCATTAGATCTTGAAATTCTTCATTGATGATGTCAGTATACGCCCCAAGATTAGGTGAATGTTCTGATTTAGGACCTAATGATCCAAGAATTTCATTAAGATCTTCGTTATTGGGTCCTGTTGATTGTTCTGAACCTCCACCAGTATCTTTATGATTAGAAGGATTCAACCATACAGCATCATTGGTAATTTCATTCCATAATTTATGTTCTTCTGGAAGATATGCAAACCCTTCAATGCCAGCTTCATCATGTTGAGTATAAACTTGACTCAAATCAGAGTAGTCAAGATTATTGAAATTATAGTTAGCAAACTCTTGAGGTTCTTGATTATGATGGAGTTGAGAATCAGTTTTGCCAGAAGCATTTTTATGATCATTACTGAAATTAGAAGCCATATGAATTGATGATGATGAATCGGGTTTTATGTAAATTCCTTCATCATCGTGTTTGACTAATAAATCTCTCATAACACCATTAAAATCTAAAACACTTATTAATCGTAATAATTGAGCTCGTCTTAAAGCTGCTGGATAATTACCTAATTTCTTCATTTTAGTAAAGATAATTAATGCATGATCTAAATGTTCTTTCGTAGCATCATGTAATCCAAAAGAGGAATTAAACAAGATTAAAGTTAATGCTGAAGTAAACAAGTATTCTCTATCCATCCAACCAAATAAAGCCACCATATTCTCTGGTAACAAAGCCCAGATTGATCTGACAGTATTAATTGATGCTTGAAATGAAGCATTCAATAATGTTAAAATGTTTTTGGAATACCGAGTTAAATCCACATATTTATTACTGGAATCATGAAGTTGTAATTCCTTTAATTTTTTGGTTGCAAAATGAAATAATAATGGTCTAACGGCTAAATTAATCCCTTGAAAGTATTCCGTCATCAAATTAACAATTAATCGAGAAACTTGTAAATTATCAGTAGCATAATCAATTCTTAAGAAATCAGGTAATTGATTCTTCCAAGCCATTAATCTATGAACAAGATCTGATACTGCTGGTAAAATATTAACTGTAGGTTGTTTGGTGTATAATGATGATAAGATTATAGCATTAATTTGAGTAATAGTCACACAGTTATTAATATATTCTGCTGATGGGAAAATAAAGTATCCTCTTACATCATCTTTATCCCGAGGAAAATCAGGTAATTTCATATCTAAATCTTTAGGTAATTCTGTTGATACACTATCATCAGCAAAACTAAGTGGGAGACCTGCTTTTGATGATAACATTCTTTCATACATATAAACCGTCCACCAAATTCTTCGTCTATGTTCTAATTCAAATCTATCAAGAGAATTCTTTTCCGAATCCACATGCCATCCCAAGATTAAAGCTGCACGTAATGCTAATCCAAAATAAAAATATGATGCAATGGTACAATCAGCTACTTGTAAGTAAAATGCATATAGAAGCATGACTTCAATCCCACCATCTTTAGTAATATTATCAATGGCACCTGAAGCAAATAACCCTGTGAATAATTCAGATGCTTGATAGAAAAATCCTGATCCTGGAAGAGTATTCCCGGGGAAATCATTGTTAGGAGGAGTTTTATTTTGGTTTTGACTATTATTATTATTATTATTTTTATTAGTGTTATCATTATTATTATTATTATTGTTATCATTGTTATCATTATCATTAGATTTATTGTTATTTTTGGAACTTCTACTGGCTGGAGTGTACACTGGTCTTACTTTCTTAACATGAACATCTGATTCTGTACCCAAATACATTTCTCCAACAGCAAAAATTAATAATATTTTACAAAACCACATGGTTTCAAGAATAGTATCATCATCACGATCCTGTTTAATAGTATTCTCATCAATATCATACCGTCTATAGTTATTTATATTTCTCTTTATAATCTTTTTATTCTCTTCTGTTTTCCCAGCATATAAGTTCATTAAGTATTGTTTGACCAATCCTTCATTAAAGAAGTAAAAACATCCATCATTATAATTGACGAAATTGTCTACTAAAAGCATAGCGTATGAATAAGCCGGAAGAGTAAAGTTCATAGATAACCCAGGCCGAGTGTTTGTCTTTGCTAACACAATTTGATAAGCATTACCTTCTTTTTCAAGCACTTCAGTTTCCCGTTTATTATCATCACTAGGACTAGGACTATATCCACCAACACTATTAACCCCTGGAGATGCCAGCAGAGGAGTTGTGGCATTATAAGGTACCATATTTTGGATTTCAAGTCCAAATAACGTCATGGAAGATGATCCAACATAAATTCGTTCACCAGTCTTATTATGAATTAGCCGCCCATACTTATCCAAAGTAGGATGGATGACTTCAGTTCCTCCTGTGGTTGCAGGAACCGCAGACGAATTTTCATTGAATAAACTTATTGGTTGACTTGAAGGTCTGCTGTTGAAAGTAAAAGAATTGGATGGTGGTGTGGGGCTATTGGAAGCTTTAGCAACTTCATTATCCTTACGATTAGATTTAAGAGCAGCATTTTCTTTCTTTAAACGAGCAATATCATCATGAAGTTTGGACAAATACTTCATTGATACCACCAATCGTTTATCCGCTTCAACGTATTCACATTTAGTCTTTGCTAATTGACATTTTTTACACGGATTACCACCAGGGCATCTGATATGTCTTCCTCTACATCTAATACATGCCATGACTGTTCTTTTACCCTTGGTCCCACTACCACCCGGTTTTTTATCCTTTTCATCTTGAAATCCTTTTTCCAAATCTATATTATTATCAGTTTCCATTGTTTGGGTCATTTCTTCATATTGCCCTGAAAGTTCTTCGTTCATGATGATAAACTTTATCAGATAAAAGTTGGTGAAAAAAAAAAATTCCCAAAAAAAAATTGTGCGAATTTGTTATCATTAACCATTAAGAAGCCACTTTACGAATGGTTTCTAGGAAACGAAGAATAGATATTCAAAGTAATGTTGATAGATATTATGTGAAACCGGATGTCAGAATTGGTATTGATGATAATAAATACTTAGAATCTTTGACAAAAGACCCTTTTTTGAATGACAAGAATGATATTGATAAAGATAATGATAATGATAGTGATAGTGATGGCGCTAAAGTGAGACGTTTTCACGATGATGATGATGATGATATTGATATTGATCTAATACAATATAATGATCCAAAGCCGAGATTAAGTCCACAAACCAACTTTGATAATAAATCATTTTCAGTGCCGTATGAATTGATTCCACAAATCTTTTCATATATCCCATCAATTGTTCTTTATGATAAGCTCATTAAACCCTATTCCAGTAGATGTTATAATTTGGTACAAAGATTAGCCATGGATAAAATATGTCAACCGATAATAATCCGAAATTGTAGACCAAAGTCGAATTTGGAACCGATATCGTTTTTCTATAAACAAGATGTTATAGATAATGCATTAGTAATCAATTCGTTTAAAGAAGGTTATGGGATTATAAGAACTATATTGAAGTATTCATTAGAGAATAATTGGCATACCAGAACATTGATTTCATTTTATTTCCATTTTTATAGAGACGGTGACCATGAAGAACAATTGGATTACTATTTAAAGATCCTTGAGTTGTTGGCATTTGATTCTTATTATCGAGATATGGCTATAGTAGATATACTAATCAAGTTTGATATGGATCCTCCTAAACATTTACATGATAAAATCCAAACCATAAGGAAACGAACTTTAGCTTTAGAAAGTAAGGTATCTCGATTATATATTGGAAGTAGATCTCCAAGTTATAATTATGTAACTCCATTCTTTCTTCTGCTTCCTTATTTGAACAATTTGCAAGATATAAGATTATATAATGGAACTATTAATGATGGATTATTGAGATCCCCTTCTTTCCTAAAGAATAAAACCAAACTTCATACTATATATTTAACGGGGAATAATATTGGGAATATTGATTATTTCCCTTTACCCATTAGTGTACAAAAGTTATTTATTCTAGCTAATTCCTTAGTATCACTTGAAGGATTCAATATTGAAAACCATTTAAATTTAACCATTTTGGACTTATCAGTGAATATGATTGATTCTCTTGAATCCATAAAATTTCCTCCTAATTTAAAGATCTTTCGTGCTGCTTATAATAGAATTAAACTGTTAAATAATGTTTGTTTTCCATCCGGTTTAGAAATCTTATTATTATCCAATAATGAAATCTCCAATTTAGATTCATTTACATTACCCAAATCTTTAACCAAACTCTTTTTAACTAGTAATAAATTGGAATCTTTACCACCAGATTTCTTTACTCCTTGTTCCCAATTAAAAACATTGCATTTCGATAATAATCTTTTGAATGATGTTGATGATTTAGGTGATTTACCTAATTCTTTACAAAACTTAATTCTTGATAATAATATCATTGATAATCCTGTTCTTAATAATATCTTAAAACCCAATTTAAAACATTTATCAATGTATGAAACTGCATTAATCACACTAAATGGAATCCAATTTCCTGATAGTCTTGAACATTTGGAATTGTCATCTAATGAAATTAGTGAAATTCATAATGTTAAATTTGGTGGTGAAAACTTAAAATATTTAAATTTAAGTTCTAATTGCATAAAATCCTTTGATTTAATCAAACAAAACATTTCTATTCTGGGGAAATTAACTACATTTGATATAAATAATAACCCTTTTAGCACCGACAACACCGAAGCATTAAATGATATTCTTCATCAATTATCGAACAAAATCATAATATAAACAATATACATTTTTACCTATAACATCTAAACATCTTTTTTTTCTTTTAATTGTTCTTACAAAAATACCCATACTATAGTTACATAAACAATTCAACCACTAACCATATGGTTAAATGTTTTTTTTTTATTCTTTTCTTATTTTTTCAGTTTCAGTTTAAGCTTGGAGATTAGCTTTACCGTTACCAATCATGTTACCAGCAGGATCGTATTCACAGATAACATATTTACCCCAGTTACTAGAAGAACAGTCTTTGTAAGCACAACCTAATTTAGTAGATTCTTTCCAGATAACTTGAGTAAAGTGGTTGAAAGTAGAGGCAGCAGAATAATCATAAGATTTACCTTCATCATACCAAGTATCTAAAGCCTTAACACCGGTATCGTAACCAACAGCCAAGTTTTCACCGTATTCACCACCAGTGTGTTGTAAACTACCAGAACAAGAGTAAGAATCAGCAGTCTTTTTAGCATATTCATAAAGTTTGCTGTCCCATTCTAAAGGAGAAGCACCGTGTTCGGATCTCTTTTTGTTGTGGGCTTCTAAGATACTCTTGGCAAAGTCTTTATCTTCGACGTCACCAATGGAACTAGAGTCACCAGAAGAACCAGAGTCTTCACTGGAACCAGAACCTTCACTAGAACCAGAGTCTTCTTCAGAAGAAGATTCCTTGGTTGGAGAAGGACTAGATTTGCTAACAACAGTGGTTGGAGCTTTGGCTTGTTCTTGAGGAGTTGGGTCAGCTTTTTCAGTAGTTGGTTCTGGTTGTTCAGTGGTTGGAGAAGGAGTTTGGGAAGTATGAGCTACCTTGGCCTTATGAGTAGTTTGGACTTCAACAGAAGATGAAGTAGATAAAGAAGATGAAGTGGAAGATGGTGGGTTAACAAGATCACCATTAGGATAAACAGTAGCCATAACAGTTTCAGTAACTATTTTGACATTTGGAACTGCTTGGATAGTTGCAAGGATAGACAAAGCAGTAGTTAAAGTAAGGAATTTCATGGTATCAAAAAGGAAAGGAAAGTAAAAGTAATAATATATAAAACTTAAAGGAACGACGACAACTTAAAAAGAATGACAAATATGAATCAAAATACAATCAAAAAAAAAATGAACGAATATGAATGTATTTATAATTGATTCTATATTCTAGTTGTATTAAACCAATATGTTTTAAAAGAAAGACTTTTTAATTTAAAAATAATAATAAAAAAAAAAAAACAAGAAGTTGTAACGTTTTAAAACAGAAACCAAATTTTGGAAACAAATATTCGCCTTATATAAACAGCCTCAAAAGACATTTTCTTCAAAGTACTTGGCTCCTAATTCCATATAATAACTGCAATTCTCACAAGGCATTCGCGATTTTAACTATTGTGAGAACACGCGATGTTCGTAACCATGTTCTGTGGCTATTGTTTTTAAGGGGGAAATCTGTATAATGTGTTATGTATATTTCCAAGAATAGTAAGTCCCACGACGAAAACTGAAGAATAATAAATCGACTAACAACGACATTTTTGTTTATTTCGTGACTTTGGCGAAAAGATGGTGGGTAATTAGTTAACTATATTAGGTAGAATGAACATAGAGGGTGTGGAGTGTGTGTTTATTTTGACCGAAAGAGGGAGGTATATAGGAGAGCAATAGAGGGAGAGGAAGAAGGAGAGCAATAGAGAGGGAGAAGGGAAGGAGAGGGAGAAGGGAAGGAGAAGGGAAGGAGAAGGAGAAGAAACAAAAGAAAAAGAAAAACTCACACCTCTACATCTCTCTTCACAACTCTCAGTGATCTCAACCTGAACCTGTATCAGGTGAAAATGGTTATATGTACAGAAATGTAGTGAAGTTTGATGTATATAGTTAAAATGTGAAGGCGATGTCATAGTGGAACAAATGTAATACAGAGCCTTGGAATGTAGTTGAGTTTGTTGTAGTTTGTTGTAGTGATGTGTTGCAATATTATATGTTATATTGTTGTATGTTTAGTGATGTAATGGGAGGGTAATGTCTCTCATTCTCTGTTACTCTCTCTCTCTCTCATTCTCATTCTCTATTACTCTCATTCTCTTATTCTACTACTCACGCTCATTCTAGGTTTTGCGAAATCTAAACCTCTAACCCTTCAGTTCCAGACTTACTCTACGACATTAATATAACTACTTCTATCCTCAACGACATGTCCTCCCCAAGTATTAACTTGTTACTGAAGATCTATAAATCATTTTAGTCATTTTTTTTACTGATTCAGTAATTTCACTGATGCCTTGAACCTATATGCACTAATTATATGTACTGTAACGGTTTTTATTTTCTTTTTTTTTTTTTTTTTTTTCAGGGGTATGGCAATGCCAATAAATTTTTTCAACAATAGTAAATCATCTATATATGTCTTTAATAATCTATATTGGGATATCGGATATCGTATTTGTCTTCAACATATTTCAGCCAATGATTGAGAAATTCACTACCTTCAGTTATAAGTTCTAGATCTCCAATAATGTATAGTTGTCTCTTAGGTCTTGTCATGGCTACATTTAATCTTCTTTTATCTTTTAAAAACCCAACTTCTTTAATTTCATTAGATCTTACCAATGACATAATGATAACTTCTTTTTCTCGACCTTGAAATCCATCTACTGTACTGATTTCTATTCCAGGTGTAGTAATATGTTTCTTAATGAGTGACACTTGAGCATTATAAGGGGATATGATTCCTATGGCTTGAGGATTAACTCCTAAATGCATTAATTTTTCAACATGTTTCTCTACCAACATAATTTCCATTTCGTTGAATTTGGAATTATTTTCATCTTCATTGGTTTGTTCTGGATATTCTCCTCCTTGTGTATCCATCCATATACATACTTCATTAGTATCATCATCACTCTCTACTTCTTTTATATCAGCTAACGTTATATCTTCATTATCTTTAAATGCTTTTAATTCCCCGTTATAAAGTTCTAATGATGGGAATTCCATAATCAGTTTATTCATTCTATATTGAGTATCCAACAATTTCTTAAACTTCTCTCCTTCAAGATCATTAACTAATCGATCAAATAACGTAATCTCCAAATTAGCCATGGTAGCACTATCTATCTTAACATCTTCATCTAATGATTTAATAGTTGGTGGTAATTGCATATTATCACCAGCAATAATTAATCGTTTACATCCTAAATGATTAATAATAGGAATCCAACATTGAGGTTCTAATGATTGGGATACTTCATCTATAATAATGGTATCAAAGAATGGATTATCCATACCAAAAGTTTGATCACCATAAACTGACATCAATTCTCTAGATCCAGCTCCATGAAGGGTTCCTAATACCACTTTTGATCCCATTAGAATATCTTTAATAACTTTTTTCTCCCGTATTTTTAATTCTTTCTTCAATTGTTTAATTTCTTGATAAAGTCCTTTACGTTCAAATTTACTTCTACTCTTTTTAACCAGTTTCAATGCTTCAGTTATATCATTTTCAATATCCAGTAATATTTCATTGGAGGTGAATTTACTTAAAACGTCTAATGAATGTTGTAAATTTTGATCTAATAATCTTGCTGGATGACCAATTCTAATTAATTGACTATTCAGACCAACTTTCTTTTTTTTCTTTCCACTAAAATGGGGAGTTAATCGTTCTAATATAGTATCCACAGATATATTTGAAGGTCCACATACTAAAACTCGTTCATTAAAATTGAATGTTAATTGTTGTATAATTTCAATAATAGTAAACGTTTTCCCCGTTCCAGGAGGTCCATGAATAATAGTTAATGGTGATTTATTTAAACAGAAATCTATAGCCGATTTTTGGGATTGGTTTAAATTATCATTGAAAAACTTCAACTTTTTTGCTGCAGGATTTGACCATGATGAATAAGGCATTTCTCCAAGAAGAATCTTAATGAGATCAGGTTTATCCTTTAACTCATCTAATTTATTCATAGTGGTTATCATTCTTTTATAAGTGATGGAATTACTAATCTTGACAATCCACATTTTGGAATTATCATTGCCGGTGTTATTATATACATTTAATACTTTTTCATCATTAACATCTTCTTCTATGGAAACCGATATAGACTTAGTGTTCAATTTAATAATAACTCCAGTCAAATCATCAGCAGAAGTTTCATTATTATCACCCATTCTGTCTAGTTTCACAATATCACCCACTCGAATGGTTCCAGCTTCAACTTCTTTTTCATTACCTAAAGCAGGATCAACAATCAATTCAATAACAGTTTTACCACCTAAACCAGTTCTAATATTATCAATGACCAAATTTACCACAGCTAAACCAAGACGTGCCAATTTTTTGGAACTGTAGACATTAAGATACTCCGTAGTAGAATTCATATCCACAGATTGTTCCAAATTAATGGCATTTCTAAACTTGTCTGTAAATGAAGTAGCCATTCTGTGTATGTGTTAGTATATATGTTCCAGTTTTTCAAGACCCAATTATGGAAAAAAAAACTGAGTCTATGCATCTTGAAACAGTCATTGTGTGATCTATAATACATCAATCATAATATCAAACAGAATTCATGATGAAAGGGTCGATCAATACATACATTGTTGAGTAATAAGAATGAGCAGAGAAGTGTGAGGAATGAGTAAGAGAGTAGTGAGGAACGTGATGAGGAGAGTGATGAAAGTGATTAGTTTAAGAGTCTGTACATTGAATTTCATTGACTTTATAATTTGACTTCTCTTTATCTTTAAACTTCTCATAATTTACATTTCCTATATTAACCCTTACAAACATTATACACTCATTTCCTCTTGGCTTCATCCAAGACTCTATTACCTTCTCTGGTCAAATAATCAGTAATTAAGTTTCTTTGCTTGAAATATCCTGACATTTTCAACACACTAACTAATCTATCATAACAAGATTCACCGAAATTTAAATAATTACCAAACCATCTTCTGAAATCAACTGAAGAGAGATTAGAAGTATCAAATACCAAACCAGTATTTCTATTAATACCAGCTAAAACAACAGAAAATAATACCAAATCAACAGAATAATGGACCAATTTACCGACCTAAGATGTTAGTAAGAAGAAGCATCATAGACAAAGAGTAAACAATACATACACCCATAATGATAAGGAGAAGTGAGAAATAGTGAGAAGAAACAGTGAGAAACAGTGAGAAACAGTGAGAAACAGTGAGAAACAGTGAAATAGTGAAATAATGAGAAATGGTGAGAAGAAACAGTGAGAAATACTAACAGTAACACATCCATTCATTACCTACTGAATAGCTAAACTATTTATATTACCCGTCAATAACGAAGTAACATTATCCTCAAGAGACTTTTCAGCAGTATCCGATAAATGTTTCTTTGGATCTTGTTTCCCAACATATCTTGTTTTCAATTGATCTTCCAGTAATTCTTTTTCTTCCAGAACTCTTTGATTATATAATTGAGCGACTTTAACCATTTTTTCTGAGTTTTGTAAATTCTCATGATCTTTATGATTGAAATCATCCATCTTTAATCCTGATTGCCAAGCACTCTTATGAAGGTTCAATAACATATTGGTTTCATATGATGTTTTATGATAATCAATGTTTAATGAATAATAATGACGATTTAATCCATGAATCAATGCTTGAATCGAAGGTTTATTCAAGTGACCCACATTGGAAGTAGTTTGTCTTGGTTCTTGTCCCATCATTAATGTGGTGGTATCAATACTTCTAAACGCATCAATAACAACCTTCCCCTTAACCGATTGAATTGGATCAACAACCACAGCCACAGATCTTTTATTCAATTGTTCAAATGATTGCTGAGTATTAACATCCACTGATGATAACCAACATCCAAACCCAGGATGGGAATGGTACCATCCCACAACCATTTGATCTCTTCCTGTTTGTCTCAACATATCCATCATTCTCGTTTGGAAAACATCATCAACCGCTTCCACAGAAACCCCTGTCCCCGATTGTGGCATGGCAAACACATCTATAACATGAATTGTAAATTCATCCACAAATTCTCCCAACATCAATCCCATAACTTCCATAGGAACCCCTGCTCGTCCATGCTTCAACATCTTCAATAATGCCAATGACGATATATACACAGTTTCTGCGTTATCTATAGCTGGGCTATCAGTAGGTGGAGCTCCAGCACCACCAAATCCACCGCCAGCGCCTAATAATCGGTGTAATCTTTCCATGATTGAGTTGATTAAAGAAGAAATGGTGGCAAGTAAGTTCGCGATATGGGAGAAGGCAAACACACGTGCATATCACGCCTATATCACGCTACTCGAATCACACGACCATCTCGCTTCCAATTTCCAATGCCATTCATTACACGGACCTTCTCTGTCTTCCCTCTTCCCTCTCTTCCCTTCTCTTCCCTTCTCTTCAGTATCTCCTCTTTATGTATCAACTTGAATCCTTAAAGGGTAAGAAATACCCCGCTAAAGAACACTGTCAAAGAGTTTTAACTCATTTGACTACTAAGAAAGGTAATAATAACTGTTATTTCTTCCTTTCTGGTGAACAAGATGTATTATATCAATACTCTGATCAAGCTAAACCATTTAGACAAAATAGATATTTTTACTATTTGAGTGGATGTGATATCCCCGGTTCTCATGTTATTTATGATGGTGGTAGTGATAAATTGACACTTTATTTACCGGATATTGATTATGATGATGTTATGTGGTCAGGAATGCCATTAAGTATAGAAGATGCTCTTAAGAAGTATGATGTTGATGATGTCAAGTATGCCAGTGAATTACAAAGTACTTTAACAAGTAATCTGGAAAAAGGATTCCCTATTTATTCTGTTACTATTGATAGTTATGAAGGGAAGTTCTCTAATAAGGAGATCTCAACCCTTTCTCATGACGATAAAGACTTCTTTTACGCCTTGGATGAAGCCAGATTGATTAAAGATGATTATGAATTAGAATTGATGCGTCATGCTTCGAAAATCACCGATAATTGTCATTTGGCTGTGATGTCAGCATTACCCATTGAAACCAATGAAACTCATATTCATGCTGAATTCATGTACCACGCCATTAGACAAGGAAGTAAGAACCAATCATATGATCCTATTTGTTGCAGTGGACCCAATTGTTCCACATTACACTATGTGAAGAATGATGATGAAATCCCAGAGTCCAAGAGATCAGTGTTGATTGATGCTGGGGCTGAATGGAGTTGTTATGCTAGTGATGTCACTAGATGTTTCCCCATTAATGGAGATTGGACTAAAGAACACTTGCAAATCTACAATGCCGTGTTGAAAATGCAATCCACAGTCATGGATATGATTAAACCGGGAGTGGCTTGGGAAGATTGTCATTTAACCGCTCATAAGATATTAATTGAAGAGTTCTTAAAATTAGGAATCTTCAAGTCAGAATACTCAGCTCAAGAGATCTTTGAATCCAAGATCTCAGCAGGTTTCTTTCCTCATGGTTTAGGTCATTTAATTGGTATGGATACTCATGATGTAGGAGGATATCCAAACTATGAAGATGAAGATCAATTATTAGTGTATTTGAGATTGAGAAGAAAGTTACAAAAAAATATGGTTTTAACTGATGAACCAGGTATCTATTTCTCTCCCTTCTTACTTGAGCATATTTTAGACAATGAAGAGAAGAACAAGTATATTAATAGAGACGTTTTAGATAAATATTGGTCCATTGGAGGAGTTAGAATTGAAGATGATTTGCTCATTACTGAGGATGGATATGAAAACTTGACTAAAATGACATCTGATCCTGAAGAAATCTCCAAGATTGTCAAGGCGGGGTTAGAAAAGGGAGCTTCTGGGTTCCACAATGTAGTGTAGATAGAGATTAAGGAGTAGGGAGTAGTACAAAACACAAATCACTTCACACAATACATTTCACACAATACACAAAACTCCGACGATGTTCAATTGCGCACTCCTTTTAAGGGTTTTATTAATCTTCTCTCAATTGATTTATTATGGACGAAGAATACGACGTCATTGTTTTAGGTACCGGATTGACCGAATGTATTTTATCAGGTCTTTTATCTGTTGAAGGTAAGAAAGTATTACATATTGATAAACAAGATTTTTATGGGGGTGAATCAGCATCATTGAACTTATCTCAATTGTATACCAAGTTTAAACCATCAACTCAAAAACCGGAATTTTTAAAAGGTAGAGATAGAGATTGGTGTGTAGATTTGATTCCTAAGTTTTTAATGTCTAATGGGGAATTGACTAATATTTTGGTTCATACTGAAGTCACCAGATACATTGAATTCAAGCAAATTGGTGGAAGTTATGTTTATCGTAATGGAAGAATTGCTAAAGTTCCTGCCACAGAAATGGAAGCCGTTAGATCATCATTAATGGGGATTTTTGAAAAGAGAAGAATGAAGAACTTTTTAACTTTTATTGCTAATTATGATGAAGATAATAAATCTACTCATCAAGGGTTTGATTTGGATAAAAATACCATGAATGAAATTTATACTTATTTTGGATTGGAAAATGGAACTAAAGATTTCATTGGTCATGCTATGGCTTTATGGTCTACTGATGATTATTTAAATGATGTAGCTCGTCCTACTTATGAAAGAATCATGTTATATGTTCAATCAGTGGCCAAATATGGTAAATCTCCTTATATTTATCCATTATATGGATTAGGTGAATTACCTCAAGGATTTGCTAGATTATCTGCTATCTACGGTGGTACTTACATGTTAGACACTCCTATTGATGAATTCTTATATGATGATAACAAGAAAATCTCTGGTGTAGTAACCAAAGAGGGTAAAGCTAAAGCCCCTATTGTTATTGCTGATCCAACTTATTTCCCTGAAAGAGTTAATAAAACCGGTCAAAAAGTCATCAGAGCCATGTGTATTTTGGACCATCCAATCGCCAACACTAATGATTTAGATTCCCTTCAATTGATCATTCCTCAGAACCAAGTCGGTAGAAAACATGATATCTACGTGGCCGTGTTATCTGATGTCCACTGTGTGGTTCCAAGAGGTTACTATTTGGCCATTGTTTCTACCATCATTGAAACAGAAACTCCTCACATTGAATTAGAACCAGCATTCAAATTATTAGGCCCAAGATTAGATACTTTAATGGGAATTGCTGAATTGTATGAACCTAAAGATGATGGTACTTCTTCAGGAATCTTCCTCTCCAAGAGTTATGATGCTTCTTCTCACTTTGAATCTCAAACCGATGACGTCAAAGACTTATACTTTAGAGTCACTGGAAAACCTTTGGTTTTAAAAAAGAGACCTGATGATGAAGAAGGTGAGGCTTTAGTACAGGAATAATTATAGGGGTAATATAATTTTTATTCATTTTTTTTTTATTCATTTTTTTTTTTTTTTTTTTTTTCCTCTTTGACGTTTTTAATATCTCGCACTGATAAGCGATTAGTCAGAAATCTATAAATACCACACGTTCCTCTTTTTTTTTTTTCAGTTTTTCTTTTATCTTTTATCTTTTGTAAATTCTCATTACTTTTTATGTTGCAATTAAAGCCTTCTTTTTCCACTGTGTCGGGTAAACCGTTAACTATTGGTACAGGTACTGGAACCAAATGGAAAGAATTGAATTCTTCTAACCACAGGTTACTTGTGGATCAATTGAAGTTAGCTATGGATAAAGGATTCTATCATATTGATACTGCTGAATATTATCAAACACAACCAGAAGTTGGTGTAGCCATTAAGGAACTGAATGTAGACAGAAAAGATCTTTGGATTACTACTAAGTATGGACCTATGTCAAATACTTCAGGACCACTTGAGTTTATGGATATTGCTCTTAAGGAACTCCAAACCGATTACGTGGATTTTTTATTGATTCATGTTGATAAATTTGAAAAGTTTTCTAAAAACGGTCATGATGCTAAATCAGCTTGGGAAGATTTTGTACAAATTAAAAAGGCTGGTAAAGCAAGATATATTGGAGTATCCAACTTTTCCATACCAAGTTTAGAGAAAGTAATTGAAGTTGGTAAAAAATATGGTGATGACTATTTACCTGTTGTTAATCAAATTGAATTCCATCCCTATTTAAAAAATCAATTCCCAGGTTTGGTTAAATATTGTCAAGATAATGATATTTTAGTAGAGGCTTATGGTCCATTAACACCATTATTAAGAGTTAAAGATGAAATTCATCCTTTAAAGACTCTTTTACCAAAACTTGGTGAAAAGTACAACAAAACTGATGCTCAGATTTTACTTCGGTATACTTTACAAAAGAACATTTTACCAGTGACTACATCAGCTAATCCTACTAGAATCGAACAATCATTAGAGATTTTTGATTTTAATATCGACGATGATGATTTCAAAGCTATTGATAGTGTGGAAGATGAATTTCAATTTAGAGCCTTTGATTTTGTTATATAATCTATAGAAATTCTAAATATGTAGACGTTAATTAATAGACAACTTATTAGACACCTTAATAAACACTTCATTGAAATAAAAGAGATGCAGCTATCTCAACACTTCCTTGACACTGTTGTAAAGCTTTTATCACCTGATCTCTAGGGAAACCCAATCCCATTAATTGTTGAATGTCTTCTTCTTTAAAATTTCCTGATTGTAGACTATTACCGGTATTTTGTCTTTTAGCAGCAGCATCAGCAGCAGCCGATGAAGGGTTCTTTTTAGGTAATGAAGTTGATGAAGAATTAGCGGCTGGTGTATCACTGAAAATATTACCACCAAATCCACTAGAATTACCACCAAGTCTAGAACCTCCACCTCCACCACCAAACATTTCATTATTTTCAATTTCCAGCTCTTGTAAGAACTTGGTTTCAATATTACCTCCTACAACCAATTTATCATTTTGTAAATCAATTAAACACTTATGTCTTCTTAACATATCAAGACCAAAAAGTAAATCAACATGAGTATCTAATACTAAAAATGAACAAGGAATCTCTACAGTGGAATCTCCAATACTTATAGGTACACTATGGATTTTACCTTCTATCTTTTGAGAACCTACACCTCTAGCTTCTCCTTGAAATCTTCTATCAATTAATCGATCAATGCCGACTTTTTCAGCCAATTTCGGAGAAATAATTGTCGTTTGAGCTCCGGAATCAACAAATGCTTGTACAGGAACATTATTCACCTTAATTTTAATATACAACATATGAACTGAAGTGAAAGACTCTGGTGAAATATCATAAGCCAATTGCATGTTCTCATCAACTTGTTGTTGTCTAATAATCTCCATAATCTTAGCTTGACTTTCAGGATTATCAGGATCATCTTGTAATCGTCTTAATTCTGCTTGTTGTTGAGGATTACCACCACCACCACCTGGCATCATAAGACCACTGCCATCATTTTGATATTGTTGCAAAGAATCCATCATAAGTCTTTTGAACTCATTAGGATTTTCCAATGCATTGTATAATTCCGGTTTGGACATTTGTAACTGATTCTTCAACTGTTGATTACCTAAGAATTGTTGTCTCATAGCTTCTACTTGGAAATCAACTCCAGCCGAAGCATTGGTGCTATTGTCACTACCAGAAGAAGAAGAATTAGTAATACCAGTACTAGTAGAAAGCTTCAGTAATAATATCAAATCATCATCTTGAATACCACTATCTTGTAAACTCTGATCAGAACCTGACAACGTCTTTGCATTGTGACGTAAGATTTGGTCCTGAGGACTAATGTCAGTTTCAGCTTCCAAATAAGCCTTGAAATCCGCAAGGGTTAAAGACCCTGGAATATCCACTGATATTATCAGGTTATTGGTTTCATTAGTAACTGTGAGTTTCATTGTGTGTGTTTAGTGATAAAAAGTGAGCACTATTTATAATGATAACGGTGGCGATTGAAGGATTACAGTGGAAGGTTGTAGAAGGTATTAGTAAGCTTGTAGATTTACAGGAGTATATATTATATATAGAGTGATCTGGAGGTGGTTTAGGGTGTTATATGGTGATATAGGGTGTTGTGGAGTGATATAGGGTGTTGTGGAGGAGTACACAAGAATCCTATTTATACACCAATTCCGCTCTTATATTCTCTCTTCTCTCACTACTCTCTTCTCTCACTACTCTTTTCTCTCTTCTCTCACTACTCTTCCTTCTCCCTTCTCCCTTCTCCCTTCTCCCTACCCCTCATTGTTGTACTATCATAGCTATTTGCCCCCCATTAAGTAACATTCTCTTAATACCTTCATCTTTAACATCCTCATTCTCATACTCAGTAACATTCTCCAACACTATATTAACATAATCATCAAACCCCACTAAAGTTCCATAAAACTCCTTATAATTAGTTAACAACACCTTAATCTTTTGACCAATAGATCTATCTATAATCTCTAGCGGCAACACTTGATCAATAACTTCTGACATAGTGAATGAATGGAAGAGAAGTGATAATTTTCTCACTGATTTTAGCACTTCGCACGAGATTTATGGTAACAATAACTATAACTATAACTAACTATAACTAACTATACCTAACTATAACTATACCTAACTACTACACTTCATGTCATACAGGCATAGGATTATGTCTTTGTGAAGACCCTCCTAACAAAACTTTAGATTGTGATCCTGATCTGGATCTTGTTCTCGTGGATTGTGCTAACAATTTAGCTGAAGATGAGTTGAAATTGGATCTTTTTGTTTTCCAACCATCAAAATCAATAAGTGCTTGCATACATCCCCATTCGGTAATTTTGTTTTGTAACCATACCAAGTTTACTGGTTTAGTTAAATAATCATTACATCCAGCTCTTAAAGCATTACTTCTATCAACTGATGAATTGGATGATGCAGTTAAAGCAACAATAATCACAGGAGATCTAAAGACTTTCAAATCCAATTTTTGATCTTCTTTTAAATCATTTAAATTCTTAGGTCCTTGTAATTCATTTTCAGCGAAAACTCCTATTCTGTTGATTCTTTCCAAATATCTAATTTCTTTAGTAGCATCAATACCCGATTTCACTGGTAATTGAATATCCATTAATACTAAATGGAATCCTCCTTTCCTCCATTTAGCTATAGCTTCTTCACCATTCTTGGCTATTTCATAATGAATCTTGTGTTTTCTTAAAAATGCTCCTAAAATCGCTTGATTAATAGCATTATCTTCAACTACAAGTACACTAATTGAAGGTAATACGGTTTCTGTAGCTGTTTTAGCCTTGGATTTGTTGGTTTCTTTCTTCTTAGACCCTGATGATTGTCTAGAAACATGATTATTTTCATTCTTGGATGATTCCGGTAACCCCACATCCTTATTATCAGGTGTAGGAGAGTTTAATCGAGGTTCACTTTCTACTTGAGGAGCTGGTGATAATGACATATCTCTATCATTATCAACAGGACTCAAACGATTATCACTTGATTTCCGATCATTATTAGTTCGAGTAGGCGTGGAGGCTCCATCAGGTCGACTATTATCATGATCATGATCATGATCATGACCATGACCATGACCATGACCATGACCATGACCATTTACTCGTTCTGGAGTACTTAAATTCGACATACTTCTTGGCTCTTTAGATTCATCTATTAATGGGAAATGTTTATCTCTATCTTCTTCTTCCTCACTCCTTAAATTAGTGTGGTTCTTATTACTATAGTCATGTCTATCCACAGGTGACGCAATACTTCTGTCTTTATTAACTAAATTTTCATCAAGACTTAATCGTTTCTTATCTGTGCCTGTAGGTTGTTGAGTACCCGGATGACCACCAGTAGCTGTGGATAAAGAAAAATTCTTTGGTAATAACAACACCGCTTGACTATTTGCTGATTTATTATTGTTATTATGATTAGAATTAATGTTAGTATTGACTACCGGTGAATGAGGAGGATTCGATTGTGATCTTCTATGGAAGTTAGCTGTTGGAGGTATTGGAGAAGACTTTGTGTTTGACATTGCTGGTGATACTGATCTATCTTTCCCAGGATAATCTATAGTGGTATTATACATATATTGAGGTTTAGGTTGATGATAGTAACCTGGAACAGAAGATACCGAATTGGGAGTAAGTGACCGATTAGATGTATGATTGGCAGCAACATTAGGCATATTGGAAGAAGGAGAAGTTGATTGATAATAAGGAGGAATATTGGAACTGGAATTGGGGTAAAAGTTTGTAGGTAGAGAATCTCTCATTTGACCAGAAGAAGGTGCCGGGAAAGGATCTTCTAATACTGGCGTTTCCACAATAAAAGCTTCATTCATATTCATTCCACCGGGGAAGTAAAGATCAAGAAGATTCCACACATTTTGATCGGGTTCTAAGTTAATATAGCTATAATGAGATCCAGAATTGGCCTGATTGGTATTCGAAATATGAAGTCTATCCTTGAAATTAGAAGCTATAGGAGATTCCAAGGGTCTTGGGTTCTCTGGTGATACCAGCAGAGTCCAAATATTGACCTTTTTATGAGGAGGAGCCGTGGATGAAGAACTAGAAGAATTAGTAGCCACGGGGTTTCTGGAATGTAAATCCATTTTTATCGTCAAATCTGAAGGATCAAAGAATTTCGCCAAAGCATTAGGAAATTTATTCATAATTCCCAACTTTAAATCATCAATAATATCACTTTGATTAACCATAATCGTGGTAGCAGTACCATTCATTCGTTTAACCCATACTCTTTTGGAGGAAAAAATCCCGGGAGAAAATGGCCCCGAGTTCCCAAAGTTTGGTATTGTGTTGGAAATTGATGCCAAACTTCTTCCTCCCGGATTGTGTCCTTTAGACATGTTAAGCTTTAAACTTGGTTTATCCTTAATATGAGGATTGGGGCTTTGATTTGTCGTACTTTCTGTAGTATTTGATGTGTTTGTGGTTCCAGCTTTATTGCCGGTATTATCTCCACTATTGGAATTGTTATTTCCTCCGTTATTACCCGGAGAATTGTACTTGGTGTTACTCATTCCAACAATAGAATGAAATATCTGAATCCGCCTTTCGAGATTTGAGAGAACCTTGTCGTGCGAACGATGATAATTATCATGTCAATATTATGTCAATTATCATGAACATATCTTTACTACACATATTATTTACTATTGCACTACTTTCTTTATTTCTACTGTTTTTGGGATTTCCCTACATCAACAGTATCTTCATCATCTTCATCGTCCCAAGTAAATTCCTCTTCATCTTCGTCCTGGTCACGTGCCTTGTCAGAGGTTTCCTTTTCTAACAATTGTTTTCTCTTTTCTTCTTGTTGTTTAAGGCTTGTTTCTAACTTAAAGTATCTGTACCAGAATAATTGATAGGGGATTTTCACGGGAACCAAATCGTTCATTGATTTAGCTAAAGTGGTCTCGTATTTGGATAATAACTCCGAAATGGTACCAGTTTTATCATCAACATTGAACTTCTTGATTTCCTCAGGTATATCCAATTTATCACTTAAAAATGACTCTTGATTAGTGTGTAACTTGAAAAGATCGTTATCAAAACGAGAAGTGCCATAGTTGGCCGTGGTGAAAAGAGTTTTATTCTCTTCATCACTGGCTTCTTTATCATTATCTCCTTGGTCAACCGATACAATATTAGACAAAAAAGATGTAAATTGACTCACATAGGCACCAGCTTGTTTTTCTACCAGCTCTATTGTTTCATCCAAGTTACTAAGATAATTGTTAGCTTGTTGATTCAATTGAGTCATATCAATTCCAGGGATATGGATTTGACTCGACAACGACTTAACTTGGGTTTCAAATTGTTCCAAATGTTGTGATAATTGAGCACGATCATTAAGATTATCTTTAGCCGCCTTCAATTGGTCCAACATTTGCTTTCTGTTTTCTTCTAATTTATACTTTTCTTGTAAATCACCTGCATTTTTTGAAGCATTTGTCCAAAGATCACCAAACTTCTTCTCCACATTGTTATAAGCTTTATCGATTTCATCTTCCAATTGATGAACTGCTTTTTCTGTCTTACCCTCTTGGGGTTTTGTTGTGGTTTCTTCTGCAACAATAGGATCAATAAACTCCATAGTAGATTGGGTAAAAGTGAGCAGTTATAGTGAACTATTATTCTCCTGTAATAATATAATGATCCTTCGCACTGTCACTTTATTAGTCGCCAGAAATGAACTACAAATGATATACCTTTTCGCGGTATGTTTAAACCAACACCAAAACCACAGTGTTTGGTCCGGCTTAAGGACTGTATACTAAAGAACCACTTGAAAGACCAAAAGGGAATCTTTGCCAATGCCTTAAATTTCGAAGTGTATGAAAAAAATGACCTTGGATTGCCATCAACTTGGGGGATTATGGGCAGTAAAAAGACAGAATTACTCAATGCCTTAGCTATGAGGTACTTACCTTCGCCTGCATTATCTCGGACGTATCCGTTTATGTCTGAAAAACAACAATATGATAAAGTAGAGTATCTCAATTTCAAAGAGTCTTCAGGGTTAGATAAAGTCCATTTATCAGCTCGATATGAATCATTATCATTCAAAGGTACCTTAGAAATGAGTGATGATGTTAACTCAGTGAGAAACTACATTATAGGATCCAATAACTACAACTCCAACACTCGCGCTGATAATAACTATGCTGATGAATTAATTGGACACTTTAATCTAAGTCATTTGACGCAAAAATGGATCAATTCCTTAAGTAATGGTCAGCTTAGACGCGCTAGAATCGCTAAAGCTTTGATTCGGAAACCAAAGTTATTGATTATAGATGACCCATTTTTAGGTCTTGATCCTAAACAAACACAAACGGTGTCGCAATCGTTGTACAATATCAGTAACAGTCTTGAAACATCTATTGTTTTGGGCCTAAGACTTCAAGATACTGTTCCCGAATGGGTAACTCATGTGGCTACAGTGGATAATGATGGGATTATTGCTTCAGGGGAAAAATCAGATGTGGTGCCAGAAATACAACCACAATCACCACCAGCTCGCGATAATCGGGTTATAGAAATCTCTAACCAATCGCTCTCAAATCCCTACATTGAGTTTAATAACGCCTCAGTGATATATCGCGGGTTACCGGTGCTTAAAGACTTCAATTGGAAAGTGCCTCGCGGGTCGACTTGGAGAATCCTTGGAGAAAATGGAACGGGGAAAACTACAATCTTATCATTAATTACTGTGGATCATCCTCAATCATGGCGAGGAGTGTTATCTCTAAATGGAAAGGTTCTCAAATCAGGAGCAGGATTATCATTCTTTGATATCAATAATAATATCGGGGTTTCATCTCCAGAAATCCATGCTTTGGTTCCGGGATCCAAAACCATGAACCAAATCATCAAAAATGGATTGGTACAAAACGTAGGTAATTGCAATTTCCATTATAAGGGAGATCATTTACAGTTTTCACAGCCGTTTCCTCAAGTATTAGCTGAATTTAGTGATATCATACATGAATTTGGTGACACTCCGTTCCGGGAATTGTCAATCACTCACCAAAAACTCACTCTTTTCCTTCGAGCTTTGGCTAAAAACCCCCCTTTAATCATTCTCGATGAAGCCTTCTCCTGCATCGATGATATAAATGTCATGAACAAATGCCATCGCGTTCTCACTCATTATTACCGTGAGAACACCGTGTTGGTCATAGGTCACATTGATTGGGAACTCCCTTCCTATGACCACATGATCCACTTAATCGGTGATGAAAATAGGTCCTATCGGTTATACAAAGTTGAAGCAAAACAATAACCTTTGTTCAAGCCCTAAAGGGCTGGAAGCCCTAAGGTCCGGTAGCCCTGGCGGTGTCCCCTATTGAAGCCCCTATTTTCGCAGACTTCCGGTGTATAGATATTGTAACTGTTTATTACGTAACATTTCGCTGATACCTTTTAGCTGATACCTTCCTTTCCCTTCCTTTACTCTCTCTTCATGTCCTGGCAAATCCCAAATGCCCCTGAGGATAATCGTCCTGCAGACGTCAAGGCAGAATTAGAGTATGGAACCAACACGTCTACCGAGTATAAACATGTATCTCAGCATCCTCAAGGTATCCCCTATGAGGTTCCTATTGATGAAGAACCTGAATACTTTGTGTTGATTATGACGTTTTTGAGTTATCTTATACTTAATATCATTGGCCACATAAGAGATTTTTTCGGAAAGCTATTTAAACCTAAGGAATATAGTCATTTGATTGAAGCCGACGGCTACGCGCCGTGGCACGATGGGTTTGAGAGTTTCTACGAAAGAAGACTTAAAGCTCGGCTTGAAGATTGTTTTGCTCGGCCTATTCACGGAGCTCCTGGGAGATATATTCATTGTTTTGATCGGGATTTGATTTCTAATAAATGGTTGCATTATTTAGGTACTTCTTCTGAGTGTCTCAATTTATCTTCCTATAATTATTTAGGCTTTGGTCAATCAAAAGGGACGTGTACTGATATTGCTAAGAAAACTTTAGATGAGTATGGAACCTCGGCCTGTTCGCCCCAGCACTTGTGTGGAACCACCGACCTCCACAAACAGTGCGAAGCCGTGGTAGCTGACTTTGTGGGCCAAGAAGATGCCATTCTTGTCAGTCAAGGATACGGAACCAATGGGTTTGTGTTTGAATGTATTGTTGATAAAAAGACTTTAATTATCAGTGACCAATTGAACCATGCTTCTTCTCGGTTTGGGATCCGGGTCTCTGGGTCTCAGGTTCGAATCTCTAAACATAACGATACCGTGGCGCTAGAGGAAACCGTTCGCGATGCCATTGCTCAAGGTCAGCCCAGAACCCATCGTCCCTGGAACAAAATCATCATTGCTATTGAAGGAATGTATTCTATGGAAGGTAGTATGTGTGATTTACCAGAGATTGTAAGAATTAAAGAAAAATACAATTGTTATTTGTACGTTGATGAAGCTCATTCCATTGGTGCTTTAGGGCCTAGAGGAAGAGGTGTGTGCGACTATTTTGGTGTGGATCCTAAACGAATAGACGTGTTAATGGGGACCTTCACCAAGTCATTTGGGGCTGCTGGTGGTTATATTGCTGGATCTAAGTCTCTAATGGACAGAATTCGATTAGACTACGCCACTAATGTATACGGGGAATCAATGCCACCACCAGTTTTGGCTCAAATCGTGTCTTCTGTACGCATTATCAAGGGAGAATTGAATCCTGGTGAGGGCCAAGACCGTTTACACCGGTTAGCGTTTTATTCCCGGTATTTACGATTAGGATTGAAGCGATTAGGGTTTATTCTCTATGGATCAGATGATTCTCCCGTTATTCCTTTACTTTTATACACTCCGGGGAAAATGGCAGCAATATCTAGAATGCTCTATAAGGAGAAAATCGCTATTGTTCTTACTGCCTATCCGGCTACATCCATTACTACTGCCAGAGTGCGGATTTGTTTAAGTTCATCTCTCACAAAGGAGGATTTGGACTACGTATTGCGAAAGTTTAATGATGTTGGTGATCAGTTATTTTTAAAGTATTCGTCGAATCCTCATGAGGATATAGAGGATGTATTAAGGGATAATGTAGAGAGGACATTAGGAGCGAAGTGAGGGGTTGTAGCACAGTAGAAAGCTGTACGATGTTGTAGTGTTTATGTTGTGGTGTTTATGTTGTGGTGTTTATGTTGTGGTGTTTATGTTGTGGTGTTTATGGTGTGGTGTTTATGTTGTGGTGTTTATGTTGTGGTGTTTATGTTGTGGTGTTTGTATTGACGATGTTTGTATTGACGATGTCTCGTGGCTTCTTTTATTACTTCATTAACTTGGGTGTAATGCTTAATATCTCTCTCTCCGCCCATTACTCAATAATAATAATAATAGTGATAATAATAATAATAATTAATGTTTTTGTTTTCTTGAGTCCGCCACTACCACGCGACTTTCTCGGATAACTTTTTCTATTCTGTTTGATATTAATAAAAACTTCTTCCACACTTTAGCTTCTCCACACTCTTTTGTTTATAATATTATCGTTGCCATGTGGAAAATCCCTGATGCTCCACAAGATAATCGACCCAATGAGCTTTTGGCTGAGTTGGAATATGGAAAAACCACTTCCAAACACCATCTTTATGTTTCCAGACATCCTGAAGGTGAACCATTTCCTACACCTATTGATGATGATCCTCCTTACTTTATCTATATTGCCACATACTTGAGTTATCTTATTTTGATCATTATTGGTCACATTAGAGATTTTTTCGGGAAAATTTTCAAGCCTAAAGCATACAGTCATTTGATTGAAGTTGATGGTTATGCTCCATGGTATGATGGATTTGAAAGTTTTTATGAACGGAGATTGAAAAATAGAATTGATGATTGTTTTGCTCGTCCTATTCATGGTGCTCCTGGAAGACATGTTCATTGTTTTGATCGGGTTAAACATAATAGACATGATTATGAATATCTTGGTACTTCTTCTGAATGTCTTAATTTATCTTCTTATAATTACTTGGGATTTGCTCAATCTAAAGGTACTTGTACTACTTATGCTATTGATTCTGTAGATAATTATGGTCCCTCAGCTTGTTCTCCAAGACAATTATGTGGAACCACCGATTTACATCAACAATGTGAAGCTTTAGTAGCTGACTTTGTTGGTCAAGAAGATGCCATTGTTATTAGTCAAGGTTATGGAACTAATGCTTATTTGTTTGCTTGTTTAGCTGATCCCAAGACTTTGGTTATTAGTGATGAATTAAATCATGCCTCTATAAGATTTGGAATCCGGATTTCCGGGGCTAGTGTTAAAGTGTTTAAACATAATGATATGAAAGCATTAGAAAAGTTACTTAGAGATCAAATTGCTCAAGGTCAACCTAAAACTCATCGTCCTTGGGATAAAATCATCATTGCTATTGAAGGTTTATACTCTATGGAAGGTAATATGTGTAATTTACCTGAGATTGTCAATCTCAAGGAAAAGTATAATTGTTACTTATTTGTTGATGAAGCTCATTCCATTGGGGCTTTAGGTCCTAGAGGAAGAGGGGTTTGTGATTACTTTGGTTTAGATCCTAAACGAATTGATGTGTTAATGGGGACATTAACCAAATCCTTTGGAGCTACTGGTGGTTATATCTCAGGAACCAAACTGTTAATCGATAGATTTAGACTTGATTATGCTACCAATGTCTATGGGGAATCTGTAGCACCACCGGTATTAGCTCAAATCATCTCCTCTCTTAGTGTCATCAAAGGAGATTTAAACCCAGGTGAAGGTGAAGAAAGATTAAAACGTTTAGCTTTCAATTCTCGTTATTTACGTTTAGGATTGAAAAAATTGGGTTTTATTGTTTATGGAGCTGATGATTCTCCCGTCATTCCATTATTATTATTTTTACCAGCTAAAATGCCTGAAGTATCTCGATTACTTTATGACTTGAAAATCGCTATTGTCATTGTTGCCTATCCAGCAACTCCCATTATTAGTGGTCGGGTAAGACTTTGTGTCAGTTCAGCCTTAACCAAAGAAGATTTAGATTACGTCTTGACTCAATTCGATAAAATTGGGGATTTGGTATACTTGAAGTTCTCTAGTGGTAGTGCTGGTGGCTCCAATATTACTGGTAAAGCTCCTAGACGCTCTATTGAAGACGTTTTAGCAACAAACGTTGATGATGTTAAAATGCCTCGTTTGGGTTACTATAAGAACATATGATACCATGTTCAGTCTTGTATTTATAGCGATCAATGAACTCTCCATGAATTCTATGACTATCACCTGTTAACTATCATATTAACTATTATTATCTCTAGCGCGAAGTATCATTAAATTATCACCACTCTGTACTATGGACTATGACATTGCCCATCTGTTGGTGCCTCCATTGAAGTTCAATACCGTTCAAGAAGGATTCTATAGAGGTGCTCATCCTCGTGAAGTTAACTTCCCATTTTTACAGAATTTAGAATTGAAAACTATTGTGTCTTTAACTCCACACCCAGTCACAGAACAATCGGATCCTAACTTGTTTCACTTTGCTCACAAACACGGAATTAAACTAATTCACCTTGAATGTGCTCTACTGGGAAAGGGGAAGAAAAGAGGGGTTCCTTTAGGGTATTCAACAGTGTTGGAAGCATTGGATTTAATCATTCATAGACAACACGCACCTATATATATCCATTGTCTTAATGGAGGTCAAGTGACTAGTTTGGTAGTAGCATGTTTAAGAAAGCTTCAATTTTGGGCTTCATTGACTATATTTAATGAGTTTATAAACTTTTCGACAAATATTACTGTTAATGATAGAACATTTGTGGAAGGATTTAAGGGAGAGATTAATGTTGATACTAATAATAAGGTTGATTGGTTATGGGTAGGAATGAGTAATGGAGTAGTTAATAGTCATCCAATGATTAAGATTCATCAAATAGCACAAAGTTGAGGGGACAAGTTATGTTAAGGGGAGAAGATTATCTCATGGTATATTCATTCTATATACGTTGGTAAAATAAACAGTATGCATTTTGGTTCAAAACATCTTTTTCCTTATGATTATATGTGACTTTAGTATCATCAAAATAACACCAACCACGAGTTTTTTTGTTGTCACTTTCTTTGTGAACGTATGCTGTATAATGACCTGTGGTTAATGTTCCATAATGATTAGCTACTCCATAGAGTTTGTATCTAAATGGTGGTACTTGGTTTCTAGTAGGTAATGTTGATAAGATTTGTGCTTCTTTTTCCTTAGACATGATTTGATTTTTATCTAAACTCAGGTTTATAATGGTTCCAGTATCGGGCCAATACGGAGTAAGATCAAGGACTTCATTAACATTATACTTAATAAAGGTATCCATTTTATTAAAGTATCCATTGGGGTTTAATTTGAATCGTTTAAAGTGGATAATTAATACTTGTGGAAGTCGAGTTATATTGATTTTCTTTGTCAGTTTAGTGAATCGTTTACAACGAGGACAAAACCATTTATTATCTTCATCTAATAATTCTGTTTGAACAAATTCTTGAAGACAATCATGTAAGCTTATATCACGGACTGAGTTAAGCTTCTGAGGTATAGGTAAAGATAAGTTCAGAAATGCATTATAAGTAGTAGATGTTAAACCACATTCTAAACACTTTAATTGGGATAAATATTGTCCTTGGAAATAATCAACAATAATGGAAAAATTCAATTTCAAGTATCTTTCCCATTCTATAGTAGAAGCCAATCTAATTGGTAAATATTCTCGAGTCTTTTCTTGTTCTGGAGTTAATTCCATAATGGCTTGTTTTTCTTTAGCATCAGATATCACCATTTGATTCAAATCTTCATGTAAAGAATCCAATAGAAATTCCAAGAATTCGATACAATCTTGTTGATCAAAGGTGGCATATTGTTTCCCAGGTGATACTGAACCTATAACTTTTTTAAAATTCAGTGGAGAAAAGTATGATCCTGAATTTCCAAACATATTCATTAATAAATTGACAAAATTAGTTGTCACTATTCCTTTAGTTCCTAGTTTATTATTGACATTAATATGTTGTCTATACGATTGTTGTATAGCTGGTGAATTTGAAGTTAATGGGAATGTAGGAAAGAAGAATTTAGTCAATTGTGGAGTAGCTCCTAAACATTGAAGAATACAATTCATATAACAAGAATTACCTAAATTCACAAGTCCTGTAGTATATTGTTCGAGAAATTTAACTGGGTTAGGTTTTTTCTGGGATATTGATGTTGATGAAGTTCCCAGAATAGTAGATGACATGGAAGAAGACTTTGTCAATTGAGGTTTAACTGGACTTTTAACTGGACTTTGTTGAGAAAGGATATTTGAAGCAGGAGTTTCATCAACTATTGATGATGTATCTTGAGTACCAGGTTTTGTTATTGAATTGGTGATTCCTGGTTTCATTGAACTAGGAGGTTTATAATAAGGAGCATTATTGGTTGAATTCCCATGACTTGAAGGTTCTGTAAGTAAAGAACTAGATACAGATCCACCATTAGTAGTCTTTGCTGTTCCTAAATAATCACCAAAGTTTCGAAGATAAGGAGAATTTGTAACTGAATTCAAGGAATCATTACTGGAAAATTTATTACCAGAAACAAAACTGTTACTTCTTGAGCTAGAAGGAGAATCACTACCATTACGAGAAATTGAAGCTTGAGGTCTCATCAATACTTGAGAAGAAATTGTTTTAGCAATTGAATTCTGACCAAAAGTTTGAAACCAAAGTGATACTCCACCTGATAAATAACAAGGACTTCGTTTTAATCGAGAACTAATATACTTATTTCTGTAAGCTAAAATTTCAATTAAATCAATAAAAGGATTTTTACTTGGGTTATTTTCAGCAGTATCATTTATAATCAGATCAATTAATAACTCAAATCGATCAAATTCACTCGTGGTAGCCCCATAACGAAGATTATATATAACAACCAAATCATATTTATGTTTTTCCAGAAACCGAGTATATTGATCCGTAGGTAATAGTAGACGTAATCTCTCTTCAAGATCTTGATCACTAACTTGATTGGAAGGATTATTGTTCTCTTGACTAAGTAAACTGGTAACTATTGATGGTTCTATATTTACAATATCTCTATAATTGATATGATTATAGTTGAATTCATTTTTAGTTCGAAAGTCAATTAATAAGACTGATTTTTGGGAATTGAGGAGATTGTGGAGTTCTTTAACTGATATCATTTCCGTGTATTTGAATTTATCGAGACTGGAAGAAGGTGATGATGCAGGTGATGGGGATGATGAAGGTGATGGGGATGAAGTCGATGATGGTGAAGTTGACAGTGACAATGAATCAGCCGACTTATCACCAAACTTAAGACGATTGAACCGTGATAGTAGTGGATCTTCTTCAGGTTGGTGTTGTGAAGGGATTGTATCAATAATGAACTGTTTGATGGCGATAAATTTACCATGTTGTTTAGCCAAAGTTTGATCAATTATGTCGACAAAGTCACTTATCTCCGCCGTAAGGTGTTTCTTACACTCTTGGTTTAATTGTTGTGCTATATAATAACACATAAACGCCAATTCATAATCACAGTAACCAAGACGATCCAATCGTTTTACTTCATATTTGACAACTTCTAATAATGCAATTTGATAATTTATGTGTTTGGAAGGTTTATTGGAGGATTTTAGTAGTTTGGAACACAAAGAGTCACCAAGGACCTGAAGTTGTGGCAAATCCATAGGTGTAATAGTGGATAAGATAATGATTATATATGCTCGCTTTGAGGTCAGTGTTAGAGAATGAGGCTGGGGGAGCCAAGAGGTGGTGGTGGGGGTCGTGGTAGATCTAGGCGGGAGGCGCGGTCGAGTTGATGTAAGAACTAGGCGGGAGGTGGCGGTAGAGCGATACGAGACGTGTGGCGGTTAACGCTTAATACATTAGACGCTCACTACACAATACTATTTAGGGCTCAGAATCACTATTTCCTGAGGCTCTCAGAATCACTATTTCCTGAGGCTCTCAGAATCACTATTTCCTGAGGCTCTCAAAACCACTTTTCCTGAGGCTCAGAATCTATTTCTTAAGGCTCTTCGTCTTTAATGCTAGAGCCTTCTACACACTATTGAAAAATTCTCTCAATCCAGTATCAAATCCATGACCATACTCCCATATATGCTTCAGATTACCCTTTTTGTCAATATTTTCTGACCTTCTAGCAAACTTCCAAGCCTCTTTCCGTCCCAATACTGAACCATTAAACTTGGCAAATTCAAGTGCGTCTTTCCAACCATCTTGAAATCCATCTTTAAACCGATCATGATCATATTTTTCCTTCTTATTCGCATTGTCCCAATAATCACAATGACAATTGAATTCATGATTCAATTTTTCTTCAAATTTGTTATCATCAGGTAATTTTTTACCCTTTAACAGCAAATTATTGTTCAAAGATCCTTTATCAGTCATGGTTTTGAAATCCCATTCACCTCCATTCCCAGCTTGGAATTTGAATGTCCAAAAGAAAGACCCAAATTTGGCCCGTTCATTAAATAATCGCAATTGATTATTACCAAAATCAATCACAAGTTGATCTCTATTGGAATTGGAGTTTCCTTTGTCCCAAGATTGTCCATCCATTACACAAGAATATTCACCAACCATGAAATCAACTCCCAGTCCATTATCGGTCAAATTGGTTAATAAATCATTGTACAAATCACCAATGATTTGAGGTGGGGCCTTATCTTTATCATGCTGAGCAGCACATCTATAACAATGATGATCCACCACCACACCAAGGTTTTTATCATTCCCTTGTTTACTCTGGACCCATTTGACCCATTGATCAGGCCACCAACCGTCAGAAATGATAATTGGCACTTCCTGATCAACTTCTCGAATCAGATTAATAGCCGCCGAGTAGTAATAGTTTTGACTCTTAGCATCATTAGAAAATTCTGATTCATTAACTATTTGAATCCCAGTAATATTATCATACTGTTTCAAATCTTTGGCCATGAATTGTAACATATCACACATTTGTAATTGCATACTGTAATCACCCCAAAATTCAGCGGAACCTCCTGATTTCTCTCCACTATGAGCATCCCCATTAGCTCCTCCTGGTAATCCATGAATATCAACTACAACACCAATATCATGGGCTCCAGCGGCTTCCACAAACTTGGTCTTGAAAATATCCCAGGCATTCTTGTACACTTTACCAGCGTACTTTTTGAATTGAGTATCATCAGCATATTTACCTCCGCCAACTTCCCAGTACCCTAAAGGTACTCTAACACTAGTAACATTATGATCCTGGAGCCATTTCCAATCATTGTCACTCATAAACCCATTCCAATGGTCTTCAAACTTCTCTCTAGCTTCATCATTACCAAACTTCTTCACCGCTCTTTTAACTGCTTCCAATTCACAATCACTATCATCTACAAATAATCCATGATAGATCCATTTCTCCATAACAAAACAGGCACCTAAATTGACACCAAAGTTCTGTCTACTTTGGTAGATTTGCTTTTTAGTGGGAGCTTCACCGGGAGAAACTGCTGGTTTGGCTGGAGTAACACTAGAGGCTTTACTTTTGATTTTGATGTGATCGAACATTGAGTAGCAATAACTGTAACTGGAACTGTGATTTACTGGAGCTGTGATTTACTGTAACTAAAACTGTAACTTACTGGAACTGTAACTTACTGTAACTTAAGTATAACTTACTAGAACTTATCCGTAACTTAACACTAACTAACTATAACTTAACAACACTATCTCCTCGTCAATTATCCAAGAAAACTTTATCCTTCGTCAACTCAATCTCCATTGTTGCTACTGCGCACTTGGTGGTTATTATTGCTACATGACCTTTCTTTATGGACTTAAATCATCTGCGAAAATGGCCTGCGGGTTTATCCCGAATTAAACTCATCTTCTCCCAAATCAACCCTCATTTGACGTTTATCCTGTCGCATTCCAGAGCCATTATCACCACTTTTGAGTATATTGAGAAATTGATCCCTGAATTAACTTTACTTGATCTTGCTATTATAAAGTTTCTTTTACCAAATGGTGATGTTTTTTTTGGTTACGTAGACGAAAACCAAATCAATCCTGATAATGAATCTTCGTTGAAGTCTCCTTCTAAGCCAGTGTCGGCTGATGACGTCTATGAACTGCTTGCCACCAAAAATCATCGTCTGAACCAATTGCTTGTGTTTAAGTTTGATGATATGAAACTTGACTCTATAGGGGCATTATCCCGCCGGAATCAAAAAGAGTCTCTGTTCTTTAACCACAAAGACTTATCCATTACTAAACTCTCCCATTCCCAATTGGTCAATATGATATCTTCCAGAGCTGATAAGTTCACTATTGGTGTTTCCAAGTATCTATCAACTTTTTCTCCCGAGATTAGTGATGATGATATCATGAATCATTTGTACCAACAAGCTCATCACCTCATTCCTGAGAAGCTTGACTTCCGTGATCCCGTAGACGCCATGAACAACAGAAAACGTATTAAACTCGAGTCACTATCTCCCGATACAACCCCTTGGACTGCTGATGATATGATTAACTTGTTAAAATCAGGCCCTCATTACAATAACCAAATCGAATACGAAGCCGTTTTTACTCCTCAGAAACCTCAACTGTGTATTCCCTTTGACGTTGACCTTTACAATATCCATCCTTATCTAATCCATGCTCTTCAACACTACAAAGGTATCAACTTACACACTGATCTTTATTCTCATCAAGTCGAAGCATTAAGCTCTCTTATGGGTGACGAAAAGAACCATGTCATTATCAGTACTTCCACCAGTTCAGGTAAATCTTTAGTGTATCAAATCCCCATTATCAATGACATTTTATGGGATATAGAAACTTATGGAACTAAAGCTCCAAGAAAGAGTACTGCTTTCTTTGTTTTCCCCACAAAAGCTCTTGCTCAAGACCAAAAGAACCACCTTGAGCTGCTAATAAAGTATATTCCTGACGACAATTGTCGACGTATTCTAGTTGATACTTATGATGGTGATACTGATTCCAAGTCAAAGGCTCATATTCGTCGGTATTCTGATATTGTTTTCACCAATCCTGATGCCATTCATGCTGCAATACTCCCCAACCATGATGGGTTCTATAATGATAATGGGTGGTCGGAATTTCTTCTGGTTTTAAAGTATGTGGTTATGGATGAAATTCATGTTTATAAAGGCAGTTTTGGCGTTCATGTGAGTTATATTATGGCTCGTCTTGCTCGTATAGTAACAAAAGTCAGACTCGATGAAGCTAAACTATTATTTGTATCGTGTTCTGCTACGGTATTAGATCCTGCATCACACTTTAAAGTAGTGTGTTCTATTCCTGAAGACGATTTCATTGTTCATATAGATAAAGATGGAAGTCCTTGTTGTGAAAAGAAGTTTTTACTTTGGAATCCTCCACCATTAATGAATAAAAAGGGTGAATATTTACCCATTGATAAGTTCTTCTCCAGTCTGAAATCACAACCAAGTCCTAATATGGTTCCTAGAGTTAATATAATGCTTGAGCTGGCTCGAGTTCTACTTCAAATCTTGGCCCATTCCTCATCATTAAAAGTGATTGTTTTCTGTCCTATTAGAAAAATGTGTGAAATCCTTATGAAAGAAGCCAGAAATTTACTAAAAGAACCTGAATTTAGGGATTCTCTGATTGTAGAAGGTGATATAATGGCTTATCGGGGTGGTTATTCAAAAGAAGATCGTAGAAACATTGAACAGAAAATGTTCAATGGTGATGTACGAGCTCTTGTTGCTACCAATGCTTTAGAACTTGGTATTGATTTATCTGATTTGGATGTGGTAATAACTTGTGGCTTTCCCAGACTGAAGCTGAATTTACATCAACAGTTTGGTCGTTCAGGAAGAGGTCAAAGAGCTCAAGGAAGTTTGGCTATTTTGGTTGTAGGTTCTGGACCCGTTGAACATCATTACATACAAAATCCTCAGGAATTGTGTGATAAGTCGACATATGAGGATTTATGTGTTGGATCTTTAATCGGAATAGATATGCATCGATTGATTTTGGAAAACCATTTACAATGTGCAGCATTTGAACACAGTTTAGATGTTGATTCTGATTACAAATGGTTTTCTCGTGATAATAATGGTAAACAATTATTCCAATCACTTTGTAAAGAGAAATTGAATGTCGATAATTATGGAAAGTATAGAAGTAGTCCAGAATATTTACCTTGGCCTCCTGAACATGTTCTGATTAGAAATGTTGAAGAAACTCATTATGCTGTAGTTGATATCACTAATGGAAGGAACCTTATAATTGAAGAGATTGAAGAATCAAGAACTTCTTTTACTCTTTATGAAGGAGGAATTTTTCTTCATCAAGGACTTCCTTATTTAATTAAAGAATTTAATACTGATGGGAAATATGCAAAAGTCATTAGAGTTGACGTTGATTGGATTACTCAACAACGTGACTTCACTGATGTTGATCCTATAGAGATTGAATACGTTAGATGTTTAAAGACTATTGAAAACTCTCAAGGTGATATTCCAGCTTATTTTGGTAAGATTGAAACAACCATTATTGTATTTGGATTCTTTAAAGTCAATAAAAAGGGAGAGATTATTGAACCAGTAGAAGTTAAAAATCCTCCTGTTCATTTCTATTCTAAAGGTTTCTGGTTAGATATTCCTAAATCCACTTTAGATGCTCTTAGTGAAAAGCATTTATCCCCTGCTGGTGGAATCCATGCTGCTCAACATACTATAATGAATGTGTTACCAATCTATATAAGTGGTGCCACCACTGATAGTAATGTTAGGTATTACTCAGATGTAGGTGAATCCGAGTTATTGACTGAATGTAAGGCTCCTGAAAAAGAATTTGCAAGGACTCAAACCAAACGAATAAGACCAGGAAGATTGATTTTTTATGATGCCAAGGGTGGTCGTTCTGGTTCTGGAGTTTCTGCTAAAGCTTTTGAACATATTAATAAGATTCTTTTGACGGCGTTTCAAAGAATTGATAATTGTCAATGTCAATGGGGATGTCCTAACTGTGTAACCGCTAGCTTTTGTAAAGAAGGACTGGTAGTAATGTCTAAACCAGCAGCTTATATAATATTAGGAAATTTAATTGGTAAAAGTTTATCTGATCTTTTACAAGCTGTTCCTGATGGACCTGAAGCTAATTTACCTAATATCACTATAGAAACAGTTAAATCATCTTCATCAGCAATAAAGATGTCACGGTCAGTTAAAGTAGTTAATGAGAAATGAAAATAACTTGTATTAATACATAAAATATGAAGAATGACTCTATTTGTAATAACGTCTCTAATAACGTCTCTAATATCTTTATCTTTAATATCTTTGTCCTAATATCTTTGTCCTAATATCTTTGTCCCTTTTTCTTCATAAGTGAAGTTCGGCGACTTATCTTAGTGACTAAACTTTGTTTCCGTGATAAAGATTCATTAGATAACTCGGACTCTCCAGAATGTTGCCGAATTAAGGATGGTTTTCTACTGACTTTTTCACTAGAAGAATTAAGATGTCTAGAATTGTAAAGCGGAGGTGGTTTAGATAAAGTATCAGTTGAAGAATTCCGGGATTGATCAGGAGTTGGAGTATCAGTATTTGGAGGAGTCAACTTTCTTGGTTGTAATGCTGTGGATTGAGGTAATTTCTTTGTCTTAGCCAACCGAAATACCTGATTTATTGGCTTAAGATATATGGAAGCTAAAGTTCCGATATTCAATTCCAATTCTTCTAAAACTTCAGGGTTAATGTTATCATTATCAGAAGAAATCAATGGATTGGTATTTAAAACTACCAGTTTGGCAAATTCTTGGAATTCATTAGAATTTCCGGGATTGGTAGAGATTAATCGCCAATAGAAAAATCCTCTTTCTCTTAAATCAGGGTTATCAGCTTCTTCAGTGGCCCATTTCAATATTTCTAATGCTAATGCTTCTCCTTTATTAGGATAATTCAAATATAACTTAATAACTGCTGTTAATGTATTATATTGAGAATCTAAAGGATCTTCCCGATACGTTTTAGTTAAACTTTTTAAAATCTTATCACTATTGGGTATAATTTTACAATGTTGACCTACTATCCAGATCATAGAAGCTTTAGCATCAGCATCTTCAATTAATTGATATTGATTTGATAATTCTAAAACGGCATTATTAAATCTTCCAGGATATCTTCTGACAATGTTTCTGATAATTACAGCTGACTCTTGTACAATATACGAAATTCCATTTGATACTAATTCAATAATGGTCTGAACACATTGAGGAGCTGCTCCACTTAATTTGACAGCCAAATTCCCAAAAGCTCGTATAGCTTTCCTTGCCATAGCAATATCAACTTCAGTGGCATATTCTTCTAATTCTTTAAGAACTGTCATGACATTATTTTCATTGGCTAATAAATATATGATTTCCAACTTTGTATCTTTCACATAAACCATATCATCATATTTACAAAAAAACATATCAATTTCAAAATGAACTAATTCTTTTCTACCTAATAATAATAAAATTACATTTCTTAGTACTAAAAATTGAATTTCTGGAGGTCTGGATAATAATGATACTAAAGATGAACCTAATCGTTTAGGTAAAGCAGGAAGAATCAATTCCGGGTTTTTAACATAATTACTTAAAAAAACAATAGTTTTTATGGCATTTAGTACCACGGCGGAATTTTCATGTTGTAAAAAAGGCATGATTAATTCTATTAATTCTAAGGCTCTTTCAGTTTCTTCAGGAACATATGACATTAAAGCATTTAAAATATAAATTTGACTCCATTCAGATGCTTTAGGAATATTTTTCAATAATACAATAGCGTGTCTATGACGTAAAGTCAAACTTAAATCCAAAGTTCTATCATGATCAATTATACTATCCAATGATGATAACGCTACAGCTATAACGGTTTCATCAGTATCATATAATAATTCATTTAATTCATCAATAAGATTGTTATTAATGACTCGTGAAGAATTGTCAAAGAATAACCTAGCTACAGCAAAAGCTCCTTGGATTCTAACATACGGAGAAGGGTCTTTTAAGTATTGATTAATGGTCTGGAAGGATAAATCAACAAAATCAGGTAATTTAATCGAAGTTAATGTCTTTATATTTAAAGCCCGTAATATAGGACTAGAATCATCTTTAAATCGTTTTAAAAATGGTAACAATTTCACAGCTTCGGCTGGATCATATTGACAAAATTGACTCAAATAGTCTAAACAAGTTCTTCGAATTTCAAGGTCATCAAATCGAAGTAAGCTTATAATGTCCGGTAATAATCGAGCTATTTCATGATTATTCAAAATGATATTAGCAACTACTTTCTTTAGTACTAACTTAACTTTACTATGAGGTTTAGGTTTCTTATAAGCCTGTTCTAATTCAGCCTTGAGTTCTGATGATTTTGTTTTGACGAACAATTTCCCATCACTCATAATGATGTGTGTCTAATTTAAGATATGAATAAAATAACCGTGTTTTTAAGCATTTCTTTTGCAAAATCTCGCGCGTCGTGGGAGGGTCAATTCTATTGAGTACGATAGTGAAAATTGAAACAATAGCTGAACAATAGGAAGAGAACGTGGTTTGCATAAGGAGAAAAAAAGGGTTTTGTTCATGAAAATGGTGTTAGTTGATTGCAGGGAGTTGAATTTGTTTGTAAAATAAGTATTTGATGAATGTAAAAGGGTAATAGAGTGTCTCTAATGAATGAGGATGTTATCGAAATCAAATCCAATCTAAGTTGTATTTTTCGCAGCTTTTACAATCTGATAGAGAGACAGTGTTGGAGATTGTAGAGTATGTTGGGAAAAGATAATATTTAGAAAGATTTAATACCAATTTCTATATGTACCTGCTCACACAACTACTCACACAACTACTTTGTATACCATCCCAACACACTTATACCTTTTCCCAATAAGGTAGTCTTTCCCGGAGGGTCAAATCCGCTTTAAAGCAGCAACGCGTTAGCGGCATTTCCTAAACCGGTATCGGTGATATTGTCTTGAATCTGACTATGAACAGTTATGAGGTAGAATTGATATATCAATAGTTTGGGGAATGATTAGAAGAGAATGTTTTGTGTATATTGCAGTAGTAAAGAAATCACTATTTTAATATTTTCTTATAAA